>CAWUFW010004462.1:1200000-1537921 GCA_963921515.1 Calotriton arnoldi
CCAGGAGGCATTGAGTTCTCGCAGGCAAGAAATGCCCAGAAGTTGTACTATGCGTTCACTGCATTTCCGCTCCAGGAGCATGTTCGTCATTCCCTCGGGAATTGGGCTGTCCATTGCGTAGCAGTAGTATTATGAATAGGACCCCTGCAATCAGCAATAGGATAAGCGGGAGTCCTACAAATACGCTTCCCAATACGGAGTGTATAAAATTTGGGATTACTCCGAGGACTGTCTGAAAGGTGCTTAACAGTCCTGACCCTATGGTGTTAAATAGGTGTATAATACCGCTCGTATCAGACATATTGAAGATACTTCCCACCATTTCTCCGAAATGAAAGGGGCAGTATGTACGTATAAGCACCTGTATCTCAGTTGAGGTCCTTGCAACTTGAAGTTCAAAGGTTTCTCGAGCAGAGGTTAAGGGCACGGGTTGCTGTAAAGCATGGCATTCAATCTACTCAGAGTATCAAATTGTATAAAGGAAACATTCAACGAAGGCCATAACGGCGCCTCCCTGACTGTGTTCAGTGGTGGAAACAATACTTGCATACAGCAAGTAACCCTGGAGTTAACAGTGACAGATAGGCGACGCCCGGAAGCATCCCACAGCAACCTTGATCATTTAGCATTAAGTAACTCCCATTCAAGAGCACCTGAAAAACCGGCGTGATCATGGCCGCTGGGGTCCCTGACATGTGACAAGATAAGTTTGCTACCGAACCACTACATACTCCATGCAGAGAAATATCCTGACACATGAGAGAACCGCTTAAAGCGTTCTTGCAGTTTGTACCACTCAGATACACTTCTCGATCCCCATTCCGGCATCGACATCTATATGGTAACTCCCAAGTTTCCTTGATGTATCCCTTACCCATTTTCTCATATTTGCCTGCCTTTGCTCAAGGCAATATTGAAACTGAAACGTAGTGACCGGCAGAGTGATTTGGCCATGAATTAGCCATTCTGTTGATGGTGATTTGGCTACAGTGAATGATAACCTTTCCAGTTTCTCAATACGCAGCATTGTATATTTGGCTCCCCTCTGTGCCATTTCTGTCTGTTTATCAGTTAGATTGTATTCTGAAAACAGAGACGTGGTGTTTATAAAACGCCAGGGCACGTAGCCTGCACGCAAAGATTGTAGCGTCCAGCTTAACATCATAATAGAACGTAGCTGAGATTGCCCGTGTTGTAACAAGGCCAGATCTTGTTCTAATATGTCGATTGCCGAAGACACAATGTTGCCTAAGGAGTAAATCCTGGATGTCAAAGTTGTTAACTCATTATCCACTACAGCTAATGCCTTCTCTAAGTTAATACGGTCTATTTCCCGTATTCTTTCTGTGGCCTCCTGTTGGGATATTTTCCAGTTTTCATTATAATAGGCATAAATGCCAGCATATATGAAACGTTTCTGACGTGTTTTCCTTGGGCCGGACAAGAAATCCCTAAGGTCTACATCAGGTGTGAGTAAGGTCAAGTGATGTTTCACTTCAGTGAGTGTTGAGGTCTCTAGCCAATCAAGACACAACTTCCCAACACTATACGATGTCACTACCCCTGGGTGTTGTCTCTGTATATAGCGAGGATCTGGCCTATGGATACTAAATCCTTCGGGTGTACCTAGGAATCTCTGTTGACAAGTGTTCATGTCAATGGGCCAAATCAGCCATTTCGTCCAATCAGGATCTGAACTGTTGTACTGGAGAATGTAATCTAATCCTACCCCTTGTGTAGTTGAATTCTGCCCCCCACCCATCTGTGATGTTGTAGGAAACCCGGGTGAGTTCAGTTCCTTGTTCTTGGCTAGTCCAAGACAGGATGTCTGTTGCACAGTTTCATTTAGAAATATCATCTGCTGGGGAATGAGGCATGCTCTAAAAAGTGCTTCTGTTCCCTGGACTTGCCAGTCCCTAGAACCCCAGATTGATTTTAAATCTATAGTGTCCTTCCATAGGTCGAAACCCTGTGTAGACAACTGGGCCATAAAAGAAGCAGAGTAAATCTGTTTGGTGTTAGTTAACATAATTTTCTGTGCAGATGTTTTCGCCACTTTGTAATAAAATGACTTTGGGTCTGATGTATTAAACCCTGAAAAGTATGTGAATTTCTGTGCAAAAGTTTGCGAACTACCTTTTGGAGGTGTTGGGCAGTATTCCCACTGGTGGTATTCAAATACATTTCTAGGTGTTATAGATTTGTGCAAGAAATGATGACCATAATGTTGGTAACAGTACAATGTATCATAGTCTGAAGTACCTTCTAACATTTCATTGTTCGGAAATGCTGCATTTTTTTCTAAATCAGACATTAAATTGTTTACAGTTTCAGTGTCCCAATCATCAGATAATGTACTGGAGGTAATGATATCACTTAAAGACATTTTAAATACATGTTTAAGCTTTAAAAGTTCAGTCGGACCGAATATATCATAATCAAGCTTGTCCCAAACTATACCGTCCGGTATAGGAACTGCTGTGATGTTCACTGAAGACAAGTCTCTTGGTTCACGATGTGAAGACTGGTGTGGTTTTAAAATCAAATTGACACTTTGGGCTGTAGAGCTTTGCTGGAGGTATCATCCATTAATAAGCACACTAAAAGTTATTATTAAACCTAGCCAGAAAAGAAAAAATTAAATCCCAGTGATATACCATAGTTCTATCAAAGGTGACACCAGGTAAGTTTTTCTAAAAAAGTTCAAAAAGTCAGTGAGTTTCTGTTTGAGTGATGTTTTGGCTGGCGTCGTTTCCGGCTCACTTGGGTCCACTGAAAACGTATCAAAGTTCATGAAATAGCCAGAAGCAGTTCGATCAGTTGTTGGAATTGCATCGGGATTTGTTGAAATTGGATTTTGCTCTTGACGAGGCATGTTGACGTAAATGTCTGTAGTCGGTCTGATTGCAATTTAGTTGTTACATTGATTTTCATTTTGAAGATGAATTTCTTGTAGAAGTGGAACGAGTTCCATAGCATTGTTGCTTAGTCCTTCATTCCGTACAGGTGGCTCTTCAAACGTGATGAGTCTTTCTGTTTGGACTTCTTGTATTGTAGCGAGAGGAGGGCATCTGCTACTGTGGAGTCTACGAGGCCTACTGTTTAGTATCGGCCACATAGTGTGGTTTGATTAAGTCAATTGAGACAAATCTTTTCTCCTTTTTTCTGGCAAGAGGCGGCAGAAGTACAGTTCTTGTGCCTTGGATTGCTAGGACCGGTACAGGCTTTCTGTAGGATGGCCCAAATTCTTTCTTATCTGCAATCTTCTATCTGACCATATCCCCGACTCTTGGGATCCAGACAGGTCTTGCCGTTACTGCCTTGACTTCCTCAGTGGTGGCCTGTTTCTGGAGCACGTTACTTTGTTGTGTCCTGGTTTCATTTAGATCCTGTAAAAGAGCCAAACGATCATGGATATCAAATGGTTTTTCATCCGCCACTGTGTCTTCACAATCAAGATCAGGTACCCACATTCTTGTCCCAAATAGGACCTCGTAAGGAGTGATACCCCCTAGAGAGCTTCTTGGCTGATTGTTAATCGCTCGTTGTACCCCATAAAGGTAATCGACCCACCTACCCCCCCTTGCCTCATACCCTAGCTGTTAAAGATTGCTTTTAAGTCCCGGTTTTTCCTCTCCACAACAGAATTTCCCTCTGGATAGTACAGAGAGGAGTACCGCAATGCTACGCCCATTCCTTCCATGGCCTCTTTGTAAGCCCGAGAGCTAAACGCGGGGCCACGGTCAGAATGTAACGTGCCAACTGCGTATGTGCCGATAAAGACTCGCAAATCTTTTATAACAGTTCGAGCATCAGCCGAGCGCTGAGGCCAAATCTTGGGGAAATCTGAGCTGGATGTACACGAACGGACAACCTAATGCTGTCTAATAATGGTATCTGTACTGGACGTGTTGTGGTGGACCCATCCATCTGTTTGCAGATGCCGCAGTTCCAGACATAGTCTCTAATCTGTCTTCTCATCACGGGCCACCAGTATCGTTGTTTCAATGAAGAAACAGTCTCCCTAAGTCCCTTATGTACAGATCCTTTCCCTTTGTGTGCTGCCACAATTAAGCCTAACCTACGATCCATATTTGGTATTAGTCTATCCCCCACTCCAGGAATCTGAGCATATGGAATGTTTTGTGCATCTAACTTGTAGGAGTACTTGAGTGGAAATTTCTTAGGTACTGCTGTGCTGCCTTTGCGTGAAGCATTGACAGCTACCATAATCTCGCCGTCGATTCTCGTTTTTGAACGAGTGATTGCAGCTACGGACGCTGTATGTACAGCCCCCTTTGCGGCTTCATCAGCCAATGAATTCCCTTCAACGTGAACGCCATCACGCTGATGACTCAGTGTATGTATCACGTGAGCCCTTGGTAGTTCGTTTCTCAACTCCACTACCTGTTCCCATAGCATTTTATGCTTAATTGTGCCACCTTTTGCGTCTTTAAACCCGTTTTGTTCCCAATTATGTAAATATTCATTGTACGACCGTACACAGTAAAAGGAATCACACACAATTAGTGTGGGGAATTCGTGTACCGTATTTACCAGTGCCAGTATAAGTGCTTTTAATTCTGCCAACTGAGCTGTGCAGTCTCCTAGAGATTGTGTTTTAGTGCAACTAGGATGGAACTTTCCATCGCGCATGCGACCTTTAACGATTGCACACGCTGCGCTGTAAGCTTGCTTACTCCCTAAGGCTGGTTGAGCAGATCCGTCAGTGTAAATAATGTATTCATACTGATCTAGAGGCAAAATCTCATTTGGTAGAGGATATTCTTGTTCGTATTGCAGAAATGCTTGTGTTTTTAAACTTGGATCAAATCTGTATTCAACATCCGTTGCAGTAAGAGAATTAGCCCATTGTATCCATCTGGGATGTAAGGCTTTCGCATTTGGAATGCTAGCTTTTGTAACAGCTTCTAAAGCTTGTACTGGGGTCACAACAATTATGCGTTTTTCCTGAGCCAGAGCTCTTTCTCTTGCTACAGCGGTCTGCACTGCTGTCAGGATTTTTTCTGTTGAAGTGAAACGCATCTCTGCGTTTGTGTATAGGTGTGATTTGTATGCGATTGGTACCGTTTCGCCTTCATTGAAAGTCAAATAAGTGTACCCGCATTGACCCGCTATTACTCGGATCACTAAGTTGCGTACGTTTACGCGTGTCTGTAAGTGTTTTGAAGCTATCATGTCTTCCTGTAGTGAACGTAGGATATTTGTATGTTCCTGTGTCCATTGTCTGACTGAAAAATCAGGTTTTATTAAATCGTAGAAAGGTTTTACTCTTTCTGCGTAATCCAAAATGTATGTTCGAACAAAATTTAGGAATCCCAGAATTGATTGTAAATTCTTTAATGATTTTGGAGGTTGGAGCAGCGCACACTTTTCTAAAAAGTTCGCTGCTAGGCTTTTTCCTTCGCTTGACAGCTCATACCCTAAAAATAGGACATTGAGGTGGGCAATTTTTGATTTTTGGAAATTAAATTTATAGCCCTCAGAGGGGAATCCCATAATAATGGTGCTCACCCTGGTCAAGTGCCTCGGTAAGTCATCGTCCGTCAGATAAATATCATCCACATAGGACAATGCTTCTTCATCCAAATTTTGGAGTAATTCTGTTACCCTTGCTGAAAACAACCCCAGGCTATTCTTATACCCTTGGGGGAGTCGACAAAATTGCCGTTGGGACCCCAGCGCTGAGAATGCGGTCAGATACCTGCTTTCAGGCGCTATATTTTGGCAGAAAAATCCATTTGAGATATCAAGTGTTGTTTTGTATTTTTGTCGCACAATGTTATTTATTAATGCGGCACTGTGTGCATTTTGAACTGCAAATGTCTTTGTGCAAGTGTTTAAATGTCTGTAATCTAAAACTAGACGATATGTGTTGTCAGGTTTGGCTACGGGGAACAAAGGATTTTTCATAGGTGAAGTGCAATTTTCTATCACCCCCTGGTATTCAAGTTGATCTAGGATCTCCCTGACTTGTTTTTTAGCTTCCTGCTTTATAGGGTATTGCCTTTGAGCATTTGGGGAAACTTTTAACGGGATCACGTGATGAGTTGACTCCTTATCCCAACCAACATGATTTGTATACAATGCTGGACCTAGGGCAACCGCCCACTCCTGCGCATATGCATGTTTAAGATGTATGGGAACGAGGTCGGAAAATGATGGAAAGATTATCGTTTCTCCCCTAGGGCACTTCATGACGAATGCTGGCGGCCAGTCTTGCTCTGCTAATAGGATGTCATATCCAGATGACAAATTTTCCCAAAAGAGACTTTTAATTTTTCTGGGCTTGTCCCCCTCAATCCGGAGTGTTATCTCATGTAACTTATGTGGGACACTTACCCGAGAATCAGGTGTTTCCACCATGATATACTCACTCAACTCCGCTGTCACCAGAAATTCCTTCAGGTTCTGGCGAGCTATTGTTACTTCTTCCGCGCTGTCTAGCATCGTCAGAGCCCATTCCCCGTTCAGAAGCTGTGTCCTCAGAATTCTGGGCATGTCTGATCTTGAGACCTGCTACCTTCTTCTTTTTGAACTGAGGTTTTTGTTTTTGTTTATCCTCTTTTTTAGGTGCGTAGTCCGCAGCGCGTTGCGTGTCTCTGGACTTTGTACACTCCTCTTGTCTGTGTTCTGACCGTCTTTCCCTCTCGGAGTTTCTTGACAAACCCTGAAAGGAACGAGAGGAATGTGTATCAGTATCCTGATACCTGTCAGGTTTTTTAATATTATCCCTATTCCTGAGGTTATACCTCCTTTCAGAGGGCTCCTGTTGAGGAGACCTGCCTCGGGATTGAGATCTGCTGTCTTTAGACTTTTGTTGTTTTCTATTTTCCCACTTCTTCTTAGAAGAGGTAGGTGTCTGCTTTGTAGTGTCCTTTTCAGGACTGCCCACCAGTTGTGGTTTTAATGCTTTCCCACCTAAACTGTCTCTGCCTAATTCTGCATATGCAGTTTCAATTATTTTGGGTAGTTCGTGTTGTTGATCCACTGGACCGAACTCCCTTAGGCGTTGGCGGATCTCCACTGAAGCTGCTTCCCCCTTAATGTTAGCTAGTATTATAGCTGATACCTGATCAAAGTTGTTCAGTAACTTCATCCCTAAGTTTAAGGCAGGTTCTGCTCCATACTCATTTTGTATCTGTCTCAATACATCAGGTACTACTGCTAATGACGGGATACCATGTGTTCTGGTATATATGGCAGCAAAGACTGAACCCCAAGAGGTGCAGATTGTTAGAATTCTGTGTTTTTCATAGGTGGTAATATTCGGGAATACTGCCTCAAGCTGAGTTATTTTCTGAGCTATCCAGAATGGTATTTGTTCGCGTTTTGCGGGCATTTTGCCCATTACCGCGTGTAATGTTTGAGGAGTAATTTTATTTCCTGTACCCTGAGCTGGAGTACTATTTGCTGCACCTGGTGCAGTTGGATTGTTAAAGTCCTCATGACGAATTGTGTCAGGTTTCTGTAGATTTTAATTAAATCTCTGTGTTGTACAAGTAATTCTGGCTGTGGCATTGTTCCAATGTCAGGATGCGGTGTGTAAGCCGCTAGTATTGGCCATGTGGCCCCGTCTCCTCCGAGTGGGCCTAATCTTACTCTTCCTCGTACGTGGGGTAGGGCGCCATTAAACCAGTAAAAATGTTCCTGGTAAGTGAGTGGAATCTCTGTGTCCTCAAACGGGGCATATTCCTGTGGTGCATCTCCTGCTATGTAGTAGTGAAATGTCTTTGTTATGGCATTTGCTGCTGGGAGTGTAACCCATGAATAGAATACCTCAGTTTTGTTTGATTCGTGTGCCTCAATCACGAAAACTACCATGCCCCCCTTGGCTGGTAAGCCATTTTCTAATAGTCTTATGGTGACTGTCCTTCTGAATTTTGGTGCAATCTGTATTGCATCCTCAGGATCTTCCTCGTCTTCTGACAGGGGCAGTGGCATTTGTAGTGGATCTAAGACCGCGGTAGTCATTGTGTATAGAACACAGACTAATGTTTCAAAGAAACTATGATAACGTTTTAGACACAATTTTTAGGAACACTATGTCCTTTCAAGCTTGATTAACCAGCAGCCAATAAATAGTATTCTCATACTACTCAGCTGTGGCAGAGTTTGTGCCCACCCACTCCAGACTCTCTGGGGTTTTGTGAGTAGGTTCTCTGAGAATAGCACGACTGAACTACTCAGATTCTACTGTTAAATAAGTACCCAACCAACGTTGGCGGCGCCATGTCGTGTAGTTCCTATAGTACCCATGCACGACCTGCGTGTTTGGATATCATAAACTGTGGTATTGGTGGTAGACTGACTCTGTGCACCCCCACCGCCTATGTTAGCCGGATTTGCATTAGCTAGCTCACAGTGCCACTAGAATCTCCTCTTTATCGGGGAGAGATTAGTTTCTGGCAACCTTAGATCATGACAACCCAAATTCCTCCGAATCGTGGAAACAATGTACTACTTTTCGCTCAGTCATTCGTGCTTACGTATTCGGTTTGTCTCAGAGAGTTACACAGAATAAACAGTCTGGGCGTTTCAATAAGTATTTATTGAACAGTTGTTATTCTAGTGTAAAATATATGTGCTGCAGCAATCAGCAAACAATAGCAGAGATATATTATCAGCAGTACGATAAAAGCAAAAGGATAGAACAGTTCTACCATATTGCTATAATCATGAATACGTACATGAGTATAAAAAGCATTATGAAAAGTGCGAGTACTCCTACGATGCCTAACTAGATGTACCTGAGTACACCTAGCATATGTGTAGGTCTAAAAGCCTAAGAGCCAAGAATCCTTCTAGGATTTAGTCGAACCCCCATACCTGAATAGAGAGAGTGTAGGACCCCATCCTGGTCTCAAGTTGGACACTCCGCAAGGGCTGTGTTAGACCGCTGTCAGCTGGAGCGACTGCATTCAGGAGCCTCCGTGTCTCTGGTCAGTGTGTCAGCATGGAAGTCTCGGTTCCCTCTGTCTTACCGGGGTAAGATGTGGTGTATTTATATCCTGAAGACTAGTTGCTTCGTATGGTTTGTATTGTCCCTTGTTAGACTTGAGGAAGACGTCAGGGGTGAACTTTGTACATACATATTATGCAGGTGGTGAATTCCTAGAGAGCCATGCATAATTGATGAGTACAGTGTGGGCCTGTGTTTGGGAAAAACCCTGCTGTATTCGAAACCACAGACTAGATAACGTTCAGCCCTCAGAGCTCGTTGTGTACTAGCAAGGACCAATGTAGGTGAAAGATCATGCCTATATAAGGAATCATGACTATAATAGGACATGTACAGTTATTACCGTAATAGGGCATATGCGGCTTTGACCATAATAGGGCAAGTACGAATATGACCGTATTAGGGCAAATACGAATACGTCCATTTTAGGGCATGTATGAACGGGTCTACATTAGGGCCTCTATATGGGACATAACACCCCAGCTGCCATTCCTATTCTATACGATGCATGTGATTTTATGCCTCCTGATGCTAACGGCCTTAAACCAGAACTCTTTTCCATTAATACGAGTTTACTACCACTTCCACTGATTCTTTATTTGGGGGACTTGGGGAAAAAAGTCTTGGGAAAAAATTTAATTTTTTCTCATGTAATGTTGCCAGAAAAGATGCCCCCTATTTAAAAAAACCTGCAAGTGAAAAAAGATGGGGTGGTGGTAAATTCACAATGTGACCTGTCGGTTGTGAACAGCAAGCCCATGGTAATTAGCGTGTCTATTCAGCTAAAGGTTGGAGAAAGCTGTGCGGTATCTCAGCCATTGAGAGCATATAGGGCCAGATGTACAAACCTTTTTAGCTGTCGCAAATGGAGAATTGTCCCGTTTGTGACCGTAAAAAAGGGGTTTGGTATGTACAAACCCTATTTTGCGAGTCGGTAATCTATTATTGACTCGCAAAATTGGGTTTGCAAGTCGCTATTAGGAAGGAACATGCCAAGGGCGTCCCTTCCCAATAGTGAGTTGCACTGGTATGTACAATTGTTTTGCGACTGCAAATGCGGTAGCAAAACAATCGCAGTTACTACCTTCTTCAAGTATGTGGAAAGCCAGTTGCAAACGGGAAGGGGTCCCCAGGGGAGCCCTTCCCCTTTGTGTTGGGCAGCAAAAATATTTTTGGGGAACAGGCAGTGGTCCTACGAAAATGAAACAGAAATGTTTAATTTTAACGCTTGATTTTTCTTTATTAACTGCAGCCCATTTTCCTTTAAGGAAAACGGGCTGCATTAAAAAATAAGCTTTATTTAAAAAGCCGTCACAGACATGGTGGTCTGCTGACCAAGGGATCACAAATTGTAACCTACCTCATGAGTATTGATGACGCAGGTCATTTGTGACCCCATTGGAAATCACTAAGTGTGTCTGAGACACATTAGTTCATTCCATTTTGCGAGTCGCAAAAACTCCCTATTTGCGACCCGTAAAGTGGAATGGTCTGGCACATATTAACTGAATATTCAGGCCTCCTGGAGCAAACATGAAGAAAACCTTTGCTGTTCATCAATATGACAGCACTGACACTGCTACCAAGCACCCAAGCCTGGTATTTTGTTTCTCAAAGTTTTTAGGAACATCTAGATTGGATTGATTTATGTAACATATGTTGATATCATAGACTGAACTATGTAACAAATTAGACTACAAACTAAAACTCATTGACTTTGTCAAGTTGTTGGTTCCATTCCCACCAATGGACTCAAATTGCAACAATACAATTTGTATGAATAATTACAACTATTCCTGCAAATGTTCAGAAACATTTGCCAGTGGTTCCTTGTTCATAAAACAAAATACAACCATCTGTTTGTATCCTAGGAGTAGTTTCGCTGTCTAGAAACTCTGGAGTTTTGTGCAATTATAAAGTGCTAGGGTAATGTGATGTCCTACCTTTGTGGGGACATGGAAATTTGAGAGAAGGACTTCTGGTTTTAACACGAAGGATGCGTCATACAGCGGCGGTTCCGATGGGGTGATAGGCTGCGATGCGTGGCTTTGTGACAATACCGATCCATGCAGCAGTGGCAATGCTTCATTTCTGCTCTGGGTTGCGCCGTGCAGCAGAGGAGATACATTGGTTCTGATGGATCCACAGAGGCTAGCAAAGCATCTTGGGACCACTTCCAAGGGTCCAGGACTGGGGTGGCACCACTTGTCAGGGTAGAATCGCCAATGGCAGAGTCCAGGTGCTTGCTTTGAGGTTGTAGGAACCTTCTGTCCCTGAGGGTCAAGTCAAGAGGCCAGCCATCTAGCCCTTGAAGTCACTTTGGGGTCCAGGGTTCAATAGATGCACGCCCTGTGCTTATCACCCCGGTAAGAGGGTACCAGGCCGCAGGTCAGCACAGCAGGGCAGCAGTTCTTCAGAACAGCAGGACACCAGAGTGGCAGTCCTTTTAGCATCACAGCAGTCCTTCTTCCTTGCAGATTATCCACAGGCCCGGAAGTCTACTGAAGAGTTGGTGTCGGAGGTCTAATATTTATACCTGGTACCCTCCTTCAGGAAAGTGGGAGAAGCTTCCTGAGGTTTCCCTTTGAAGTCCCGAGACATCCTGCCTTCCCTGCCCTGGCTCCAGACTACCTACAGGGCATAGTGGAGCAAGTCAATGGCAAGTTGAAATCCTGATTAGCCAAAGTGTGTGCGTCTACATCTTTGAAGTGGCAGGATCCTTTGCCCTTGGTGCTGATACGTTTTTGCAGTATTCCTGATTGGAGAACAGGATTGTCTCCCAATGAGATCATCATGGGCTGAGCAATGAGTTTGCCTGCTGTGCCTGCAAATGCACTTGTTAATATTGCAGATGATATGATTCTCAGCTACTGCAAATGGCTGACTGATGTGCAGCATTGTGTCTCACCAGGTTAGAGCTGCCATTGCTCTCCTGCATCAGGAGCCGTGCCCTGACCTTAGTCCCAGAGACTGGGGTCATATTTACTAGGAAATGGTGGAGGGCGACGTTAGCCACCTTGGCTTAACTCAGCGCTCCGCCACTTCCAAACTGCCGGGCTGCACCGTATTTAGAAGGATACAGTGCAGCCCTACATTACCCCCTGTGCTGGTGCTAATTTTAGCTCCCTAGCTCCAATGCAGACACTCTTGCAACTTTAGTGCAAGGGTGCCTGCATTGTATTGGAAGATTGTTTATGTGCAGCATGGTGTCCCTTCCTGCACATAAATAATCTTTAGGTTCAATTCTTTTTATTGGTGTGTCAAGAAAGAAAAAGAAACAGTGCAGCCAACAGCCATTTAGTTCTCTCAAGATTTCGCGAGACCGTTAAGCGATATAAACATATTTATGCAAACAGTGGTGCAGCAAACAAACCCATTCAGTTCCCGCCCCTCCCTCTCTCCTTTGGCTCACTTCCAGACTAAAATACATATGAAATGACATCAGCACGTTTGCTTAAGAAAGGTCAGATGGCGGCTGTGAGGCTATCTTGGGTAAGCATAGAAGGCGGAAGAACTTAGGGCATGTAAGTTCCCGAAAGTCTTATGAGAGTAGGGACAGATAAGAGTGCCATAAGTCTCTGAATGAGGCTCCTGGTCCAGCCAGTGAAAGCGTCATCTTTTCCATGCTTAATATGTGCCACAACCTGTGAAGCCATCCAGTGTGGGTAGGCATCTGCTTGGTTCCCCAGTGCATGAGGATGTTCTGTATGGCTGTTCCTAATGCTATACCTATTTGCTGTCCTCTTCTAGATTTCAGAGGATCTGTTAGCAGGTTTGGGAGGCAGAGGATTATGTATGCGGGGAATCGTGGCAGTTGGGTATCCAGGTGGGTATCAATATCATCAAGTACTTGAGACCAGTATTGGAGGAGCTGTGGGCAGTCCCATAAAATGTGTATCAGCATCCCCAGTGTCCTGTAACCCTGCCAACAGTCTGCACTCTGTGTTGGGTTAGCCCTGTGCAGTCGTGCTGGGGACATTACCAGTATGTAAAAACATTTGTGAGCATTTCGGTGAGTGCCACATTACTGGCTGTGTGTCTGGCTCTGTAATTTAACCCCTCCCATTCGTTGTCTCTCAGTGGTCCCCCTCAGTCTTTTTCCCACCTGTCCTGACTTGCGTTGTGAATGCATCTGTTAAAAAGGTAAAACAATGCATATAGTTCTGAAATCAGCCTCTTATCTGATGTTTTAGTGAGGAGTCATTTTTCATATCGGGTGAGGTGTCGCTGCGCGTTGGGTTTATTTTGTGGGTGCAGTGTCCAGTGTCGGAGGTAATGAAGTTGCTCTGTCTCAGGGAGACCATAATCTGCGCGTATCTGGGGGAAAGAAAGTATTCCATCGTCATCAAGCAGGTGGCCCATTGAGCGACAGTCTGAGAGTCGCCACTTTGCAAACCTCATGTCCACCACCCCAGGGCAAAGTTTGGATTATCCAGCAGTGGTGTCATGGGGAGGGGAAGGAGGACAGCCCGTGCCGGATGCTAGTCCAGTCCCACGCCACCATTGTCATCCTGTGATTGGAGACAGGTACAAATTCCATGGTCTGTGCATTCTCTTCAGAAAGGGGACTTTCCACAGGGACGTTCCCGCCACCGCTCTGTCCTGAAATAACCAGTACTTCTCAGATTCGGCACGGTTCCACTCAACCAGGGAGTGCAGTTGTGCTGCCTGTTAATATAATTGAAGGTCTGGGATGCCCAGACCCCGGGAGCTGGGGGAAGGAAGCCAATGGCTTTCTTCATGCGGGTTCTCCTTCCTTGCCATATAAATTGGAGTAACTCTGTCTGGAGTTTGGGGATCATTTCTGAGGGTGGCGGTAAGGGGAGGGTCTGAAAGAGGTATAATATCTTTGGGAGAATCGTCATTTTAATAGCTGCCACCCTGCCTAGCCAAGAGATCTGGTGGTCTTTCCACCGCAATAAGTCATTGCGGATTTGCCTGTGCAGCTCACGAGAGGTAAGGGAGGTGGTGGACTGCGTGGTAGCTGCCATGTTGATCCCCAGGTATGGGATCATTTCAGATGACCATTGAATGGAGAATTGCCTCCTCAGCTAGTCCACCATTTGGGGTGGTAGGAAGGAGCTAAGTGCCTGTGATTTCTCAACATTGACCTTAAAGCCCGATGCGTTGCCAAATATCTCGAGTTCCCACAGGAAGGCTGCTAGTTCCATGACCAGTTTGTCTAAAGTCACAATCACATCATCTGCATACAGGATTATGATGTGTTGGTCGCCTCCAAAAGTCACTCCGGTGATTTCAGGGTGGTCTGTACTCTCTGAGCCAATGGATCCAATCAGAGAGCAACAAGGGCTGACAAAGGGCACCCCTGATGTGTCCCTCTACCGATCGGGAAGGAGGCAGAGGGAATAGCTGTTGATCCTGACTGTTGCCGTAGGAAAGCAGTAGCAGTTTAAGATATGGGTCTTAAGCTTTTCCCCTAGGCCGAAATGCATGAGGACTTGTTCCAAGTAAGGCCAGTGGACCCTGTTGAAGGCCTTTTCAGCATCGATTGCTAATAGCATGTAGTCGCCGGGGTGTGTGAGGCCTTCTCGATGATATGGAGAACACGTTTGGTGTTGTCGCTCGTTTGCCTCTGGGGGTTGAAGCCCGCTTGGTATGGGTTGATTAAAGAGGGCATGTATGGATTGATCCTGCTCGACAAGATGCCCGTGAACAACTTCAGGTCCACATTTACGAGGGAGATTGGTCGAAATGAGCTACATTGAGACTTATCTTTACTTGGCTTGGGGATGACGACTATGGAGGCAGCCAGTAGCGAGGCCGGAATCACCCTGGGGTCTGCGAAAGTATTAAACAGCTGTGTCAAGAGGGGTGCTAGGGTGGGCAGAAGGTCTTATAGAAGGCCGATGTATATCCGTCAGGACCTGGGGACTTTGCCGGCTTCAGCCGTGAGATAGCTGATGTGACTTCCTCAATGCGGATCTCTCCATCAAGCATTTCAGCTTGCTCTAGGGTGAGGGAGGTCGTTTGCATCACCTGGATGTATCGTCTGCCGTCGGTGGGATCTAAGGATTGGCCTGTGTACAAGTGTTAATAAAATTTTTTGAAGGCGTTCGCAATGTCTTTGTCCTCTGTCACCAGATTCCCCCCCAGCGCATGTATCGATTGGGCCCCTTGTTCCTGCCGCCTGGCTCGCAGTTTATGAGCTAAGAGTCAGCTGCATTTGTGCCCGCCTACATAGAAAGAGTGGCTCAAGCGAAGGGCAGTAATATTCCACCCGGTTCATATCTATGGCGGCCAGTTGGGAACGAAGGGTAGATAACTGACGCCAAACTCTCGGAGCACTGGTGCATTGATGAATGCATTCCAGTTCCCTAATTTGCTGAGAAAGGGCTACCCTTTTCTGTTTGTGAACTTTGTTGTCCATGGCTGAGATTGCGATAAATTCGCCCTGTAATACTGTTTTGAGCGCTTCCCATAATACTACTGTGGAAACGTCAAGAGAATTATTTAGTAATAAGTAGTCCTTGATAGTTTGTTGGATCTGCGTCACTAATCGTCCACAACAAGGAGCATAAGAGGGAAAGAACCAGTCAGGTCACCCTACACTTAAATGTTCAATCCAACAAAAAAACCTGACTGTTTAGGACATATTAAAATTCCTTAGGGACTAAGAGGGGATTCTCCTAGTGTCTCCACCCAACCGCTGGCTTTAATCAATTGCCATTCGTATCCGGTCCGAAATGTCCTACATAAAAAGTTTATCTTTTTCAGACACACAATTACCAGTCTACCATAAATACATACACCCCCTTTCTGTTGAAGGTGTGTGAAAAAAGGTTTGAAGGAAAGAAGTACCTCACGTAAGCATCACCAAGGGAGCTGCTGGTAGGTACTCACCAGTTTGCTCACATTTCTCATCATCGGTAACTTTCTTATCCGTGAGAAGAAAAGAAAAAGTGTCCAGTGTAAAGTATAAGAGGTGAATAAATAAATAGAGTAAAGTATGCATAAAAGTGTCTTGTGTCAAAAAAGGACCCCGTACTGTGAGAAAGAGTAACCACTTTTCTCAAAATAAAATAGAGCTATGACTCACACATCTCAGTTTTATTCCATGGTGTGAATCTACTAAAATTTAAAACCAAACTGCATGTTTCAGACCACTTTAAAATGGGCCAACATGTTTCATTGCCACTCTTCTTTACGGCAATTTCTTGGGGCCAGACTTCACCTCACTGGATCTCAAATTTGTAACCACGGGTGACAGGTGGTGGCCATCAAGACTCCTACCGGCTCCCCACCATATTGAAAGTTTGTCCTTCACTCGTAAGACCCCTTGCGGCACAGTCCGTTGCCGTCTTTATACCGTGTTTTAGAGGCTGGGATGAGACACAGCGGTATACACGTCTAAAACGCGGTATACAGACGGCAACGGACTGTGCCGCAAGGGGTCTTATGAGTGAAGGACACCCTTTCAATATGATGGGGAGCCGGTAGGAGTTTTGATGGCCACCACCTGTCACCTGTGGTTAAAAATTTGAGATCCAGTGAGGTGAAGTCTGGCCCGAGCCCTGAAGAAATTGCCATAAAGAAGAGTGGCAATGAAACATGTTGGCCCATCTTAAAGTGGTCTGAAACATGCAGTTTGGTTTTAAAATTGAGTAGGTTCACACCATGGAATAAAACTGAGATGTGTGAGTCATAACTCTATTTTATTTTGAGAAAGTGGTTACTCTTTCCCACAGTACGCGGTCCTTTTTTGAGACAAGACACTTTCATGCATACTTTAATATATTTATTTCTTCACCTCTTATACTTTACACTGGACACTTTTTCTTTTCTTCTCACGGATAAGAAAGTTACCGATGATGAGAAACGTGGGCAAACTGGTGAGTACCTACGAGCAGCTCCCTTGGTGATGCTTACGTGAGGTACTTTCTTTTCTTCGCACCTTTTTTTCACACACCTTCAACAGAAAGGGGGTGTATGTATTTAGGGTAGACTGGTAATTGTTTGTATGGAAAATATAAACTTTTTATGTAGGACATTTCGGACCGGATACGACTGGCAATTGATTAAAGCCAGCGGTTGGGTGGAGACACTAGGAAAATCCCCTCTTGGTCACTATGAAATTTTAATATGTCGTAAACAGTCAGGTTGTTTTTTTTGTTGGATGGATCTGCGTCACTACCTCAGACATTGCAGCTTGATGTCTCTCAAGCGCCATTGTCTGAAAGAGCGCTCCGATGGGGGGAGAGACAGCAAGACTGTCACCACCGCATGATCCAAAAGTGCCGCTGTGAGGATCTCTGTCTCTGTCATGAAGGTGTGTATGTCCTTTGTGCCGAGGAGGTAATCTAGTCTAGCTTATGTTTTATGTGTGTTGGGAAAAAAGGAATATTAGCATACGTGGGGGTGGGAGGTCCTACATAGATCATTTAGCTCCAAATCCCTCAGCCAGGCATGGCCCTCCTTAGACAGTGCTCCCGTCTGTCAGTATCGCTGTGCTGATCTATTTAAAGTGTTATTGAATACCAGGTTGAGGTCTCCACCCAACAACACCCTTCTTTCATCAGTGGACATAGCCTCGGCAAGTGCTGTATGGAGAAATAACTCTTGCCCATCGTTCGGGGCGTAGATTGAGCCTACCACCAAATACTGGTCCCCTAACATGAAGCGATAAGTGAGGAGCCTACCTCTGAGTTTAGCCACCTTCTGAACTACTCTCCCTCGGAAGGCACGCACCACTAATATGGCCACCCTGCCGTCTTTGTAGGAGCTGAGGAAAAGAATTGATGAGGGAAGGCACGCGACCTGAGGCGATGGCGGTCCCTGGCAAGCAAATGGGTCTCCTGTAGGAGGCATATATCTGCTCTCGAGTTTTCCAGGTATGATTAAACAGCCTTGCATTTTATCGGATTGTTGAGCCCCCTCATGTTGTGGGTGAGGAATCTAAGTGGGGTGGTCTGCATGTGGGTTGTGGAAGAGTATTCGCGCTGTATAATCTCGTTGTCCAGTGAGCCTAGGAAATCCTCCAGCCGCCATCACAAGCTTCATGTCTGCCCTAGAATAGTGTCGCTGGGTAAGGTGTAGAAGTGAGTGGAAGCCCCAGCAAGAAATCACAAACAACAAAGAAAAAAGGTAAACTTGAAAGACGAAGAAAGCACCCGTTGTAAGTCCCGCGGTCAAGCAAGAGTGCAAGCTTAGCCACATAGTGTCTGACATGTGACCAGTCCCCACCTGTCCCCCCCACCCGCCATCAGGCCCCTAAGCTCCTAAAGAATGCTACAGATTGACCAAGTTACTAAGGTCTCGTCCATTTTTGCCAGCACCGCTGGGATTGCCTCCAGTGCTACTTGCTGTCCCTTCGCTATCTCCGCCGGGTCCGGTCGCCTTGGATTCTGTTGTGTCCCCTGCCTTTGCCAGCGTGGCTGTTGCTCTCTTAGTTGAGGGGAAGAGGGCCCTGGCTCACAGCTCCCCTCAGGAGAATCCAGACCCAATACCCGACAGGCCTCCGTTAGGGATCGTAATTGGTGGAGTCTCCCTTCCCCGCGGAAGATGAGGCGGGAAGCGTGGCCCCCATGAGTAGGATATCTCTTGGTTGCAAAGGTGAGCAGTGACTGGGCGGAACTCCTTCCACTTCTGTGGCGTGAGAGCGGCTAGGTCCTGATAAAGAATAGGGGTTTGGTCTCTAAAGGCAATTGGGTGCATTTCTCAGGCCCTGCGTAGGATCTCTTTTTTGACCTGAAAGTCATGCACACAGACTAGCATGCCAGTGGGGTGCATGCATGATTGGGGCGAGCCAGCCCTGTGAGGTCTGTCAATCTTGATTTAAGCGTCCGGAGGCCTACTGAGGACATGTCGAAATAGATCACTGATGTATCCAAAGATGTCCTTACCTTCTGCTTTTGTTGCTATTCCATGAATGTGGACGTTGTTCCAGAGAGACCTGTTCTCGAGATCTTCTAGATGGGTCTGCAGGTCTATATGTTACTCGCAGAGTCGGAGGACCACCGGTTGGAGAGATTCAATTTCCTCATCTCGACGGTCTCCTTTGTCCTCCAGCGCTGCAACGCCCCAATGCATCTACGTCCCTTCTGACCTCTTTGATATCCTGGGAGTTCTCTTTTGACCATCTGGAGATCCTCCCACAGGGCCGAGAACAACGATTCTAAAAAGGGGCACAACACCAGTTCTTCTGTTGTGGGTTCGGCCTGGCTCTGAAGACAAGGGGAAATCTCCAGCCCGACCCCCGGCCGGACGAGTGAGCATGTCTATGAGGGTGCCGTCCTTCTTGTTGTGGTTGGATGCCATCCTTATCTTCATCCCCCGAGGGCCACCAAGTCGTATGTCTGTTTATTTCGGGGGCTTCAGAGTCATCAACCCAGGTCCCGGCGTGGGCCACCGTTCCGTTCGGGACCCCCCTCGGTGTGTGCTTTTCCCTGTACACCCGCTCTGTGGGTCAATATTTTCTCTTGCCAGCTCTGTACTGGAGGGCCACAGTGGCTGGTTGTCAGTCAAATCCAGTGCAGTGGGTGGCCCCAACCCCCACCGACGGGCAGGTGTGCACCTTTTGGCCCCCAGAATGGTCCATGGACTTCTCAGCATGTCACCATTGTGGCCCGGGGGTGCTCTCTCACTAGGCCTGAGGCCCACCATGCTACTCCTTTCAGCGGGCCATATAGCCGAGAGTCATTTCAGCTGGCACTCTGCCGCACTGCTCATCTGGGGGCTCCTCCCCCCTGTGGGCCCACCACTGCCCCAACTCTCTCTGCTTAGCAGGTTGGGCTCCTGACCCGGACAGGCAACCGCACCTCTGCTCAATGTTAAGCAGGAGCTCCCCGCACAGCAGTCTGGGTCGCATTCGAAGGTGCTGCTCTCTGGGACACAAGCAGGGAGGCCCGGCTCCCTCAGCCACCAAGACAAAGAGGCAAGGGTCCCAGCTCCTCACCTCAGCAGTGCGTAGCTGGGCTCCCCCGCAATTTCAGGCCTGCCTTTGGGGCTCTGATTTTGGGTATGGGCCACAGCCAATGTCCCCCAGTTCCTGCTGTGTCATGTCAGCACGAGCCCAGTCCAGGCCTAGCGTCCGTTGGCTGCCGGCTCCCAGCAGGCCTGACTGCCACTCAGGTGCCAGCCGGCCGATTGCTGTGGGCCTCGTCACCTCCACCACTGGGATCCTTATCTCTGTTATCAGGTACCGTCCCCGGGACCGTTGTCTGTGGGCCGCATCGCCACTCAGGAGGCAACCAGCTGGTCTCCCGCTGGTGAGTCGCATCTCTGGCTTCACCCCGTGCCTGCTGTTCCACGGGGTTGCCGCTTGCTCCGTGCCGAGATCAGGAACTTCTTTACAGGGACTGGTGGTCTCCGGTGTCTTGCTGTCATTTTTTAAAATTGATTGTTTATGTGCAGGAAGGCTTACCTTCCTACACATAAGCAATCAATGGCCATTTGTAGTTTCTAGGTGTGCTGCACAATGCAGCACACATAGAAACAGCAAAAACGAGGAGAAATGAAACATTTTTCCTTGTTGCGCCTGTTTAAGACCAGGTTTTCCCTGGTCTTAATTTTGGCGCTGCCCCATATTTACGCTGCCCTTGTAAATATGGACCAGCATCAAAATCAATGGGTGTTGTGGTGGAACGCCCACCGCAACACCCATTTCCCTCCCCTTTCTCGCTAAGTAAAGCGTGAAAAAGGGCCTTATTTACAAGGCAGCGCTAAGCCATGTTAAGTGGCTTAACGCTGCCTTGTAAATAAGGTGAAGCCCATATCGCCTCAGGTACGTCACTAAAAGTGACGTTCCTGTGGCGATAGGGGCTTGTAAATAAGCCCTGGGTCTTGGTAAAGAAACTAATTCGGAAAACTTGCCTGGAATATCGCTGGAAAGGGCATTGTGACCAATACCGCCATCAAGTGTAAATCTTAACCAACTAGGTGCACATCTCACACACACACAGTGGAGTTCCTCCTTGATGATGTGACTGTGCCTCTCTCTGAAGAGCAGAATGCAACTCCAGGGCAACAGGAAAATTCAGAAGGGGCACAGAGAACGAGCGATAGACCTGAGATTCATTGACAGTTCAAGATTCTGCAGTATCTCATCCTCAGCCTGAGGGAGGTCTTGATGAGTCGGTGTCTGGAGTCGAGACAGATGAAGCATCTTGGCTGTTAGCTCAGGTGGAGGCCGACCTTGATCCTTGCGAAGGGCAAAGTGTGGTGACCAGCCGAGTTGGAGCTGGAGACGAATGGCCGAGAAGGCAAAGCAGTGTGATACCAAATTTGTCTGTTGAATGCATACCACAAACTGTCACAGAAAACTGAAGCTAATGATCTAAGTAGCAGTGAAGACGAACCGTCCACACTCAGGAGGTCGAAAAGAGCACAGATGCCTTGTCGGAGGTGCTCAGCCCCTTAATGGACCTATTTTGTGGCCTCTGAAAGAGACAGAGTGTTCTATGATTTGGATGATGAGAGTGCAGTGCCACTTGAACCTCCATGAACTTCAACGTATTGTATAGCATTGCTTTTGAACTTACCCTGTCACCGAATGAAGTGAACTATGCCTTTGCTGATTCTCAGTATTGAATTTTGACATTTCTTTTGAACTGTGACAATGTTATGAACTTTGTTTAAAGAATGAGGAAGAGTCCCTAGGCTGCATAAGGAGCGTATGAGTGTCATTTTAGACATGCCCAGAATTCTGAGGACACAGCTTCTGAACAGGGAATGGGCTCTGACGATGCTAGACAGCGCGGCAGAAGTAACGATAGCTTGCCAGAACCTGAAGGAATTTCTGGTGACAGCGGAGTTGAGTGAGTATATCACGGTGGAAACAACTGATACTCGGGTAAGTAACCCACATAAGTTACATGAGATAACACTCCGGATGGAGGGGGACAAGCCCAGAAAAGTTAAGGGTCTCTCTTGGAAAAATCTGTCATCTGGTTATGACATTCTATTAGCAGAACAAGACTGGCCGCCTGCATTCGTCATGGAGTGCCCTAGGGGAGAAACGATAATTTTTCCAGCCTTTTCTGACCTCGTTCCCATTCACCTAAAACATGCATATGCGCAGGAGTGGGCGGTCGCCCTAGTTCCGGAATTGTACAAAAATCATGATGGTTGGGATGAGGATTCAACCCACCACGTGATCCCGTTAAAAGTTTCCCCAAATGCTCAAAGGCAATACCCAATAAAGCAGGAAGCTAAAAAACAAGTCAGGGAGAATCTAGATCAACTTGAATATCAGGGGTGATAGAAAATTGTACTTCACCTATGAACAATCCTTTGTTCCCTGTAGCCAAACCTGACAACACATATCGTCTAGTTTTAGATTACAGACATTTAAACACTTGCACAAAGACATTTGCAGTTCAAAATGCACACAGTGCCGCATTAATGAATAACATTGTGAGGAAAAAATACAAAACGACACTTGATAGCTCAAATGGATTTTTCTGCCAAAATATAGCACCTGAAAGCAGGTATCTAACCGCATTCAGTGCGTTAGGATCCGAACGGCAATTTTGCCGACTCCCCCAAGGGTACAAGAATAGCCCGGGGTTGTTCTCAGCAAGAGTAACAGAGTTACTCCAAAATTTGGATGAAGAAGCATTGTCCTATGTGGATGATAGTTATCAGACGGACGATGACTTAAAGAGGCACTTGACCTGGGTGAGCACCATTATTATGGGATTCGCCTCTGAGGGCTATAAATTTAATTTCAAAAAATCGAAAATTGCCCCCCTCAATGTCCTGTTGTTAGGATACGAGCTGTCAAGTGAGGGAAAAAGCCTGGCAGCTAACTTTTTAGAAAAGTGTGCGCTGCTCCAACCTCCAAAATCATTAAAGAATTTGCAATCAATTCTGGGATTCCTAAATTTTGGTCGAACATACATTTTGGATTACGCAGAAAGGGTAAAACCTTTCTACGACTTAATAAAACCTGAATTTTCAGTCAAACAATGGACACAGGAACACACAAATATCCTGCGTTCCCTACAGGAAGACATGATAGCTTCTAAACATTTACAGACACGCGTAAACGCACAGAACTTAGTGATCCGAGTAATAGCGGGTTAATGCGGGTACACTTATTTAACTTTTAATGAAGGTGAAAAGGTACCAATCGCATACAAATCACACCTGTATACAAACGCAGAAATGCGTTTCACTTCAACAGAAAAATCCTGACAGCAGTGCAGACCGCTGTAGCAAGAGAAAGAGCTCTGGCTCAGGGAAACGCATAATTGTCGTGACTCCCAGTACCAGCTTTAGAAGCTGTTACAAAAGCTAGCATTCCAAATCGCGAAAGCCTTACATCCAAGATGGATACAATGGGCTAATTCTCTTACTGCAACGGATGTTGAATACAGATTTGATCCAAGTTTAAAAACACAGGCATTCCTGCAATACGAACAAGAATATCCTCTGAGGAACAAGCTGGCTCAGCACACATATATTGTTATATACAGTTTATCAAAGTACACAATCATAAACAGTGGTTATTAGTTTAACTTTAGCACGGCGTCTCCCAAATGAGTCACATAAGTCACTCTGTTGTGAAAAATATATACATCTTTTATTTCTTTATTCTTTTGTTCAAAAGTTTCTTGTTAAAACATAACACAGAGTTCATAGCCTCTACCAAATTAAATTTTGCCTCTAGATCAGTATGAATACATTATTTACACTGACGGTTCTGCTCAACCAGCCACAGGAAGCAAGCAAGCTTACAGCGCAGCGTGTGCAATTGTTAAAGGTTGCATGCGTGATGGCAAGTACCATCCAAGCTGTACAAAAACGCAATCTTTAGGAGACTGCATGGCTCAGTTGGCAGAACTCAAAGCACTTATACTGGCACTTATAAATACGGATCACGAATTCCCCACACTGATTGTGTGTGATTCCTTTTACTGTGTACAGTCGTACAATGAATATCTACATCATTGGGAACAAAACGGATTCAAAGATGCAAAAGGTGGCACAATAAAGCATAAAATGCTATGGGAACAGGTAGTGGAGTTGAGAAATGAACTACCATGGGCTCACGTGATACATACACTGAGTCATCAGCGTGATGGCGTTCACGTTGAAGGGAATTCTTTGCCTGATGACGCCGCAAAGGGGGCTGTTCGCACAGCCTCTGTGGCTGCAGTTACTCGTTCAAAGACGAGGGTAGACGGCTAGATAATGGTAGCTGTCAATGCTTCACGCAAAGGCAGCACAGCAGTACCTAAAATTTTCCACTCAAGTACTCCTACAAGTTAGATGCACAAAACATTCCATATGCTCAGATTCCTGGAGTGGGGGATAGAGTAATACCAAATATGGATCGTAGGCTAGGCTTGATTTTAGCGGCACACGAGGGTTGGGGTTCCGGCACTACAGGCGTTACAGTGACTATTTCCTTATTAAGACAGCGCTACTGGTGGCCAGGGTTAACGAAGCAGACTAAAGACTATGTCTTAAAATGCGACATCTGTCAACAGATAAAAGGCTCCACCGTAACACGCCCAGCGCAGACACCATTACTGAAATCAGACAAATCTCTCGCATGTGTGTATTTGGACCACTGCAGACCCTTACAATCTGATGGGTCCAAGAAATATATCATGGTTGCAGTGGATTCCTGCTCAAGATTCCTATGGGTTTGGCCTCAGCGCTCGGCTGACGCTCGAACTGTTATTAAAGATTTGCGAGTCTTTATCGGCACATACGCAGTTGGCACGTTACATTCTGACCGTGGTCCGGCGTTTAGCTCTCAGGCTTACAAAGAGGCCATGGAAGGAATGGGCATAGCATTGCGGTACTCCTCTCCGTACCATCCCGAGGGAAATTGTGCTGTGGAGAGGAAAAACCGAGACTTAAAGCAATCTTTAACAGCTAGGGTATTAGGCAGGGGCGGTAGATGGGTCGATCACCTTTATGGGGTACAGCGCGCGCTCAATAATCAGCCAAGAAGCTCTCTAGGAGGTGTCACTCCTTACGAGGTCCTATTTGGGACAAGAATGTGGGTACTTGATCTTGATTGTGAAGGCACAGTGGCGGATGAAAAACCATTTGATATCCATGATCGTTTGGCTATTTTACAGGATCTAAATGAATCCAGGACACAACAAAGTAACGTGCTCCAGAAACAGGCCGCCACTGAGGAAGTCAAGGCAGTAACGACAAGACCAATCTGGGTCCCAAAACTCGGGGATCTAGTCAGAGAGAAGATTGCTGACAAAAAAGAATTTGGGCCATCTTACAGAAAGCCTGTACCGGTCCTTGCAATCCACGGCACAAGAACTGTACTTCTGCCGCCTCTTGCCGGAAAAAAGGAGAACAGATTCGTCTCAATTGACTTAATCAAACCACACTATGTGGCCAATACTAAACAGTAGGCCTTGTGGACTCCACAGTAGCAGACGCCCTCCTCTCACTACAATCCAAGAAGTTCAAACAGAAAGACTCATCACGTTTAAAGAGCCTCCTGTACTGAATGATGGACTAAGCAACAATGCTATGGAACTTGTTCCACTCCAACAAGAAATTCATCTTCAAAATGAAAACCAACTTAACAACCAAGTTGCAATCAGACCTAATACAGACATCTATGTCAATGTGCCTCGACAAGAGAACACAGCGATTTCAACAAATCCCGATGCAATTCCAACAATTGATCGAACTGCTTCTGGCTCTTTCATGAACTTTGATACGTTTTCACTAAATCCAAGCGAGCCGGAAACGACGCCAGCCAAAAAATCACTCCAACAGAAACTCAGTGACTTTTTGAACTTTTTTAGAAAGACTTACCTGGTGTCACCTTGGATAGAACTATGGTATATCACTTGGATTTTATTTTTCATTTTCTGGCTAGGTTTAATAATAACTTTTAGTATGCTTATTAATGGACGATACCTCCAGCAAAGCTCTACAGCCCAAAGAGTCAATTTGATTTTGAAACCACACCAGTCTTCACATCGTGAACCAAGAGACTTGTCTTCAGTGAACATTACAGCAGTTCCTATACCGGACGGTATAGTATGGGACAAAATTGATTATGATGTATTCGGTCCGACTGAACTTTTAAAGCTAAAACATGTATTTAAAATTTCTTTAAGTGATTTCATTACCGCCAGTACATTTTCTGATGTTTGGGACACTGAAACTGTAAATGCTATGATGTCTGATTTAGAAAAAACTGCAGCATTTCCGAACAATGAAATGTTAGAAGGTACTTCAGACTATGATACATTGTACTGTTACCAACATTATGGTCATCATTTCTTACACAAATCTATAACACCTAGAAATGTATTTGAATACCACCAGTGGGAACACTGCCCAACACCTCCAATAGGTAGTTCACAAGCGTTTGCACAGAAATTCACATACTTCTCAGGGTTTAACACATCTTACCCGACGTCATTTTATCATAAAATGTAGAAAAATTCAGCTCAGAAAATTATGTTAACAAACACCAAACATATTTACTCTGAATCCTTTCTGAACCAGTTGTCTAAACAGGGATTCGATCTATGGAAAGACACAATAGAATCCAAATCAATCTGGGGTTCTAGGGACTGGCAAGTCCAGGGAATAGAAGCACTTTTTAGAGCATGCATCATTCCGCAGCAGATTTTATTTCTGAACGAAACTGTGCAACAGACATCCTGTCTTGGATTAGCCAAAGGCAAGGAAATGAACACACCGGGGTTTCCAACACCATCACAGATGGGTGGGGGGCAGAACTCAACTACACAAGGGGTAGGATTAGATGCCATTTTCCAGTACAACAGATCAGATCCTGATTGGACAGAATGGCTGGTTTGGCCCATTGACACAAACAAATGTCAACAGAGATTTATGAATACAGCCAGAGGGTTTAGTATCCATAGGCCAGATCCTCGCTATGTACAAAGACATCACCTAGGGGTAGTGACATCGTATAGTGTTGGGAAGTTGTGCCTTGATTGGCTAGAGACCTCAACACTGACAGAAGTAAAGTACCACTTGACCTTACTCACACCTGACATGGATCTTAAAGATTTTCTTCTGGGACCCAAGAAACAGCATCAGAAACTTTTCATATATGCAGGTCTTTATGCCTACTATAATGAAAACTGGAAAATATCCCAACAAGAGGCCGCAGAAAGAATACGAGAAATTGACTGTATTAACTTAGAAAAAGCATTAGCAGTGGTGGATAATGGGTTAACTACTTTGACCTCCAGGATTTACTCCTTAGGCAACATTGTGTCCTCGGCAATCGACATATTAGAACAGGATCTGGCCTTGTTACAACACGGGCAATCTCAGCTACGTTCTATTATGATATTAAGCTGGACGCTGCAATCTTTGCATGCAGGCTATGTGCCATGGCATTTTATAAACACCACGTCTCTGTTTTCAGAATACAATCTAACTGATAAACAGACAGAAATGGCACAAAGGGGAGCCAATTATACAGTGCTGCGTATTGAGAAACTGGAAAGGTTACCATTCACTGTAGCTGAATCACCATCAACAGAATGGCTCGTTCATGGCCAAATAACTCTGCCGGTCACTACGTTTCAGATTCAATATTGCCTTGAGCAAAGGCAGGCAGGCAAATATGTAAAAATGGGTAAGGGATACATCAAGGAAACTTGGGAGTTACCATATAGATACCGATGCTGGAATGGGGATCGAGAAGTGTATCTGAGTGGTACTAACTGCAAGAACGCTTTGAGCGGTTCTCTCATGTGTCAGGATATTTCTCTACACAGAGCCTTAAGTGGTTCAGTGGCGAACTTATCTTGTCACATGTCAGGGACCCCAGCGGCCATGATCACGCCGGTTTTCCAGCTGCTCTCGAATGGGAGTTACTTAATCCTAAATGATCAAGGTTTTTGTGGGATGCTTCTGTGCGTCGCATATCTAGTAACTGTTAACTCCAGGGTTACTTGCTGTATGCACGTATTGTTTCCGCCACTGAACACAGTCAGGGATGCGCCGTTATGGCCTTCGCTGAATGTTTCTTTTATACAGTTTGATACTTTGAGCAGATTAAAAGCCATGCTTTTACAGCAACCCGTGCCCTTAACCTCCACTCGAGAAACCTATGAACTTCAAGTTGCAAGGACCTCGACCGAGATACAGGCACTCATTCGTACAAACTGCCCCATTCATTTCGCAGAAATGGTGGGACGTATCTTCAATATGTCTGATACGAGCGGAATTGTACACCTATTTAAGACCATAGGGTCCGGACTGTTAAGCACCTTTCAGACAGTTCTCGGAGTAATCCCAAATTTTATACACTCCGTATTGGGAAGCGTATTTGGAGGATTCCCGCTCACCCTGTTCCTAATAGCAGGAATCCTGATTGTAATATTGCTGCTACGCAATGGACGGCCCACTTCCCGAGGGAATGGTGAACACGCTCCTGGAGTGGAAATACCGTGAATGCATGGTACAACTTCTGGGCATTTCTTGCCTGCGAGAACTCAGTGCCTCCTGGTTTCTATCATTTAGACCAGTCTGGATAGACTGCATCTTACCTGTGCTTCGATGCCTGTTCTGCGGAGAAGAATGCACGTTGGATCTTTGTCTAACATTTCCATCAGATGCGCCTCCGGACACGGATGCGATGCTGGTCCCCATAAAGGCCCATAATCTGCAATGTGCTGGGTTAGGTGACTCCTCCACAGGCACCCAGGTAACAACTGCCGCACAAGCTGCCGCAGAACCGACTGTTGGCAGTACTACATTCCATCTATGTGCGATTGACATTCTCTGTGAGGCGTTGGATTTGTCATCTACAGCAGCTGACACCGATAATATTGAGCTTCCCAGCCAGGACGCGTAATCTTGAATTGGCTCATCGTGTCTTGGGAAAAAATTCGGCTTCTTCACTCGTTTCAAAATAAAACGATCTAAATTTGGAACATTTTCTTACATTGACACTTTCGCTTGAGAAAGTATGGCCTTCTCCTGCTTATGGTAATACAACCTCTATAGAGAGATGATATTGACTCTTAAGTGGCAACTAGAAAAAGCTGAATTTAAACATTTTTTTTTTTAAGCACCAACATTTTTTAACGATTTTTTAGAACCATGTTTTTACTTGCTTTTAAAAATGTTTTTAAGTTGCCCAGATTTTAAGTATGGTCATTTATTACCCAGTTCAGAAGTGGAGTGGGTGTTATATCCCGCATAGATGCCCTAATGTAGATCAGTTCGTACATGCCCTAAAATGGACGTATTCATATTTACCCTAATATGGTCATATTCGTACTTGCTCAATTATGGTCATGTCCTATTATAGTATGATTCCTTATATAGGCATGATATTTCACCTACATTGGTCCCAGCTAGTACACAATGAGCTCTGAGGGCTGAACGTTATCTATCCTGTGGTTTTGAATGCAGCAGGGTTCTTCCAAACACAGGCCCACACTGTACTCATTAATTATGCATGGCTTTCTAAGAATACACCACCAGCATAATGTATGTACAAAGTTCACCCCTAACGTCTTCCTCATGTCCAATACAAACCATACTGAAGACCGAGACTCTTTAGGGTATAAATACACCACATCTTGCCCCAGTAAACCAGAGGGAACCAAGACTTCCATGCTGACACACTGACCAGAGATGCTGAGGCTCCTGCAAGCAGTCGCTCAAGCTGAAAGTGGTCTGACACAACCCGGACGGGGTGTCCAACTCGAGACCAGGACGGGGTCCCACACTCTCTCTATTCAGGTATCGGGGTTCGACTAAATCCTAGAAGGATTCTTGGCTCTTAGCTTCTAAGACCTACACACATATGCTAGGTACACACAGGTACATCTAGGTAGGCATCGTAGGAGTACGCGCACTTGCATAATGCTTTTATATTCATGTGTGTACTCATGATTATCGCAATGTGGTAGAACTGTTCTATCCCTTTGCTTTTATCGTACTGCTGATAATATATCTCTGCTATTTGTCTGCTGGTTACCGCAGCACATATATTTTACACTAGAATAACAACTGTTCAATAAATACTTATTGAAACGCCCGACTGTTTATTCTGTGTAACTCTCTGAGACAAACCGAATAAGTGAGCACGAGTGACTGAGTGAAAGGTAGTACATTGTTTCCACGATTCTGAGGGAATCAGGGTTGTCATGTTCTAAGGTTGCCTGAAACTAATCTCTCCCCGATAAGAGGAGACACTAGTGGCACTGCGACCTAGCTAATGCAAAACTAGGCTAACATATACGGTGGGGGTGCACGGAGTCAGTCTGCCACCAAGCCCGCAGTATATGTTATCCAAACGCGCAGGTCCTGCAGGGGTACTATAGGGGCTACACGACACTACTGAATTTGTACCTTATGCTTACACCTTCTATGCTCCCCTGTAGACATTTCCTTTAGAGATGGTCTTAGCATATGTTGAGATTAGACAGGAAGAGTTTCTTTAAGGAACACCTGATCACATCAATCTGTTTCTTTTGCATTGTGGCGGTTACTATTTTGTATCTCATTTTATTAGAACTAAATTTACTGGCACATTTTAATCTCCTTACTGTTTTGCTATACCTTTTAAATGTGTTCTTTCTTTGCATATATGTTGGTTGGATGAAATAAACCTTTATGGTTGAATTCATTTATTCTTGGTCTTCATTGTGGAGTCACATTGGCTTCACAGCATTGTAAATAAAATTCTGATGTTAGCTCCCTTCCAACGTTTCAAATCAACTATCATGGTCCATACAACTAATGGGGAAATATATATGATGATTTCACTAAGAGACTGAGTTTCAGATGCCCGTGCTCTATCAAAACTATTTGGTTGGAAAACTGCATGAACTTTAATTTTAGGTCTATGAGAGAGTTGTAGCTCCATCTCTCTCTCACTCTATCTTGATTCTCTGGACCTGAAATGCACTTAGACAAAAGACTGCTAGGGTTTTACTGACTGAGCCATGTAGTGGTCTTTAGTTTCGTCTAGACTTGAATACTGCAATGCCCTTTATTTGAATACCAAGGCTTCATCTTTGAACAAGTTGCAAGTGATTCAAAAGGCGGCCACACACATCCTTCTTCATATACCTAAGCGTCCATCAGTTAGAGAGGGTATCAAGGCATTGCAATGGCTTTCTGTTAGGAAGCGTATTTTCTTTAGGGCTATCTGCTTAATCTTTCAAACCCTCCATCAAAAAGAGCCTAAATATATCTCGGCCCTGTTTAACTGGTATATCCCTACAGAACACTCAGATCCTCCTCTGGGAGGAAAGTCAGTATCCCTTGAATCCATTAAGCCAGATGGGGTGGCCTTCTCCGTTGCTCCGGCCAGGGTTTGGAATGCCGTGCCTACCCATATTACCCACTTGGGCTCTTTTACTTTGTTAAAAAAATCCCAGAAGACTTGGGGGCCGATTCCGATCTTGGCCGGTAGTGCTCCGAATCGGATTCGGATTCACCGGATCCGATTCGGAGCCCTGTTACCCGACCGAATCGTACGCGGGTCCGGCCGAGCGAGTACGATGCAAGCACCCGCGAAATCGCCGACCGACTCGAACGCGGCTCCAACACGCTCCGACCGACTCGCATGGACACGACTCGCACCGCGCTATGGAGACATTTCCCGGCAGGGTAAGTATGATGCGCGCCGCGAGCAGATCCGACCGACTCGCGCCGTCCGGCTCGAAAAGCTGTCGGAGCCGGACTTTGGGGGTCCGCGTCAGACCCCCTGTAGGCGTAGGCGCGCGAGTCGCACACAGGGGGACCCATGGGTCCCCCTACCTGTGCATGTACGGCGCGATGCGCATGGATGCGCACACGCTGTAGGGGCGCCCTTGTCCGCCTCGCACCCATTGAGTCAATGGGAGCCCGCGTACGCGTTAGTACGACAGGCTCCCATTGACTTCAATGGGAGTCCGACCGACTCGAGTCTGATGGCATGCGTGCGCATCGTACTCGTTCGGTCGGACTGCTAGGGTCCGATTCGGTCGGAATTCTCTCCGGGTCCGGCTCGGTCGGAGAGATTTCCGGCCGGAATCGGAATCGGCCCCTTAGGTTTTTCTCATCTTAGGGGCCAATTCCGATTCCGGACGGAAATCTCTCCGACCGAGCCGGACCCTAGCAGTCCGAACGAGTACGATGCGCACGCATGCCATCGGACTTGAGTCGGTCGGACTCCCATTGAAGTCAATGGGAGCCTGTCGTACAACGCGTACGCGGGCTCCCATTGACTCAATGGGTGCGAGGCGGACAAGGGCGCCCCCTACAGCGTGTACGTGTCCATGCGCATCGCGGCATACATGCACAGGTAGGGGGGACCCATGGGTCCCCCCTGTGTGCGACTCGCGTGCCTACGCGTACAGGGGGGTCCGACGTGGACCCCCAAAGTCCGGCTCCGACAGCTTTTTCGAGCCGGACGGCCCGAGTCGGTCGGAGCGTGTTGAAGCCGCGTTCGAGTCGGTCGGCGATTTCGCGGGTGCTTGCATCGTACTCGCTCGGCCGGACCCGCGTACTATTCGGGTAACAGGGCTCCGAATCGGATCCGGTGAATCCGAATCCGATTCGGAGCACTACCGGCCAAGATCGGAATCGGCCCCTTAATGTTTAGGTCTGCTGTGGTTGAGCCCTGTTTCTGGCGTAGCGCTTAGATACCCTTGGGTTTAATGTGCTTCATAAATTTAATTTGTATTTTCATTTCATTCATTCATTTCAAAAGTGTAAAGTGGTCCAGGTCATGTCTAATTAAGATTGTGCTTCTGTGTGTCTAATGAACTCCTCTTGAAGCTTCATATTGCAGAAGTGCCTGGTTCAGAGGAAGCTGCACCCAGCAAGGAGAGAACGGGTAGCTCATTGGCTGCTGGACATATTTCTAAAAATCCCAAGTTAAAACTCTCACTTTTGAGGGCTAAATGGAGAAGGCTTCGATTTAAGACCCTGTGGAACTGCTGCAAAATAATACATGATGGCTGCATTTCAGCAGCTTCTTCCAATCAAAACATTTGAGTGTTTAGTTTGAGGCTAATGTGGGATCTGATTAAGGAGTATCTGATCTGAATGGTTAACCCTCCAACTTATTTCTGGCTTCACTCTATTGTCAGTCAGCACTGAAGGATGTATGGGTTCTGGTCTGCTGTACCTGATTGGCTAACACTGTTTTTTTCGAGTTCACATTATCTCTTAACAATTTTACGTAATTTATTTCTGAACTGCAATTGTTGCTGTTGCACTTGTAATGCATACATCTTTGTCTGATGAATGCCTTGTAGCTTTTGCCAAGCTACTAAGGGACAGACAAGTGTTCCTTAATGAAATCAGTTTTCCTAATACAAATCTGATTGTTTTGGTTCTTTCGGAGATTAGTCACTGCTCACATGCGGACTGTGACATCTCACTCTCAAAATTGAACAATCCAGACACCCACAGTAAGAATTCTACTATTCCCGAAGCTACAGTCTAATTCCATTTTCGTTAGGTGAACAGGTTATGTAGATCCTTTAACACTTCTGTCTGATGCAACACTATTTTCAAGATTTTCCTGCAGTTGACTCATATAGTGCATTTGAATGTGCATTTCCTGGTGATGTTTCTTATGTTCAGTGCTCACTCATCCCTGTCAAATCTTTAAAGAAAAACATAGAAATAGCTGTTAGACTCGGAAGTCACTAACCAAAAATGAGGAAAAGGGAAAGAACATATGAGGGAAACAAAAACAAGTTTTTACACGTGAATGTTTTTATAAACCGGGCCCCGACATTTAGGAGGTGTGTCTCAGACGAATTCAGAAATGAAGGAGAATGGCAGCTTGCCAACAGGAGAGGACGATGGAAGAGGCCAGTGAAGAAAGGGGATGTGCTAGGGCGAAACCACCAACATGGGCCAAATATGCAGCCCTACAACCAGCACACAAAGAAGACGAGGGGGCAGGTCAGGTGCACCCCCCTCCACAAGTCCTGGCCCTGCCATGGCCCATGAGATGGTCATGGTGTAACAGGTGAATTCTCCCTGGTGATACTCAACAATAGCACAACTGCTCCAACACTTGTGTTCTTTTCTGCTTTTATTTTCTGTTGTTTTAGCATTATTCACTGGAAAGGGTGAAGGGGGTCGCTACTGATGAGAAAGTCCTAGGTTATTTTTTAGTGAGGAAAGTCTGAAAGGCCCCTCTTATACAATTGAAAGGATCAAGTAAAAATGCATTAGGAAAAGTGGACTCAAACCAGCGGAGAAGCGATCAATATCTATATACACCTTATTCCTCAATGCACAATTGGGCCTTTGATGTACTCTTTCAAACTAATCCAGTGATTGACCATATGGATAGTTTCTCTTGATTATATGTGAAAAGGACTCTGAATAGAATTTATCTAGTTGTATTTGTCTATTATTGATTGTAAATTGTTTACGGTGTTATAGTATTTTCTTGGGTATACAGAATCTTTTCCCTTTGTTTTCCTTTTTGTACTGTAATGTGGATTGTCTTTGATGAGACGAGGCAATTTTGTGACAAAAGATGATGTAACTGATTAATATGGCAAATGAATAATACATATTGACACACAGGATTAATGTACTGTTTTGTGTATGTGTATTGATTGAGTGTAGCTGGTGGGGGTCTGTTGTTTATTGCTTTCGAGTTACTAATACCAACATCCTTCAATTCCTAAGTTAACTTATGTAGTTCTCATAGCAGTTCGGACTATTCGTTGGGGAAAAAACTATCCTCAATAGATTATAACAGAGGTTTTAAAACTTTTTTATGCCAAGCCCCCTGACTACATTTTTCATATTTTTAGGAGTCAGGCCATACCCCCCCCCCCGCCCCCCCAATGACTACATTTTCTGGAAGTTGGTACGCAGGATGGTCAATGACCTTTCCCACCATCAGATCCTATGAGGCAAATACTTTTTTTCTGGGCAGTAAATAATATTAAATGCCAGTGTCAGACTGAATACTTAGTTCAAACGAAAAGTCTTCAAGAAAAGCTTACCTCGAAATGTTCAGTTCTGCATTATTTTCAACACACAATACTTTTGGATGATATGTTTCAGAAATAATGGAATGGATGTGCCTGTTTTTCTACAGAGAGACAGTCAATCTGTTGATTCTTACTACTGCCATCCTCAGGTTGTGCTCTTCTTCCAGTCTTCAGCAGTACCTTGTCTACAGTACTGCAAGAGCAGAGAACCCAATCTCACATAGATATGACGATCTGAAAGGCAGAAAAGCTTTAATTGTAATTTCTAATAAAGCAGAGTGTTCTACAGACATTTTCAGCCAAAACTCAGCCAGTGAGACTTTGCCTATTTGCATCTGCACTGCACGGTCACTGTAAAGCTCAATGAATTCTTCATGAAGGCAAATTGGGAGATGTGTTCCGAACTATGCCAGAAAATGCAGAAAGACCCTGTCATTGACATCATTTTCCTCAGGAAAACACTTTGGTAAACTCTCCTGAAGAGAAGTCAGATTATTTTGTATTCAGCCAGCAACACTTTGAAGGTAATATTCAGTTTCCTCAAGAGCATCTGACAAACATTTGAATGGTTCAAGTAGGCCAGTCTCAATTAGTCTTGTCCACAACTCCAGCTTCTTCTTGAAAGCAATTTTTTGTATTCATGGTAAAAGAAGTGCTATCATCTCATTGCAAAGACAGATTCAGGGAATTTAATTGATCAAAAATGTCAGCAAGGAATGCTAAAAGCACAAGCCGGGGGCGGGGGGGGGGTTACACAGTTGATCTGCTTTGCAATGGTCTAAATCCAGAAGGAATTACCGTCCTTCAATCCGCAGTTCAAAAATGGGATTTAGCACCCTACCACGGGATAACCGCTGGGCTTATGTGTGAAATAGCAAACCATTATGTTCTGCTCCATTTCTGTTCATAAAATTGTAAAAAGATGAGCTCTTGTCGGGTGAGTCATAATAAAACTGTCAATTTGTACTGCAGAATTCAGCATATCTTCAAGTTCACCATGTTTCAGATGGCAAGGGCTTCCTGGTGTATCATACAATAGGTCCGTATAATATGTGGAGCCACTTCCAACACTTTGACTTTTAAACCTGCCATCGCACCACATATTGAAGGAGCACGATCTGTGCAGATTCCAACAGGTTTCCCATTTTAAGCCGTGCACACTCACGAAGTTGTCGAGCATAAGGTCAGAAGTTGTTGCCCGCCGCTTGATTGGCTTACAGAATAATACATTTTCTAATATTAAGGTTCCATTGCTTCTCCCAATTGCACAGCAAACAAACTCGATTTCAAATGTGCTATGAGTTGTCTATGTATATCTTCCAACATGGCCAAGATTCAACGGTGGACGGTGATGTCTCAGTGCGGTATCATGTTGATGTATCTGCCGTCTTTTCAGTAAGCATTGTCCTAGATACATCAAGACTTCGTGGGAGAATAACATTTTCTCCATATATAAATGGCTTTTTGTTTTGGCTATGTCATATGCCACTTGGTAGGATGCTTTCAAGGTGTTTGCTTGGGTGGAGGCCACACACTGTGGCCTAATTTCCCAAGCAACAGTAATGTTGGGTGAAACCAAAGTCCAAGTAGGAGGCATCATACTTCCTTATTTTTGCATGTCTTTTCTCACCATCTGTTTTGACCTTCCTTTTCATCATAGCGATAGGTAATGATGGATGGCATACTTAGAAAACACTGCACCATGGTAATAAGAGCTGACAAAATATTGTATTGATATTCATACATTATTTTACATATTCTCTGCTATCAAGAAGTGTTCAGCAGATAACAAGTTCAAATCCTGGCAAGGCAAATTCAGCCTTCCATCCTTCTGAGGTTGGTAAATAGAGTGCCATGACATTGAGTAATAATAACCATTGATAGATGCTGGGTACTCCTCCCCATAAGTAATCTAATTACAAAAGTCAGGGTGAATGTAGCTGAGATTCCCAACCAAATCCTCCTCCACTTGATTGAGTTTGACCCAAAGCACTGCTTTCCCATTTGAACAACGTGTGTGATAACCAGCACATACAAGAAATTCAGTTCAGGACCTGCACTATACAACCTTACATCTATGGCGTCAAAACAAAATAATCCTGCCTCACATTTAATAGCATATGCCATATAAACAAAGAATATGACAGACTGACATGTCTTAAGTAAAATGTGGCAATGCTGTCCGGGAATGGGTGTATTCCTGCTCTGCAGTGCAAACTTTGCATGTCTATACAATCAATCAATCACAAAATTTGTAGAGCGCACTACTTACCCGCGAGGGTCTCAAGGCGCTGGGGAGAGGGAAGGGGGGGGGGGTGCTGCTACTGGTCGAACAGCCAGGTCTTGAGTAGCCTCCTGAAGGTCAGCAGGTCTTGGGTCTGCCATAGGCTTAGTGGAAGGGTGTTCCAGGTCTTGGTGGCGAGGTGTGAGAAGGATCTGCCGCCGGTGGTTGTTCTTCGATGCGAGGGACGCTGGCGAGGGAGAGGTCGGCGGAGCGGAGCTGGCGGTTGGGGACGTAGAAGAAGAGTCGTCTGTTGAGGTAGGCTGGGCCAGTTTTGTGGAGTGCCTTGTGTGCGTGGATGAGGAGTTTGAAGGTGATCCTCCTGTCGACGGGGAGCCAATGCAGGTTCCTCAAGTGGGGGGTGATGTGGCTGTGGCGTGGTACGTCGAGGATCAGGCGTGCGGAGGCGTTTTGTATGCGTTGCAGTCGCTTGATGAGTTTGGCCGGGGCTCCCGCGTAGAGGGCGTTCCCTTAGTCAAGTCTGCTACTGACGAGGGCCTGGGTGACTGTTCTTCTTGTGTCTGTCGGGATCCACCTGTAGATCTTGCAAAGCATGCGGAGGGTGTTGAAGCAGGAGGAGGAGACTGCGTTGACTTGCTTGGCCATGGAGAACGTTGAGTCGAGGATGACTCCCAGGTTGCGTGCGTGGTCGGTGGGTGTCGGGGGTGCTCCCAGCGTCATTGGCCACCAGGAGTTGTCCCAGGCTGAGGGGTTGGAGCCGAGGATGAGGACCTCCGTTTTTTCCGTGTTCAGCTGTAGTCGGCTGATCTTCATCCAATCGGCGACGGCCTTCATTCCTTCATGGAGATTGGCTTTGGCGGCGAGGGGGTCCTTGGTGGGGGAGAGGATCAGTTGAGTGTCGTCGGCGTAGGAGATAATGTTGAGGTTGTGCTGTCTGGCGATGCGTGCGAGCGGGGCCATGTAGATGTTGAACAGTGTTGGGCTGAGGGACGATCCCTGGGGTACGCCGCAGATGATCTCGGAGGCTTCGGATCGGAAAGGTGGGAGGCGGAATCTCTGGGTACTGCCGTCGAGGAAGGAGGTGGTCCATTCCAGGGCCTTGTCTCGGATCCCTGCGTCGTGGAGGCGTGCGCGTAGAGTGCGGTGGCAGACAGTGTCGAAGGCGGCGGAGAGGTCCAGCAGGATGAGGGCTGCGGTCTCACCATTGTCCAGTAGGATCCTGATGTCGTCGGTGGCGGCGATGAGGGCAGTCTTTTGTTGCTTTCTATTATAGGTAAAGCCTCAGATCTGTGTTTGTTCTGTTTATGCAAAGTTTGAATACCTCTGAATTAATTTGACCCAAAGCACTGTCTTTTGGTGCTAAAAGGAAGAGAGAATGATGTAACCCTGCAGTGGCAGAACTGCACAATTTATAACCTGGAATCCTGGGCTCAAATCTCAGCTTCCCCACTTGAGCAACATATGTGATCCTCAGCTAATGCTTCAGTTAGCTAGAAACAAACTTTTTTCTTTAAATCTGCAGATTATGCTGATGATGGATTATGTGGTATATGCGGCAAAGCCACAATTATTAAAAAAATGCAAAGGCTCAAAATCCCATAATTCTAGTGGCCCACCCCTTAACCAACTAATGTGAGATTCGTTCGTTTCGTTTAGTAAGCTTTATTCGGTTCAGATAGCAACCATAAAAGCAAATATACATACACAAGCATTAAAATTCAATTACAATTTCATATAACTATAAATAAACATACACAATCAATTCAGTACGATTATAATCTATAAATTCATTCTAAAAAAACAAACTTTTTCCTTGCATAAATTGATTTTAAAATGTATGTCGCAGTATAAAAACAGATCTTGGGGTCTCTTAATGTAAACAGTAGACTCATAGCAGCTTGGATAGTTGTAACATTATATCTTTTAAACAAAGGTTTTAGATAAACAATTCTATAATTCAGATACAGTTCACATAATAGTAAAAAGTGCATGGTGCTCTGTTTAGTGTGCTTATCACATGGGCAAGGACTGACTGGGCGCTGTTTCGTTTCTGGAAAAGCAACTAAATGATGAACAAGACCTAGTCTCATCCTCGTTAGTACAAAACGGTGGGAGGGTCTTGAGACAAGTGATAAATAGCTTTGGAAGCCAACAGTGTCAATATACAGATGGTACAGCTGATATGTAGCTTGTTTCTCCACAGATCTCATCCTGCGCTCCTTATTGTGAGCCAAGAAAGTGACCTTAATCTCCTGTTTGGACAGGCCTATCACATCTGACGGATTTCCCGGAATTGGGAGCTTAAGTATATCTTTGTATACCATTAAGATATAATTCAACCATGGGATTTTAAAACAATTGTCTAATCGTAGGCAGTCCTTTATAATGGTTTGTGTAAATATGGTCTCCTCTTTAGACCAAATTGATCTCCATAGCAGAAATGGTCTCATTGCAATCAGGTCTGACAAATGGTCAAGTCCCACTTCACAATGGATTAACTCTGAAGATGCTGAGACAGGCAGGCACAAGAGCTTTTTTAAAAAGGAATTTTCCTCTAATTGCACTTCTTGGCTAGAGTGGTAGCCCCATACCCCTGCACCATATAGTGCAATAGAGGCACCTCTAGCTTTGTATATATAGGTCATATCTTTAATTCAGCGATCCCCTAATTTGGAGGCAAAACTAAACACCCCATGCACACTTTTTGCCATCTTGACCCGGACATTTGACATTTCACGTGACCACTTGCCGTTACCCGAGAAAGTTATCCCTAGGTAGCAGAAATTGTCGACGGATTCCACTCTTTCCCTGTCTATAAAAGAACATTTCGTTTTCTTGGGTTTTGTTCCACAAACCATTGTATATGTTTTGGCCTTGTTTATCAGCAGCTTCCTTCCCTTAATAAAATCTACAAACCCATCAATTAGACGCTGTAGGCCTATCGGTGTCCTGGATAAAAGTACTGCATCATCTGCGTAGAGCAGGACCGGTATATCCTGGCCATCTGCTTGGGGGGCATCCGCCTGTATCGTCTTAAGGACATTCAATTCTGGAATCAACAAACGAAAATCCATCTCAAGTGGACAGAAAACCTTAAACAATCTTCTTTAATCTTTTGTTATGCAAGTTGGTTGTACTTACCTGCATAAACCAGTCTTTCGACTCCCTCTAAACCCATTCAGGACCTTGACTCTTTTTTGGGGTAAATATTTATTTATTGTATTTTCATAACAACATGGTATACAGGTGTATAATTTCAAAAACTGAGTATAACAGAAATGTACTGCAAAGTGCAGAGTGCATAGATGATTAATACAGATACAACCGCAGTAAATGAGAGTCAGCTTGATGGTGGGGGTGCCCCCAGTAGAATGAATCAGATACAGTATCTGGTAATTTCTACTCTTAGGGAAACAGAACATGCAATGGCCTCATTTAAGCCCAGGAAAGCCCCCGGCCTTGCTAAAATCCTGGCTGATGTTTTTAAGTTCGATCCAAGGGTATGGGTCCCTTATATTAATGTGGTCTCCAACCCCATTACTGTGGAGGGGGCAAATCCCCCCTCTTGGAAAGGGGCAGACATTGTGCCAGTTTTTAAAAAGGAGAACACTTCTGTGCCTTCCAACTACCGTAAAAAGGTACCAGTGATCCAGCGGTATACCAACAACAGATACTCCACTACCATATACTCACCTGGGCCCATAAAACACACACATTGAGTAAACCGCTGGAGTGGTCAAAGTTTTATATTTATACTTCACAATATTCAGGATTAATTATTTTAATTTTCCTAACTAACCTTTCACTGATCAAAAAGTTCTTTCCTCTGGTCGATGGACCATTAGTTGAACTAGTTGATGGTGATAATTAACTTAACCCTTACCTATTCTTTTATTTGAAGAAAATGATCACAGACTCAGGAAGTTTTTTAAATCTTTATCAAAATTAAATGCATGTGAACCATTTCAAAAATACAGTGCAGTCACCATCATTCTTAGGAGAGAAATTCAATTGATTAAAACATCAAGCATATACTTCGGACTCATACAATAATTAATGCTCAGAAAAGGAGAGGACAGAGAGAAAAGAACATTTGCAAATAACGTGAAATTATAGTTACCAAGAATGGTGTGAAAGACCAATCCCCTGGCCAAAGGGCTGGTAAGGGTCCCCAGGATAGATCAGGAGACTAAGACTTCAGGACAGGATTCAGGACAGGATCAATTACCCCTCTAGAATACCGACGATTGCGCCGCACCCCTCTCTGACACTCTCTTCCTCCTCAAGATTCTTCCGCGATCTTCTGATCTAACCCAATTAAGTTTAGGATAGAAAGTTCTGCTTTAGCTTCTGCATTCGATTCTTCATCAGCATCTCACAGCATCCATCCCAGCAACAGCATCTCCAACTCACAGCATCTGCGTCTCCTTCCTCTAACTAACTAACTAAAGCTACCTTAGTTATACCTTTGTTTCTTCATGTTCCACCCACTAAAGTTTCAATATAGTAAAAATACGAAATATGATTGGTCAGGCAAGGGGGAAGCTCCATCACACCATGCTTACATGTCATCAAGATTAGTTAAACTATTGTTTGCAAACCCATCCCCTTAATTTTTATTCATGTCTTAAGTTCCCATACATATCCACGTTTCATTTGAAACAATTTTATTAGTTTATGAATAAGAGTCTTCTTCACTGAACTCTTCACCCTCCGTTCCCAGGGCACAGCATTTGCGACCTTGGCTTCTGTTCAACTTCCATGTCATCATTCTGAGTTAACTTTCAGTGGACATGCGCAGTCGCTTCACCACTTAGCTTAGTTCAGTTATGCGTGAGAGGCCCAAATGTACGCTAATGATAAAGTTCAGAAAGACAAATATTAATTTCACAAATAAATGGTCACACTGTATACCTCCCACCTCTACTCTATTTCCCTTTTCTTATTAATACTTTTCCCGCATTAGCATTAGTAAAATAGCTTGTTTTAGTTTCGGCTAAGCAGATGCCATGCACGCGAGTCTTCAAGACTCCATTTTAGTGTCTTCTGCTGATGCGCTAGAATTTCCCTCCAAGAGTTACCTCGTCATATTGCGTAGATGCAGTTGACGCATCCGCACAACAGTTTCCCCGTTAAAAGTGGTATTACTCCGTTTTCATTGTTATCTGCATTAGTACACACATAAGCAAGCTTCACTAACCCGCGTGTTCATGTGGTGCGTATTAGTTATTCATAAAACACGTTTAATAACTTATTAATGAGTTAAACAAGCGGATTGCCTCCGAGCAAGTCTCTTTCTTACGAGACCTTGCTCCATCAATCCCCTCTCTGATGGCATTTTGAGCCATCACAAAATTACCCATCCCTTCCCAGATGCCAACTTTAGCACATCTCAGTTTTCTCCTTTTTCTCTCCTCACTTCATCAGTTACTTCTTTCCCTTCTAAGTCTTTCATCTTTTTTGTAAACCTTTCCTTTCATTTCCTCTAATTGAATTTCTTCATATTCCCTCTTTCGTTTCTTTCCTCTCCCTTCTCTTTCTAAATGTATTCTTCTCTTTCCCTTGTTTCTGCAACATTTACATGTGATCATTACTGTCATTACTATTGCTATTATCACAATTACTGGTAAGATTATTTGACCTACAAAACTTTTTCTAAAATTAGTAAACCAATTCCCTATTGACGTTATACTTTTTGTTAATCGTCCCCATACACTGTCAACCTCCAGTAGAGTCAAGTCATTATGCATTCTTGTAATATTTCTAATATACCCTTTAATTTCCTTACTTTTGTCCGGATTATAAGTGCAGCAATGTTGAATTTTCAACATACCACAGACTCCGCCCTCTTTTGCCAATAAAATGTCAAGAGCAAGACGATTTTGTAAAACCATAGACCTTATTGCAACCATCTCTGTATTGATCATTAAGAATCCTCCGGCAGTATCTGTAGAAAGACGATCAACTATGGTTGACAATTTGCAAATTTTACGTGAATTTAGAATGACTCCAACTGAGGGTATCAATGCACTAAATTTATCACCTACTATTTCAGAAAAACTAGCTCTTCTTCTCCATGTTAGTTCATTAGTATTTTCATTGATTCCATTGATTCTGTCTACATGGTAGATCTTTGGTAAACTATTCCAAAATAACAGCTCGCATACCATCTTGCAGGTAACCTATAATAAGCATTATTCCCACATACATAATAAACTCCTGGAAACACAGGATCAGTTCCCCCTTTTAGTCCCCACTCTCCTAAAATTAGGAAGTTGTGTTCACATTCACTGGAACCAATGAAATTGTTATTATAATCTGTCTTTAACCTATGGAGGCAGAATTTTAGGGACATCGCAGCATGAGCTTCGCCTTTTGCATAAATTCCCTCTTTCTCAGCCCATGGAGGTACATGGGATTTCTGTTCAGCAGCCTTCTTTATTAAATCCTGTCTCCTTTCTTCTACTAAATTTAAAAACTCTTTTTCTTCTTCACGTAATATACATGTTAAGTTATCCTTGTGTGCTTGTGCTATATCTATGGAACTCATTTTTAAGAAGAATTCACCCATGAACTGTGCATTTTTAATACTAACTACTGGATTCATATTCTTTCTAATAGGCAATTCCGAAAACACTACATCTAAGTTTGAATAAAAATACTGAAGTTTCCCTGTTACGTAAAATAAACTTGATAAAACACTACATGATACACCATATGTTAGAGGTATATGGTGATAAGTCACCCCTTCTGACACTGATGAGAGTAACTTCATACAAACATAACAATTATTAATCTCCATCGTATTAACATACTGAAATAACAATTTAGTAAACACATTTAAAGACGAATCATTGTCTGATTTATTATGATAGTTTATCTCATCTTCTACCCCTATTTCTATTTTAGTTCCCTTTATTCTATCTACTTTCTCATTAGTAATTGTACTATTCTTGTTACTTGTTCCCATTAACAAAGGTATTCCAATTGCCAGGAATAACCATACTAATACTATTAATAAAATACTACATAAGCAAAATCTTAAGCATTTTCTTTTAAAACTTCGTTTCGGTCTTTCACTGTCTTCAACTCCTGCCATTTTAATCAAAGAAAATTTCTTCTCTCTTTTTCTTTCTTTGTCTAAATTTTCTTGAAATCCAGTCTTTTATTTAAGGAGGTCTTAATTTGCTTTCAACAATCTGTGCAACATGAACTCTTTCCGATTCTTCACATAAATCTAAGTTTTCAAATTCTTCTAGTATAACATAGGTCCATTCAGGGGTCCTGTATTTTCTGTACATAATTCTCGATCTTGGGCTTCTTTGCGTAAGTTTTAATAAGGTTTGTTTAGATTGCGTCTGACTCGTAACTTCATTTACTTGCTCTGGTTTCTTTTCTTATTTTCTTAGATGATATTTTAGTCAATTCACTCCTGCAGGCCAATTGTCTCCTTTTCTAACTCTTTTGACCTGAACTGCACTTTCACCTTCTGCGTCTCCTTCTAAAGTTCTTTTATTTTCACTTAATCTGGGCACAATCTGGTCTTGTTCTTCTTCTTTTCCTGATTGTCTTTGTTCTGTATTTCCTGTATTCGGATCTTCTTCTACCTGCACCTGCTCAGGTCTTTTTATAGTTTGTTCTTCTTCTGCCTGAACTTGTTCTTCTAAATCTGTCTGATCCTGTTCAGGTCTTATTTCAACTTGTTCTTCTTCTGCCTGAACTTGTTCTTCTGCTTCTATCTTACCCTGCTCAGGTTTCTGAATGGCTTTGTCTATTTTTACCTGAGTGTGTTCTTCTTTCCCTGACTTTTCCTCTCTATCTTTCTGTTTCTTTAATTCAGTTGTTCTTCTTGTTTTGCCAACAGCATCAGATATTTCAATCACTGGTATCCATTCTTTCTGACTTGTACTTGGCTGTTCGTCATATAGTTGTCTTTCAGCATCTATTACTCTAGATTCTTCTGCTTCACAACTTTCAACTTCTGACGTCTCAGCTTGTTCAGTCAGTGGCTGTTCTTGTTGTTCAGATGGGCTCGGAACTCTTCTGGTATGACTAGCATGAATCCAATTGGGTAAACCTGCACACTTCACTGCTGTGGTAGTGACTAGTATGACTTGACGTGGTTTATCCCACCTGGGTGCTAGACACGACTTCCTTGCGTGTTTCTTCACTAACACCCAGTCTCCAGTATTCAAATCATGCGCTTGGTCTGGTTGTCTTTCAACTGCGTCTTCTCCAACCTGATGAGAGACAGATCGCACCATTTCAGCCAATCCTTTGCAATAGTCCAATACCAGATCATCAGTTATATTCATCAATTTATTTCCAGGAATAAATGCTTGTCTCATTGCCCTTCCCATGAGCACCTCGTGTGGACTCAATCCCGTTTTTCTGTCAGGAATACTTCTGAGACCCATCAGTACAAGAGGCAATGCATCTGGCCATTTCAGCATTGTGGATGCACACGCCTTCCCTAATCTTGATTTGATTGTGCCATTAAGCTGTTCCACTATTCCAGAAGCCTCTGGACGATAAGCACAGTGCAGTTTTTGTTCAATGTTAAATGCAGTACAGATTAATCGAATTATCTCATTATTAAAATGAGGTCCTTCATCTGATTCCAAAGTGACTGGAAAACCGAAACGAGGTATCAACTCCCTCAATAGTAATTTAGCAACTGTGAGACTGTCATTTCTTCTAGTGGGGTATGCCTCTACCCATCTTGAGAACAGGCACACTATGACAAGTACATACTTCAATCCATTGTAAGGCGGCAACTCAAGGAAATCTAACTGCAATCTGGTGAAGGGTCCTTCTGCCGTTCCAATCTTTCCCCAACTAACCACTGTCTTCCTGCCTGGGTTCTGCTGCTGACAGATTAAGCATCTTTGGCAAAGGCTCTCTGCGACTACCCTAAACTTCGGATTGTACCAACTTTGTCTGAATAATCTGATCATTGAATCCCTGCCAATGTGTTATGTCCCATGGTATACTCTTGCCATTTGAGAGAGTAGACAGTCTGGCATGACTGGTCTGCCATCTAAGTACACCCACACTTCATCTTCTGTCCTTTTTGTACAACTTGATTTTATCCAAATCTCCTTTTCTTTTTCCTCAACTTCTTCTTGTAACTGTCTGACCTCATCCCATGTTTCTGGAACTGAGAAAAACATAAGTTGGCAGCTGGTTTCACCCGTTTCAATATTTTTGTTGATTTACATTGTATTTCTTGCACAATATCGAGCAATTTGGTCGGCATATCTATTACCGGCCACCACATAGTCATTTCCTGACTGATGTGCAGCGCATTTGACAACTGCTACTTCTTTTGGCAATTGTAATGCTTCCAACAAATCCTTTAAATTTTTACTATTTCTGATAGGAGACCCTGAAGAAGTCAGAAATCCCCTCTGCATCCAGAGTTGGCCAAAATCATGCACAACCCCGAAACCATATTGACTGTCCGTAAATATGGTTATTCTCCAATTTTTTCCTTTTTTGCATGCCTTTGTCAAGGCCACCAATTCAGCTACTTGTGCAGACTTGACTCCCGGTAAACAGGATGCTTCAACTACCCCTCTTATTTTACATACAGCATATGCAGCACTTAATCCTCCTCCCTCTGTTCTTAAACATGACCCATCCACGAACAATTTATGATCAGATTCCTTCAATGGTGTTTCCTTTATGTCTGGGCGGGGCTTAGTACACAATTCAGTCACATCCAGACAATCATGATCAATCTCATCTTTCACTTCTTCACAACAGGGATCTGGTAATAATGTGGCAGGATTCATTATTGTACATCTTATCACTGTCACATTTTCTGCTCCTAAAATCATTCTCTCATACTTAGTCAGCCGACTAGGAGTGAGATGTTGCGTTCGCGTTCTTGTCAAAAGAATCTCAACTGAGTGTGGAACGTATACTTTTACAGAATGTCCCATCACAATTGACTCACTTTGCTCCGGACTCATACAAGTAGCAGCTACTGCTTTTAAGCAGCCAGGTAAGGCTGAGGCCACTGGATCCAAGGTGGCAGAGAAATACGCCTCTGGACGTTGGCTCAGTCCATGTCTCTGTGTTAAAACTGAAAGTGCACAATTTTCTCTCTCACAACAAAACAGCGCCAATTCTTTTGAATAATCAGGCATGTCCAAAGCAAGGGCCTCACATAAACAGTTTCGTAATTTCACAAAGGCTTCCAAACATTCATCATTCCAATCAATTGGATCTTTCGCTCTTTTCCGAGTTAATTGTATCAATGGTTTTGCTAGCATGGAGAAGCTATTTATCCACTGCCTACAGTACCCAACCACTACCAGAAACATCCTCATCTCCTTCTGTGTCTGAGGTAGCTGCATTTCTTTGATTATTTTTATTCTTTCCTGTGTCACTTTTCTAACTCCTCTTTCTATTTTATGCCCAAAATATCTAATTTCTTGTTGACAGAACTGCAATTTTTCTGGAGACACCTTATGTCCTCCTTCGGCCAAATGGTTCAGTAACGCAATTGTGTCAGTGACACAATCTTCTCGTGTTTTTCATGCCACCAATAGGTCATCAATGTACTGAACCAGAACTGATTTCCCGGGCATAACCAATGACTCCAGACACTTTTTCAGTATCTGATTGAAAATTGAGGGACTCTCTGTGTACCCTTGAGGAACTCGGCACCATGCCAAAATACGATCCTCAAACCGGAAGGCGAAGAGATACTGGCTGTCTGGGTGCAAAGGAATAGAAAAGAATGCTTGGCACAAATCAATTACTGTAAACCAACCTGCATTCCAGGGTATCTGATAAAGGATCACTGCTGGATTTGGCACTACTGGGCAACAAGGCACTACAATTTTGTTTATTTTTCGCAAGTCCTGCACTATCCTGTATTTACCACTAGGCTTTTTGAGTCCCATGATTGGCGAATTACAAGGACTACCCATTATCTCTTTTAAGATGCCTTGTTTAATCATTCGGTCAATTTCTGGAGCAATTCCTGCTTTCACTTCTGGACTCATTTTGTACTTTCGTGTGTTTGGGTAAGCTGCACCTTCTCTCACCGTCACTTTAACTGGATCTACATTTGACATCAGCCCAATATCTTTTCCTGTAAAATCCCACACTTCTGGATTCACTGTGGTTCTCAACTCTTCCGGCAATTCACTTTCAGCTATCAATGAAAACATCTTGTCTACCTCTGTACCCTGCTTAGCTAGCATCATTTTGTATATAACATCTTCATCAGGGGTTTGGAAAGCGACACCATCAGGTGTACAATAGATTGTGCAGTTCATTTTGCACAATAGATCTCTTCCCAACAGATTTACTGGACTGGAATCGCAAACTACAAACCGATGCATATCTTTAAAATTTCCGCTATGTACCTCCATTGGTTTTGTGATTGGGGTTCTAATCCGTTGATTTGACACTCCTACAACTTGGATAGATTCTCCCGAGAGGGGTAGGTTTGGGATGTCTGCTGTTCTCACAGTAGACCGGGTAGCACCAGTATCCAATAGAAAAGTGATATCAAACCTTCCACTTTCCCAACAATAAATGGACCTGTCTGATCTACTGGCAAGGAGGCGCCAAGCACGCACTCCTCTTCCTCCCCCCTCAGGCACCGTCATTGCATATAGTCCGAATTTTCTTCATCATTCTGCAAAAAATACTGTGTAACCACTCTGTTATTCTTACCACTTTCTCCGTGAAATCCGATGTTCGCACTGTACTTTTGAGAATTCACAAAGTTTGGCATAGGAGCTGGTGGCACCTGATACTGTGGAGTAACTACCTGCTGCGACTGATTCATAAGTACTTCATTCTGCATCTGTGGAATTAAATTTTGGTTTGGTCCATTATTATTCTGAACATTCTTACACTCGTTCTTCCAATGTCCAAGCTTTCCACACGCATGACAAGGAAACTTCTTCTTTGCTTCCTCTCTATTCATTCGTCCTCTTAATTTACCACCATTCGCCGCTTGATCATTCTGATTCTGCTCTATCACCTGATTATCAGTCTGGGTATTAGATTTATTCTCCTGCTGTTCTGCCAATTTTACTTGTGCCCACATCATTTTCTCTTTTAGCTTCCTTCGCCTTGCCTCAATGTCATCTCCACAATACTTGGCATATTTTAAAATTTCATCAATCGTCTTACTTTGCCAGCACAACATGTGCTGCTGAATCATCTGACTAATCTCCGGTTTCAGACCATACACAAACCTATACACGAAATGTCCCATATCCTTATCACCAATGTTCTCAAAACCACTATACTGTTTAAACACTTGCAGTAACCGTTCATAATATGCATGTACAGACTCATTTGGCTCTTGGGTTGTTCTATCTATTTTTACCCAATCTGTTTCTTTAGGAGGGATTTCCCCTTTCAGGTAAGTAATTACTTGGTGATATTTCTTCATCACCTCTTCTGAGGGTGCTCCTGTCTTCGAGTCTCTAGCATACTCCTCACTTGGCCAATCAACTGTGATCTTACACTCTGTCAATAAATCAGCAGGTACTACAATATCAAATAACCCATCCAGATCCTTCAACAAAACCTTTGAAACCTTCACAAATCTTTCCACCTGTTTATACCATTCAACTGGCTTTTCTCTCAGTCTGGGAAAATCATTTGTAAATGACAAAATATCCTGTCTACTCCAGGGGACATGAACATATCCACCACCAGGAACTTCTCTCATTGGACACAATTTCTCAACCTTATCTGATTCTCTCACTGGAAATGCAGATGATGCTTCTCTCGCTTGTACTTCTTCTTTCTTTCTTATCCACCTGATTCTCCCTTTGTCAATGTCCCCCCATTTTCATAATATATTCATCAATTCTTTTATTTGTAGTCTCTTACCAGAAGCATTTACACTTTCTAAATCTTTGTCAGTAAAATCCACTTGTTATGGTTTCTGCAACAGTTTCGATTTCCCTATATCTATTCCAATCTCTGAGGCAACTTCTGTTAATTTCTCATGAAATACTCTTGCTCTTCTAGTTATACTTTTACATAAGAATAATAACTCCTCATCATTATAAACATTCAATCTTTCTATGCTCACATTGCCTTATTTAAATAATCTTTATTGTTTTTTTTTAGACAAATACATACCTCCCGCTTCACCTCCCTCCCCCTTCCCTTTCTCAGATACAAACAAAGAATTAAAAATTATATAGGAACTTTCTATTTGTTACACATTTCATTATTATCATGAAACAAATCTCAATTCTTTTGTTTACTAAACAATTCATCACAATTAGTTCCCACAATCTGTTACTAATCCTTACCCCTCTATCCTCCGACCACATAGCATATCTATATTCAGCTTATCCACTCACAGCCTGTCATTGCATCCATTGAATAAGCGAATTCCATATAGCTAACCCTCGTTTACGTTTATTCCTTCCCTTCCTTTTGTATATGGCTACCTCTAGACTGCATGTCGCCAGCAATCTCGATCTCCATTGATAGAATACCGGTGGATTTGGATCCAACCAAGCTGAAGCGACACACATCCTTAGGACCGCCATTGCTACAAAAATCAGCCCTTGCATATATTTTGGGCGTTTTATATAACCTATGCCGAACATTATTTCATCAGCTGAGATTGTAACTCTAACTTCAAAAATCTCTGACAAAAAAACGATATATCATCGATCAGCTTCATTAAAACTTCACATGTAGCAAAAATGTGTACACTATCAGCTTCAAATAATTTACACCTAGGACATGACGTTCCTTTTCCCGTCCCCCATTTAGCTATTTTATTTGGGGTGTAGTATAATGAAAAGAAGGTTTTATAGTATTGAGCTTGTCATTTTGTGGACATTATATGGGACTGAAATAGTTCATAAGAATGGAGAAGTATATCAGTAGGTACACCTAATTTAGTCTGCCATTTAGCCATACATTTGTCCATATCATCTGGATAATGTGTATTCATCTGTTCATATATAGCCCCTATCTTTATTGTTGTTTTTTTGGCCATATTCTCCATAGTTGGAATTACTTGAAATGTTATCCCACCTCCCCCTTTTTTACATAAAAAATCCCTGACCTGTAAAAATTTAAAGAAATCCCTATGACCTAATTTATAGTCCATCTGTAATTCCCTAAAAGACTTCAGCCCCACAGTGGAATAAAAGCATCCTAATTGTGTAATCCCTCCCTGTATCCATCTATCCATACAGGCATCCCTGAATATCTCTGGAAGATTATTATTTTTATGAATTGGAGTGTAATGGGATAGCCGACCAATACTCATTAGTTTACGTATATAATTCCAGACCTTATGAATACCAAAAATGGTCTTGAACTTAACTTTTTAAAGTAGCTATCGTTTAGGTGGCGCCATAAGTATCCTTTAGTTTCTTCACCCAATAAAAGTTCTTGTGGTGTTGGGATACTACTATTTATTCTATTATCAATCCTAATTGATAGTAATTTGGCACAGAATTTCAGTGTAGTAGCCCAGTAGTATAATTTAAAATTAGGTAGCGCCAGTCCCCCTCTATCCTTGGGTAGGGTGATAAATCTCATAGCCCGACGCGGTCTCTTGTATCCCCATAAAAACCTGGAGAATATGTTATCTATAGATTTAAACAATTGTGGTGGAAATTCCAAACAAATAGATCTGAAAAAATATAAAAATCTAGGCAAAAAGAGCATTTTGATCAGGTTACATCTCCCCCGATAGACAAATGTAGATTATTTAACCTGATCATGTCTTTTTTTGTACGAAGTATTAAGGGTTCGAGGTTGTTATTGACTAAGCTCTGTAGATTTGCCGTTATACTAACCCCCAAATAGATAGCTTTCTCCATTACCCGATCATCGCTCATCGTAATTTTACTATTGAGGATAATCTGTGTTTTGTCTTGATTCAGTTTGTACCCGGATACTCTTCCAAACGCTTCGGCCTCCTCTTCTATGACTCTAATTGCATTGATAGGGTCGCTAGTAACGAGAGCGATGTCATCCGCATATGCCAGTGTTTTAGTAGGCTGATCTCGTACCCATATTGGCGATATTAATATACTATTTTCGAGTTTGCGAATGAAAGGGTCTATATACATCGCAAATAAGAGGGGAGAACACGGGCACCCCTGCCTTGTCCCTCTACTGATAACTACCTTATCGGACACTGCTCCATTAACCATTATAACAGCTGCTGGATCAACATATAACATTTGTACTGCTTTAATAAATGGTTCCCCCAGACCACTTCTAGACATTATCGTCCAGAGATATTTCCAGGAGACCCTATCGAAGGCCTTCTCGGCATCTAATAATATGAGTGCCATAGGGTCCCCTGGAACATCTGTCCAGTCAAACAAAGAGATTACCCTTTGCACATGATCGGTTGTAGATCTCCCTGGTATGAACCCATGCTGACGTACCGATACGATTTTATGTATAATTGGTGCCATACGGGTCGCTAATAATTTAGAGTAGATTTTTGAGTCTCCATTTATCAGGGTGATAGGACGATATGACCCGAGTTCTGTAGGATCTTTGTTTTTTTTTAAAAACACTACAATCTTAGCTAATGACCATGATCTTGGCGTCGTCCCCCCTGAAAAATATGTGTGAATAGATCATACAATATTTTTTTTAACTGTGTAGAAAATTTGACATAAAACTCTGAGGGAATCCCATCCATACCCGCCGCTTTGCCTACAGCTAAACTGTTTATAGAAAGAAGAATTTCCCCCCACTGTGGTATACCATCCAAAATTTCCTGATCCTCTACCCCCAGTCTTAGGGGTGGATTCTGATCCATATATTCTTCAATTATACCCTGTCGTGTACTTGATTCCCCATATAGTTTTTGATAAAATTGTTGAAACGCAGCTCTTATTTCATTAGGGTCGGTCTTTAGCCCATATACTGGATCTCTGATTGCCCTTATTAAATTGGCTGTGTTTTGTTCTCTAGCACGCACTGCTAACTGATGTCCTACCTGTTCACTAAGTTCATAAAAATTTTCCTTGTGCATTGTTGCTTTAGCTCTTGCTTTTTCCGTTAGGATATCAATAATGTCATTTTTAGCTATCGCAATACCCCTCAATTCATTCTCAACTTCCCGTCCCTCTCGTGCAGCTATTATCAATCCTTCCTCGGCTATCTTTAATTTTTCTTGTAAGACAGTCATTTTTTGTTTGGCTTTTTTATTGGCATTTAGTGAAAATCTTAGCGTCTCCCCTCTGATCCCAGCCTTTAGGGTATCCCACACCATATCTATTGATGCACTATCTACATTATCTTCCAGAAACCCCGGTATCCAAATTGTCATGTGTTTACAATATTCCTCATTTACCAATAGATCCCTTTGAAATGTCCAAGTTTTCACATTGGGATTTATTTCTCCATGTTCTATATTTACAACAAGAGGGTTGTGATCAGATAAAACTCTTGGTAATTTCTCTATTGTGCAATTAGAGATTAACGTGTTAGAAACCAAAACATAATCCAATCTAGCATGTCTAGAATGTGGATGGGAATAATAGGTAAACCCAGGATCACCTGTATGTTCTATTTGCCAGCAATCAATCAAGCCATGTCTCTCACATAGATTTTTAAAAGCTTGAAACACTCTTGGCTTCCTGCCCCGGTATTGAAACCCTGAATCCACTGACCAGTCGCGTGGGAGGTTTATGTTAAAATCGCCACAAATTATTACTGGGAGAGGCCAGTGAGCGAGCTCATTAGATTCCAACACCTCCGGGTCATCACAAATATTGCCATATATTTTACATAGGGTCATTTGTCTACCATCACTATGTCGACATTCTGTAATCGACCAACGTCCATATTTATCAGACGCTGATCGGGTAAATTGCATCTCTCCCCTTTCGCAAGTATTGCCACCCCCTCATCCTTACTCCTTGTGTTGAGGCCGTAATCATTCTGTACCCTAATGTACTAAGCAAATGCCTTTGTGATCCCTCAATGTGTGTCTCCTGTATGCAAATAATATTAGCTCCTATTGATTGCAATCCGATAGCTACTCTCTGTCTTTTTTTAATGTCATTAAGGCCACAAATATTGACGGTAAGAATTTTTAACCTAACCATATTGTTTCTTATCCATCCTAACACATGATATAAACCTTTCTGTTTTTTCTTTAATTATACGGCTTGTATTCTTATTTCTCATATCACTATCTATATTTCTTTTAGATTGGTTCCTATTTACATCATTTCTACTCATCCCGGATCTGAGAATCCCCCCTTCCTCCCCCCACCCTCCCCCACCCCTCCACCCTCCACCAATTATTAGGCAGCCAGGCTCAAACATGAGCCTGTGTGAGGACATCAGAAGTTATCCACCTTTCTAACCGCTCTCATACAGTTACCGATACAATACATAGTACCTATGTCACATATGATTCACTTCTAATTTTCACAAGAAAAACAAAATAGATGAAAACCAACTTTTCATTTTTTAGATCCCCCAGATTCCAACACAATATCATCCAACATTTTTTGGGCTTGAATTTCTGAATTGAAATTGAAATTTTGCCCCTTATAGACCACTTTGAGCCTAGCCGGATTTTGCAGGAATACTAGTGCACCCGCTTTTTGAAATGGTGTCATTAATTGTCTAAGTCGCCATCTACGCTCCACTGTTGCGTGAGCAAAATCTGGTTTTGCAAAGTAAGCAAACCCCTCGCACTGCTTCCTGGAGTTGGGTCGAGCTAAATCGTACACCGCCTGTCTTAGTATGAAGTTACAGAAGAAATCCAAGATGGCTCGAGGTAATGATTTTGATTTGGTGGCATGCTTGGCTTGAGATAATGGAAATCGGTGAGCCCTCTGCACTTCTTTGTCCCAGTCCCAAGATGATAATTCAGGCAGTGATTCTTTGAGCATCTTCACCACAAATTTCCTCGTATCATTTCCTTCGAGATTCTCCGGCACTCCAAGCATCCGCAGGTTATTCCGGCGTTGTCGATTCTCGTAATCCTCCAGCTTCCACATCACGTCTTTTATGGTTTTGTCCTGAAAGGTAGACTGTACCTGGAGGATTTCGACTGATTTCTCCAATACTTCCGTCCGCGACTCCACCGTGCTCATTCGTTCTGCAATGTCCGAACAAATTTTCCCGACTTTTCGTACAGACCCTTGCAAATTTTTTTGTGGCCTGTCTTGCTTGTCGGTTATCTGCCTTAACCTCGTCTTGAAAAGATCTCAGGGATTGTAGAATAAGAGCAAATGACGGGTCTAGGGAAGTATCCTTCTTATTTTGCTCTGACTCGCCTCCTATAGCTCCTGAGAGTTTTTTGTCTACCTCTAGAGTCTCCTGAGGCATCATTGATGAGGCTGAATAGTCCCATCTCAACTCGTCACTTCTCTCTTGATCTTTAGAGGTATTCCGACGCATCCTTGAGACTCTCTTGAGTTTTTTTTTAGCAGTTGTTGGTTTTTCTGCTGGGCTACTATTTTCTGAAGACGAGGAGTCACCGTCTTCTCTACTATCAACAGTGCTAATGTCTGATTGCTCGGACTCATCAGTAAGGGAGAAAAACTTTTCCCCAGTTACATCTAATGTTAGTGCGCATTGTTCAATAAGCCCTCGCACTACTACCCTCTGGGGAGGCAATAAATTACCATGAGGGTCTGAAACATCTGGGAGTGTATCTTTGTCGACCAGATTACTAAGTTGAGTTGACTCTTGTTCAATTGATAAGTGCTTCGTTATCTCACCTTGATTATTAGCCCCTTCCTCCGCTTGTAATCCCTCTGTCAACCGTATATTTCCCACCAATGACAGATTCAACCCGGGTTGTTCAATGTCATTTGGTATTTGCTCAGACTCCTCAGTTTGTTCATTTCCCAAACCTGGGCTCTCTATGGATGTTTTTTCCCCCCCGTGACCTAAATCTTTCAAATCACCCTTGGGTAAAAATAAGCTGGTAATAGCCGGTTGAGTTTTCGCCATTTCACCGGGGGTTTATTTTTCCGAGTAGTTGCCTTTGCTGTAGAGTCATATTTCTTTTTTTCTCCCGATACAGGCATTACCTTATTTTGTTTGTCCATTCGAGAAGGGCGATCACCTCTCTGTGTATCCATTTTCGCCTCTAACCCGTTTGACCGCTCCGTAGCAGCACCCGTTCCTCGCTTTCCTCTGCCTCGAGTTGCCATCGACACTGGCAACTCTTCCGGAGACGCGCTGGGTTTCCACGGAGACAACGTTGCAGCGTATGCGCGCCCGCCTCCAGCGACCTCCGTCAGTAGTAGCCGAGCCAGACGCTCCCAACTCTGGAGCTCCCGCCAGGCGCTCCCGCAGCTACACGAGCCACGTCCGCCACAGATCGAAGCCGCCTCTACACACACCAGGGCATCGTGAGTCCTGCCAGCACACACGGTCCCTCGCATGCCGCGCCTGCCGTGGATTGATTTCGGGAGTATATGTGAAGACCAGGTAAGAGAGCGGTTTTCACAGGCTTCTTACTCCGACGCCATCTTGCCTCCTTCCACCTCTATGCTCACATTGCCAGTTATCATTTCTTCCAACTCTACTTTCAATTTACTGATATCTAGAATCTTTGGTTGTGGGTTTCGATTGTCTATTTCCTGTGCCCATCTCTCTATATCTTCAGGGGTAACTACTGTTGAACTTCCAGTTCCTAAAGGAACCAGAGATCTCTTTTCTCTCAAATTTGCAGGTATAATTCTCTTCGGAGTTTGAGTTAGAGGTTCTACATTCGGGAGATCCATTAATGAAATTACTGATTCACTTTCACTAGCCTGATCATCCGTAATTATTACTTCCCCTCTGGGACTCGTTAACGGATTTGTCACAGTTTGAGGTTTCTGACAAGCCTTTTTATCTCCATATAATGGGATTACAGGACCAATAGTCACTGGTACTGTCAAAGCTTCAGCATTTAAATTCAATTGGCTTACTTTTTGAACTAATTCTTCTCTACTTTTATTTAAAGCTTCTCTCTCATTATCATGCAACACCCTATTAAGTGATACATCATGTAAAATTTGTGGGGTTAAAGGCATTCCTATCACTGGTGCACTTGGGGTAACCTTACTAAGTGCTTCTTGGTACGGTGGAGGGTTTTTAATCAAAATATCCTCTAACAGCTCCTCATCTGATTCGCCATAACCTGTCGTATTCATGTGTTTCATTTTTTCCTTACACTTTCCTCCTAATTGTTCTTCAGCCATTAATACTGGATATAAACCCTCGGTCACCACAGCTCTTCTCCAACGCTTCATTTGATCACTATTTGACTCATACGGATATCTAGGTAAAAATCCTCTAAATCTCCGACCACTTCTGTATTTTTCATGATCAAATGCCTCAATTTCCCATTCGTCCAAAGCTTCATACTGTGTCATTCTAGGATTTGGTTCTAACATATTCATTCTATCTCTCAAATTCTGAAGTATCTTTAAATTAAAAGTACCATGCTCCGGAAAAGCCAAAACACCATCACCTTTAGTATATTCCACCCAATTCTCCAACCATACACACGTGTGATATCCTTTCTCCATCATCATAAATGAAGCAGGTGTTTTGGGTGGCGGAATAGGAATTCCCTCTCTAGTCATTACAGGCTTGTCTTTTTTAAAGAAATTTTTAATTTTCTTCATTAATGTCATTTTCTTTGGTCTTCCGAACATTTCAGAGGGTCGATATAGGAAAGAGTCTTCCGTATATCTTCTAGCTCTATTACCTACGTCGCGTCCTATGTCAGCACGACTCACACCCACAGTCAAATCAGGACTCAACATACAATTCCTTTTCGACCAATCCTAGCGCGGCTTTTATCTATCAACCAGTTAGACTCAGGCTCACGCTTGTGTTCTGACCAATGCCAGCGCGGCCTTTTGTGACGTCAGTATTACTCCTCACTACTGACCCCTCCTTTCACAAGGTAATACGATAACTTATTTCTTAAGACTCTTCATTGAATTCTTCATTAATAACAACATAAAAACATTCGCTACTCTGTCTGTTCCACTAAACAAAAGGATAGATTTCCAACTTATTCTTGAGTTTCAGAAGTACTCTTCTCCTACTGCGAGTAAAACCCCTGTTTACTCTTCATTCAAGCTCAGGAGAACCTGTTACTTCTTCAGTGTCACCCGTATTGGGAAATGAGACCAAAGTTTCACCAGCAAACCCCTTTCGCGATCATCCGCACTCTACTTTTATATGAAATAGTCCCTAATTTAATACTGCCAGCCCTACGTAGCTTCTCAGTATTATTCCGACAGACGAGTAACCTCTCTGCAGTGTGGCTTCTGTCACCACCCGCTATTCATTTTCCCGGGATTCTGGACAACATAAAACAAGACACTCTGGGGCCGATTCCGATTCGGGCCGGAAAACGTACCGACCGACTCGGTACGGGAATTTCGTCCGACCGACACGTACCGGCGCCGTCCGACCCGGGTAGTACGATGAAATGCATGTGAATCACGACCGACTCGTACGGAACACAAAACGAACGACCGACCCGGACGGAAACAAGCTATCCGGCCGGGAAACCACGTGAATCGAACCGACCGACACGCACCAGGAATCAACCCGAACGAAACGTACCCGCGAACTCCGACCCGCGCAGTACGATGCAATGCGTGGAAAACCAGACCGACTCGCACGGAGCACAAGCCATATGACCGACACGCATACAAAAGCCAGCCGAAACAACACTAAAGTCCGCGACCGACTCGTACGCCGCACATGAAACCTAGCTGAAACACAGCGGGAACGACTCGGAGAACATTGCACGAGACAACTGCAGCGTCCTACTCGGTCAGAAGAACGTCTCCTACATGCACAAAAAATACTAAGGAAAAAATACAAAAAAAGGGCCAAACAAGCAATCACAAAGCCAATAAATACAGGGGTGAAAAAAAAATGGAACAAGGACACCCCCCCAACTCCACCTATATAAAGGCCACAAATCCCTACCATGATCCTTTGCAAATTCCACTGACCTGCCAGCACAGAACACCATCAGACAGCAACCACAGACACACTCACAGCTCATCCATCACACAAGCCACACACCATTAGCACCTCAACAAATAGCACCCTCACGTACACCCAGCAAAACCTACACTCACACACCCTCACCTGCACACACACACACATCAATCCCCACCACTACCCATCACCATGCCCCTAAAGAAGAATCCAAAGTTCCTAGACAGTGAATTGGAAGTCCTGGTAGATGAGATCCTCAGGGTAGAGCCACAGTTGTTTGGCACATTGGTCCAACAGACCCCCATGGTGCAGAAAAAACAAGATGTGGGAGAGGATCGTCGACAGGGTCAACGCACAATCACCATGTTTGCGCACAAAGGAAGACATCCAGAACAGGTGGTATGATGTGCGCAGGAGGGTCAGGGACCTACTGAAGAAGGATTACCTCCTGAGTCGGCACACCGGCAGTGGCCCTCCTGCAAAACCTGTATACCTCAGGCCCTGGGAGGAGAAGGTGCGGGCCATCCTACCACCAGTGAGCGTATATGGACTAACAAACATCCCAGAGCCTGGTGAGTACACAACTAATATACACAATATGGTGTGACAATACACACACATCACTGTCAAGGGGATAGTCAAACCATGCAGCCTTAGCAAATCCACAGCAACCAAAAGATAATCATCCCAAGATGTGAATGCTAGTCAGACAAACACAATACCTGCCATCTCATAGTGATATGTAACTGTGTCATGACATGTACAAACCTAACAACAAATACAGCAAGGCAGTGGCACAAATATAACCAACAAACACTGTCAGATATTTTGCCACCACTAGAACACCACCTCACAAGGAAGCTCACTGAAAGGAAGGAATTCTGTGTATGCTGGTGAAGTCAGTGTAGCCAATAGCATGATGGGAGTTGTAGTCACAGATATTGGTCACCCTCACAATTGGCCCATCAACACCACCCTGAACCATGCTCACATCACAGGGAGTGGAAAAGGACTGACAAGATGGCTGACACTGGGTACTGCTGTGGGGAGCACAAGGCCCTGCTGGGAACTGTGCACCAACAAACAACAGGACCACACTGTCAGCCATCTTGCCATTGCTGTCACACTCACACACAGTGAAGTCCACTCAAAAGGAAGGAAGCATGGGCATGCTGAGAAGGGGGTTGTAGGCAATAGCATGATGGGAGTTGGAGTCACAGATATTGGTCACCCTCACAATTGGCCCATCAACACCACCCTGAACCATGCTCACATCACAGGGAGTGGAAAAGGACTGACAAGATGGCTGACACTGGGTACTGCTGTGGGGAGCACAAGGCCCTGCTGGGAACTGTGCAACAACCAACAGCAGGACACCACTGAATGACATCCTGAAAGCCAACTTGCACTCCCTGCAATGGAAGCACGTTCCATGGTGGGATATCTGGCTGGGTGGGAAGGAGGACTCACAGCACCGACCATAGTTACAAGCAGTTCTCCTCACACACCCCCTCAACACTAACTCCACATAACCCACCTGGGAGAATGCAATGCCTCACACTCTAATTGAAGATCCCACAAAGAACCACCACCCTGGGTTATGCTGTGTGAAGCACAGGGACACTCTTGGGACTTGTAGCCAAACAACACTGTCAGCCATCCTGTCAGCACAGGCACACTAGCCCACAGGGAAGCAGAGTCAAAGGAAGGAAGTATGGGCATGCTGGGAAGGGGGGTGTAGGCAATAGCATGATGGGAGTGGTAGTCACCGCTCAACATCCCCCACCCACATGGCCCAGCAAGCTCACACTGAAGCATGCACACCTCACAGGCACTGAAAAGCCACTTCAAAGATGTCTGACACTGGCCTCAGCTGTGGGAAGCACAAGGCCCTGCTGGGAACTGGGCACCAACAAACAACAGGACCACATTGTCAGCCATCTTGCCATTGCTGTCACACTCACACACAGTGAAGTCCACTCAAAAGGAAGGAAGTATGGGTATGCTGGGAAGGGGGGTGTAGGCAATAGCATGATGGGAGTGGTAGTCACCGCTCAACATCCCCCACCCACATGGCCCAGCAAGCTCACACTGAAGCATGCACACCTCACAGGCACTGAAAAGCCACTTCAAAGATGTCTGACACTGGCCTCAGCTGTGGGGAGCACAAGGCCCTGCTGGGAACTGGGCATCAACAAACAACAGGACCACATTGTCAGCCATCTTGCCCTTGCTGTCACACTCACACACAGTGAAGTCCACTCAAAAGGAAGGAAGTATGGGCATGCTGGGAAGGGGGGTGTAGGCAATAGCATGATGGGAGTTGTAGTCACAGATATTGGTCACCCTCACAATTGGCCCATCAACACCACCCTGAACCATGCTCACATCACAGGGAGTGGAAAACAACTGACAAGATGGCTGACACTGGGTACTGCTGTGGGGAGCACAAGGCCCTGCTGGGAACTGTGCACCAACCAACAGCAGGACACCACTGACTGACATCCTGAAAGCAAACTTGCACTCCCTGCAATGGAAGCACCTTCCATGGTGGGATATCTGGCTGGGTGGGAAGGAGGACTCACAGCACTGACCATAGTTACAAGCAGTTCTCCTCACACACACCCTCAACACTAACTCCACATAACCCACCTGGGAGAATGCAATGCCTCACACTCTAATTGAAGATCCCACAAAGAACCACCACCCTGGGTTATGCTGTGTGAAGCACAGGGACACTCTTGGGACCTGTAGCCAAACAACCGCCAGGACAACACTGTCAGACATCCTGTCAGCACAGGCACACTACCCCACAGGGAAGCAGAGTCAAAAGGAAGGAAGTATCGGCATGCTGGGAAGGGGGGTGTAGGCAATAGCATGATGGGAGTTGGAGTCACAGATATTGGTCACCCTCACAATTGGCCCATCAACACCACCCTAAACCATGCTCACATCACAGGGAGTGGAAAAGGACTGACAAGATGGCTGACACTGGGTACTGCTGTGGGGAGCACAAGGCCCTGCTGGGAACTGTGCACCAACCAACAGCAGGACACCACTGACTGACATCCTGAAAGCCAACTTGCACTCCCTGCAATGGAAGCACCTTCCATGGTGGGATATCTGGCTGGGTGGGAAGGAGGACTCACAGCACTGACCATAGTTACAAGCAGTTCTCCTCACACACCCCCTCAACACTAACTCCACATAACCCACCTGGGAGAATGCAATGCCTCACACTCTAATTGAAGATCCCACAAAGAACCACCACCCTGGGTTATGCTGTGTGAAGCACAGGGACACTCTTGGGACCTGTAGCCAAACAACCACCAGGACAACACTGTCAGCCATCCTGTCAGCACAGGCACACTACCCCACAGGGAAGCAGAGTCAAAAGGAAGGAAGTATGGGCATGCTGGGAAGGGGGGTGTAGGCAATAGCATGATGGAAGTTGGAGTCACAGATATTGGTCACCCTCACAATTGGCCCATCAACACCACCCTGAACCATGCTCACATCACAGGGAGTGGAAAAGGACTGACAAGATGGCTGACACTGGGTACTGCTGTGGGGAGCACAAGGCCCTGCTGGGAACTGTGCACAAACCAACAGCAGGACACCACTGACTGACATCCTGAGAGTTAACCTGCACCCACTGCAAGGGTGGCATGCTTCATGGTGGGATAACTGGGCTGGGGGAGAAGGAGGGCCGGATGGCAACCAAATACCACCAATGCTGGTCATGCACACACCTCAACATTCACATTGAAATGCCACAGGTTGGCAGGACAATGTGCTACACCAATATCAACCTCTGACTGTCACAATTTAGGAGAATGCAATGTATAGGCCCGCATCCAGAGGTACAGTCACAACTGTCAGGTGTGTGAACCATTGATGCCTGTAGAAACATAACATACAATGTGTGTCTCTTCCAAAAACAGGTGATGATGGGGACACAGCAGCAGACGATGAGGAGTCCCTGTCCCAGGCTCTGGGGGACACTGAGCTCACTGGTGTGGATCAGCCTCTGCCCACCTCGGATGGCGAAGACCTAGCTGGACCCTCCGGTGTGAGTCATCATGCAGCACCAGCAGGACCAACATCTGCACCCCCTGCACCCACCCCTCCAACAACTGCCAACACACAGGCCACCCCTGCCAACACGGACACACCAAGGACCACCGATGACAACAGCACAGGGACCCAGGCCCAATGTGGAGCAACCGACAACGAGCCCAGTAACAACCCCCAAGTGGGCCCACGGTCACCTGTGCGTGCCACCGCAGGTCCCGCACGTGTCGCCAGGGGTGGTGGGAGGGGTGGTAGACATAGGTCGCTGTTTGCAGAGGGGTCTGGACTGCATGATGACCCACAACTGGCACGCATTGCGGATGCGTACCAGAATAGCACCGGAGAGGTCAGCCAGGTAGTGGGGATCCTCAAGGACATTCAACAGCAGCAGGCTGCCCATAATGCCCGCTTGGACTCACACATGTCCCGTGTTGAGACACACATGTCCCGTGTCGAGACACACATGTCTGGCATGGAGTCCAAGTGGGACACATTGGAACAACTGACAGCGGTGCATAGGGACATATTGTCATGCCTCCGCCAGATTAGCACCAACATGGCCTCACCTCCCTGTGTGCCCACAACATCTGGTGCTGCAACAACTGCAAATGCCACAGGGAGGGAGGCTGACTCTGGCGGAGAGTCCTCTGCACCGCAGCAGCCTGCACTTGAGGGTCCCCCCCCAAAGAAGAGGGGCCGTCCGAGGAAGGAAAACTGAGAGGCCGATGGGCATGTACATCCCCCAGGAAGTCAACACCTGTTCTGGAACTTTTCCTCTGTGTGCAAACTGCACGCCCTGTCGAATGCAACCCAACTCTCCCACATGACATGGGGAGCTTAAGTTGGCCCAATGTATCAGATGACTGTGGACTTTACTCAGGACATTACTGCTACCAAGACTTCCAACTCACATGGGAACTTTGGATTCCAATACCAATGTACAGCACCCACCATCCTGTGCACTATCCTCACACATGTATGGAAATAAACTCACTAATACACCATATTTGCCTCTGTTGTGATTCCAACGAGGTTTCTGTCATGGAGATGGTGATCTGATAAATGACACTGCATGCTAACTGCTACAGCAAGTCCACACCGTCATGTGAGCCATGGCGACGTGGCACATATGAGGGAGACACACCACTAGGGCTACACAACACATACACACCAGGGCCATCAGACTCATTGCCTACACTGATGTTGGCAGGAAATACATTGGAATGCACAGACACCACACCTATTCAGAGTCTGTGTCAACTAGCCCACAGGTGCAGCAAGCAAATGTCAGTCAGATGTGTGACCACAGACAACGCACATCCCAAAGTGAAGCACAGGTTTATTACACATTTGCAACATGTTGTTTCCACTACAAATGCAAGGTAATCCCACGTGGATGTGGCCACAAAGTCAAAAAGTGCAGAACATAGAAAGTCCAGGGGTGTGTGGCACATCACCTGTAGGAAACGACTGCTGCCACCCTGAAAGCTGAATCATGGAGTCGGGGGATCCAAGTTGACCAAACAACTCTGTAAGCACCCTGTGAAGGACAGACATGACACACAGTCAAAACCACTGAAGAACAGCACAGAACTGCAATACTCATGCCCAATACATGTCACAAGAAAACTACACAAACCCAAGTTAGCATGTCAACACTGTTGGGCAGTACAGACTACCTGCAAGGACACATCGCTGCACGCATCCAGTCAAGTAGCACATGGCCACACTCAAAGAGCACCAGAGCACCACCCACACATATCATGCAAACTCAAATCATTGACATGACAACTCTCTGGATACTCACATTCAGCTGAAGAAGTTGGTGATGAGCTGTGTGCGGACATCACCATCATCATCATCATCATCATCATCACTGGCATCGTGGCCCAGGCCAGGATCCTCCACAGGTGGCGGACGTTGGTCATCGTCATCCAGGATGAGAGGCAACTCCTTCCGCACTGCCAGGTTGTGTAGCATGCAGCAGACGATGACAATCTTGCACACCTTTGCTGGGGCATATGGGAGGGCCCCTCCTGTCTTGTCCAGGCAGCGGAAGCCGCTCTTCAGGAGACCAAAGGTCCGCTCGATCACTCTCCTGGTCCGACCATGTGCCTCATTGTAGCGCATCTGGACTGGTGTCACAGGGTTCCTGAGGGGTGTCAGCAACCACGGCATGTTGGGGTATCCGGAGTCACCTACAGTCAGACAATTGCACATTAGCTGAGTTGGAAAAGTGGGCGGAATACAACATCGCAGAACACACACAATGGTATAAAGTCAGTACACACGACAAGCCAGGCATGCTGGTTCTGCATCTGTGACATCATCCTCGGGATGCGACTACTCCTCATCACGTAGGCATCGTGTGCCGAACCGGGGAAACGGGCACACACATGTGTGATGGTCATATCTGCAAGACATACCACCAGAGCATTGATCGAATGGTAATGTTTACGGTTCCGGTATGACTGCTCATGTGCCTGTGGTGGTACCAAAGCCACATGTGTCCCTTCAATGGAGCCAAAGACATGTGGCATCCTCCCCAGGGCATAGAAGTCACTCTTGACGTCAGTGAGTTGTTGACGTGTTGGGAAATAGATGTACTGGTTCAGGCATCTCAACATTGCCCCCAAAACATCGCGTAGCACACGGCTGAACATAGTCTGTGACATCCCACCAGCAGTCGCCACAGTGTGTTGAAAGGTACCGGTGGCAAAGAAGTGTAGGGCTGCCATCACCTTCACCTTGGGGGTCAGCGCTGTAGGGTACGGCCGGCCAGGTTGCAAATGTGGGGCCAAGCGCACTGCCAAATCCTCAATCAGCTGCCTGGTGAAGCGGTACTGTCGGATGCTGTCACATTCCACCATCGTTGCCAGGTCAGGGAATGGTCTATGGACAGCTGGAGCCCTGCAGTGCATACATGAAGAAAGCAAGATTGTCAGTCACCCCACATATGTGCCGTCCACCATACTCAAATTCACATAATACTTCATTACGAGACACAAGTACTTGATGTGTGTGCCGTTCTGTTTGGACATATATGGCACCTACATGGACATCATCTAACATCTCTGTTCAACAAGTGTTGACAACAGGTTCCAGGGTGTGCTATGGGAAACCATTAGGCTGTGTCACGGTACCCATTTACTGCTGTCACGTTCCACACACACACCACAGTGACATGTCTGGACAGATGCACCACAGGCATCACAGTTCATTGACAGGTAGATTCCCAGGGACCCTGTCTTGCCACATGGACACTGGCATGACATGGCGTATCATGTACACGTCAGAAAAACAAACATGGCTCCCACAGGTAGTGGCCCCTGTTGCCTCTGCAGGACAGACATGGACGTCTGTGACACACACACACACAACATCAAAGTCCATGCACAAACAGCGTGGATGTGGAGACTGTCTCCCATTGTGCACATGGAGTCAGAGACATCGGAAACACAACATGCACACAGACTGTGGAGGGCCATCACTATTGTGGCAATGGGTCACCCTGTGACGTACATGCCTTCCCACATGTGAGCCTGGGGGTATGTGACATGTCATACACATACACAACCTGGAAATGTGACCATGCCACATGCTCCAAAATGAACAGTTGCACATCACAGTGGTCAGGTGCACAACACACAAAGGATCCTGTCCCCATGAACACGTGCACAGCCTGGGTGTGGCTGCCCCCAAATGCCACCCCAAAAACCACATGTTTACCACCATACACAGAAAAGGTAATGCAGCCTTACATGCCTTAGATACAGTGTGGACTGGGTGTGGTGTTGTAGGTGTGCCCCTGAGTCCCTGGAAAGTTTATGTGGCTGGCATAGGTTCACCAGTGACAAGCATGGTGACATATGCGTGTGACCTGTACAGGGACGCGTTGTACAGCAATGGACCGATCGGTGTGCCCGCACGGCCCATTGCATCTGTTGTGAGCGGGTACGCGTTGTACAGCAATGGACCGAGCGGTGTGCCCGCACGGCCCATTGCATCTGTTGTGAGCGGGTATGCGTTGTATCCCGGAATACGCGTTGTACAGCAATGGACCGAGCGGTGTGCCCACACGGCCCATTGCATCTGTTGTGAGCGGGTACGCGTTGTACAGCAATGGACCGAGCGGTGTGCCCGCATGGCCCATTGAATCTGTTGTGAGCGGGTACGCGTTGTATCCCGGAATACGCGTTGTACAGCAATGGACCGATCGGTGTGCCCGCACGGCCCATTGCATCTGTTGTGAGCGGGTACGCGTTGTATCCCGGAATACGCGTTGTACAGCAATGGACCGATCGGTGTGCCCGCACGGCCCATTGCATCTGTTGTGAGCGGGTACGCGTTGTACAGCAATGGACCGAGCGGTGTGCCCGCACGGCCCATTGAATCTGTTGTGAGCGGTGCAGCGTTGTATCCCGGAATACGCGTTGTACAGCAATGGACCGATCGGTGTGCCCGCACGGCCCATTGCATCTGTTGTGAGCGGGTACGCGTTGTACAGCAATGGACCGATCGGTGTGCCCGCACGGCCCATTGCATCTGTTGTGAGCGGGTACGCGTTGTATCCCGGAATACGCGTTGTACAGCAATGGACCGATCGGTGTGCCCGCACGGCCCATTGCATCTGTTGTGAGCGGGTACGCGTTGTACAGCAATGGACCGAGCGGTGTGCCCGCACGGCCCATTGCATCTGTTGTGAGCGGGTATGCGTTGTACAGCAATGGACCGATCGGTGTGCCCGCACTGCCCATTGCATCTGTTGTGAGTGGGTACGCGTTGTACAGCAATGGACCGAGCGGTGTGCCCGCACGGCCCATTGCATCTGTTGTGAGCGGGTACGCGTTGTACAGCAATGGACCGATCGGTGTGCCCGCACGGCCCATTGCATCTGTTGTGAGCGGGTACGCGTTGTACAGCAATGGACCGATCGGTGTGCCCGCAAGGCCCATTGCATCTGTTGTGAGCAGGTACGCGTTGTATCCCGGAATACGCGTTGTACAGCAATGGACCGATCGGTGTGCCCGCACGGCCCATTGCATCTGTTGTGAGCGGGTACGCGTTGTATCCCGGAATACGCGTTGTACAGCAATGGACCGATCGGTGTGCCCGCACGGCCCATTGCATCTGTTGTGAGCGGGTACACGTTGTACAGCAATGGACCGATCGGTGTGCCCGCACGGCCCATTGCATCTGTTGTGAGCGGGTACGCGTTGTATCCCGGAATACGTGTTGTACAGCAATGGACCGATCGGTGTGCCCGCACGGCCCATTGCATCTGTTGTGAGCGGGTACGCGTTGTATCCCGGAATACGCGTTGTACAGCAATGGACCGAACGGTGCGCACGCATTGGCTGGGGCCTGGCATGGCAACGGACGCGTTTTCGAAGCTTCAACGAGTCTGATGCAGTGAATTCAGTTGGCCAGCCACAAGAATGTTGCAAATTCATGGGTGTCATGAAGTTGAAGTTTTGAAGGATGCTGTGGGCGTGTATTAGTGCTGCTATTCCATGGATTGGTCAGATTAAGAAGATGCAAACGACTTGGACCTATCACTTTGGACACATGGGACAGTATCTGCCTCTGCAGCACACATATAATGCTGGCTGTTCCCCTGAGGGCTCACTTGCCTGCACTACATGCTCCAGGACAACATCTGCCACCAACACTGCTGCTGTCTCTACATCCTCTGGCTACTGCAATGGCACGTACTGTGGAGAGAGCCCCAGCCTTCAGCCTTGAGGAGAACCAGGCCCTGCTGGACAACCTCATTCCACAGTACAGCAAGCTGTATGGGACACCAGGGGAGCAGGTGAGTGTGCTGTCCACTGCCTTACTAATTGTGCATGTTGTCTGACTAGCAAGACTTACAGTGTGCACACCACTGGCTAGCATGCTCACTGAGTAGTTCTCACCCCCAAAGTGTGTAGTCACATGCACTGAACAGGTACAGTGCAGTAACATTGCATTCCAACAAGGTTTACTTCCCATGCAATGATACCATGTAGTAACTGCTGGCAAACTGTTCATAGCCATCGTTGCACTGCCTGTGTACATCATATGCCCCTGTGATTGAGACATGTATATCCGACTGTGTGATGCACGGATGTGTTGCATGTGTAGTAATGGCCTTTTCACTTTGTCATCCTCACAGGTTGATGCCCAACAGAAGCAGGAAATCTGGCTGACCATCGCCCGGGCAGTAAGATCCGTGGGGGTCTACAAGCGCCGGATCCGAAACTGCCAGAAGAGGTGGCAGGACCTTCGTGGCTGTACCCGGAGGATCGCAAGGGTCCAGCTGAAGCTGTCGCCTCCTCGCAGGAGGGGCGGACACCGGACCCTGACCCCCCACATGCTCCGGATCCTGGCGGTGGTCTTCCCTGACCTGGATGGGCAGCTGAAGGAAAGACAGCAGCAAGGAGGGGGTGAGTCCATGAATGCACTGTGAACTCTGTCTGACATGCTATGTGCCCTCCTCTGACCTGGTTAAACTTCCACAGTACATCAGTCTTGTGGTCCAGGACCCATGTCCCTCAATTGTGACATGCCCACTCCTCATCTGATACGCAGGTGTGGTCCTTACGGTCAGGAAATTGTGTCACTTGTGTACAGGGTCCTTGCATTTTGCTTTGCTCAAGGTGGGGGACAGCTTTTGTTCCCGTGACTTTGTGGTGGGCTTCATGGGTGGGTCGATTGCTCACACAATGCCTAAGTCGTGAAATGTAATCTGGGTGTAACTTTGATATGTGGTCCACTTGCTGATCTGAATCACCACATGTCCCTGGGGTATTTGGCACACCCCCATGCTGCGGGTGGGAACAATGTTTGGGCCTCAGGAGTATGTATGTCAAGTGTGTCACACATGCTTAGCCACCTGCCTACTGTCCAGGGCTCATCCCTCTTACAGGTGGAGCTGGACAGTCATGCCTACTCCAGGGCATACAATACACTCTGTACTCCCACTCCCGTGTATCAGCTGACATGTTGTGCTCAGTGACATGTTCCCTCAGGTGTCTGCCTCTGTGTCATTGTGCTGTGGCTTCGTTGTCAGGACTACTGGTATGTTTATCGGTTAGGGCTCAGCATGCCATCTGAGATGTGACCATGACAGACGATACTTCTGTGACTTATAGGTGTTTGATCACTTGACTGTGCACACAGGTGTATGCGACTGTGACTTTCAGGCAGCTGTTTTTCATTCACAGCACACTGTGAGGTGCTCAGGTTCTGAGAGTTGTGTTTCATGTCTCCCATATGTCCAATTGGTATGACGTGGACAAATACGAGTACAGATGATGTGGTTTGTGGGGGATGGACATGTGCACTTGTCACTTACATTACTTGCATTCCCCATGTCCTAGGATTGTGACACAGTGCAGACTGTTGTTGGCTGGCTGCCATGCCCATGTGACTGGAGACAGTGATGTATGACTTTGCACGCATGCCTGTGTCATGGCATTACACTCCCTAAGAGTGATCCTGCAGGGGAGTGACATGTGCAACATGCACCCCATTGTGGCATTGACTATCCGGACATGGGCGGATCATGGTGTCTGGTGCTGGTATGCATCACATGCATTACTATTTAGACTCTGGCCATCCCTTTATCCGGACACCTGCACTGACTCAGTGGCAAGAGATGTGATGTGTGCATGTTCACATACTTCACTGTGTTCTCTGCAATGTCCAACAACTGTGTAGGTGGTGCATGTGTCCACACTGGGGTATTACCATCAGACAGGCACCAGACAGATGGGTGCAAGGGCAGGAGGGGTGTGAGTTCCATGGTTGACCATAAGACTGACAATTGGCTTCTCAGAATCTGGGTGAGGACTTTTGGCAATGTTCAACTAAGGATGCCAGGGCTTGCTCTGTAATGTGCTGTACTTACTGTGGTGTGTGCGGTCAGTGCAGGTGACTGATGTTTGTCTGTTTCCCTGATTGTTTGCAGATACATCCACGGCCACAGGAGGGGACAGCTCCACGGACCGGGAGGAGCTGCAGAGCCAGACTGGTTCAACAGCCGACGAGTGGTCGGAGGGACCCAGTGGCACGGAGGGCGAGGGGAGCCACACCGAGGAGTCCTCAGCACCATCCACCTCAGCTGAGGACCACAGCAGCTCGGAGGATGACTCCCTTGTGGAGGCGGGTCTCAGCAGCCACCAAACCCCAGCTAGTCGGTCTGGGCCCGCCACCACCACCACCACCACCACCGCCCTCCCATTGGCTCCCATTCCAGAGGTCTGTGGAGGCTCCCGTGTCCGGGAGCGTGTCTCCTTTGTGCCAGGCACCGCACCCCCTGCCCCTGTGTCCCCTGCGTCCCCTGCTGCCCTGAGTGAGGAGTCTGTGTACCTACTTCGGCAGCTCCATGTAGGGCAGACAGCAATGCTGAGTGTCCTCCATGCACACACCACTCTGTTGACACAGCTGGTGTCGTTCATGGAGGGCATCTCGACGGGTATGTCTGCCCTACAGAGGAGCAATAAGTCCATGGACTCCTCCCTGATGGCAGCAGTGTCCCTCCTCCAACAGTCCCTCACCCCTCCTACCTCTGCCCCATCCACACTTCCTGGCACCCTACTTGTCCAAAGCACATGCACACCTGCACAATCACCCAAACACACAGACACGAGCAGCACAGACACACCCAAAAGAAAGGCAAGACGTGCACACAAGCATCCTCAGGGGACTGATACCACACACACAGGGGATGGGGAACACACACACACACAGGCATCCACAATCACTCCGCAGTCCTCCAAATCCTCTCCCTCCAAGACCCCTTCCCTTGCCTCACCTGCAACCCCACCTAAACAGCAGCTCTTCCTCTGTGACCTCAGCCTCTTCCCCTCCGATCCTGCTGATCCAGCATACCGGGGGAAGAGGAAGTCCACCCACACAGAGGGGAGTGCCCCTCGCCCCCGGACACCCTCCCCCAGGCGCAGGCAGACTGAGGACCCCATTCGGAAGTCCCCCCGGACCAGGAAGGGCAAGACCCCACCACCACCACCACCACCACGCAGCTCCACCACCCAGTCTCTCTCCTCCATCCCCCAGGCCACCACTCCACAGGTTCCACCGCCACACCCTGCCCCAGGTTCCCCCACACACCGATACCGCATCCCCAAACTGCTTAGGCCCTCCCCCCCCTGCCACTTGCTCTTCCACCCCCAAACCAGATGCTCTGCCTGTTTGTGCCACTGGTGTGGAGACCGGGTCCCCACCCCTCTGTCCTGCCCACCTCATCTGCCCCCCCTTCCACTCCCTTGGAGTCATGCACTGCAGTGGAGTCCACAACCACCCCGTCTGACTTGTGCCCTACAGTGGTGCCGGCCCCCCCTGAGTCAGACACCTCCACTGCAGGTGCCGGTGACACTCCTGCACCCACCACCCCTTCACTGCCTCCTTCTAGCAGCCCCTGATCCTGTCCCTGCGGTGCCTGGCCTGCCCCTCGTATGCCCCTCCAAGGGGGATGTCCCCTGTCCGTACCAGTGCAGGCAAGCAATGGCTGACGAGTTGTCACACATCACCCTGTTGGGACTGTGTATTTGGACTGGCCATTGGCCTTAGTTTCTTTTGGAGTTAAAAATTGTGTTTGACATTTGCTGAATAAAGCCTCTTTTTGTTTACTTGTGGTCTTTCTTTTGATGTACATGATGTAGATGAGTATCATCATGCATTTGCAGTTGTAATAGTGTTCAGATCAGGAAAATGAAGTGTTGCTGTGATGGACTCCATGTGGTCCATGGGATATGTGTCCTGATGTAGTCTGGATCTATAGCATCCTTTGCTGCAGTCTGAGGGTGTAATGTTCAGCATTTGACACAGGGATGTACGTTTTGCATTTGTAAATTAACATCTTTGTCTTATACTGATGCACATCTGGTGGGCTTACCACTGTTCAATGTTTCTATTTCCCTGACTGTGTGCCCATCTCCACTGGACATGCAGTTTAGCACATCAATGTTGAAGGACTCATCTGTGTATACAGTGCAACTTGCTTGACACGTGTTTTGGGTGTATGCAGATGAATGACGTGACACTCCCGTACCCAGGCTGATGTGAGCAGAGCCTTCGGTGTGTTGTAGTTGTTGACTCACTGACCGAGTGTTCTGCTGACATGCTTGTGTCATGCACAGACAAGGTTTGGCACAGCGGACCTTCCACAGGAGTGGAGTGCCCTCATGGCAGTGTGTAATCCCGTGACATTGCCTGGGCCCGTGTTGTGTGTTGTGTAAGCATGTCTGTGCGTGTTCCCTTCCCTTTTCCTACACAGGCTGTGTCCCTACGGATGTTCCTGTTTGTGATGCTTGCTGAGTTGTTCTGTGTTCATCCAGCATCTTGGACCTGGTTTCTCCAGGATGTGGGTGCATGGCAAACTAATGTTCATCAGGTTGTCATCCCTAGTTGTCTTTGTTGTCAGGGCTGGGGATGTGGGCAAATGCAGATGGGACACAGTCAGGATTCCTCTTGGCACTTGTTGGTTACACAAGTCATGTAATTTACAGTTTGTGTTAGCTTTCAGTGATTGTGACACGTTGTGTGGGTGACTGCTGCCACTCCTCAGGGTCAGAGCTGCAATGTTGGAAGTTGTCTACGTGTGTTCTTTGTGGATCACCTTGGCTTCTTCATTGGTGTGTGACTATGGCCGGGAGCCCATTGATTGTGGTGGATTTCACGTCATGCCCATGTACCGCGTACTGTGCAGTGTGTCAGACATTCACAAGTCTTGTTGACTGGCCATGTGTGATGGGTTTCTGCACCTTAATTCCCCCCACCACCCCTGGGATTGTCATAGGTGCATGTGCAATGTCACCAGTCCATGTGAGCTTCACTGCTGTACATTGGTGTAGATCAAGGTGTGTGGTGTTGAGTGTGTGCAAATGTGAGTTGTTGCACGGCTAGACCCCTACCTCCATATTGGCCTTGGCTGGCAGGCCGTGCTGATTGATTTGTGCTTGTGTAGGTGTGATGGTAGTTTGTTGCTCAGGACACATGGCTGTGGTTCACAGTGTGAATGACATCTACCTTTGTCATCACAGTGGGATTATCATGCAGGCTAGTGTCACCACAATGTGGGGTCCCTGGGGGTAGTGCTGTGGTGGGTCTGTCTCTTGCTGTGTTAGTTGCTGTTCCTACTAGCTTGTGTGACATGTGTAATTTGGGCTCCCTCTCATCTAACAATGCCTGTTTGCCCACATAGGGGAATCCGATCCATGAGTTACTTTTGTGTGGCACTGTGTTGACATCTGTGTAATAGGGATTCAGGCCTCCTCATGTGTTGTGTGTTTGCCTGGGGACACTGGCACACCACCCCCCTCACCTGTTGTGTTTGATATGCAGTGTGAGTCTGCCTGTTTGTGTTTGTGCATTTGCACCACTGCATTGGCATATCTTGAGTGTGCCATTGGCTGTATGTTGTTGGGTGGCTTTCCCCTGCTGTCCCTGGGACTCCTAGGTCATCAGTCAGCACAGTGGTCATGGTTTGAATGTCCCATTGCTGCCATGGTATGGTATTTGTTCACCTGACATCAACAGTCTCCCCAGGATATCTACATTTGTGTGTCCATTGGTGCAGATATGTGGGTCTGCATTATGATAGTCACTTCTGTCATTGTGTTATTTGTGAATGTTGACAATGTGAGCCCCCATGGGTGATGTTTGTATGCACATGGCCAAAACGATGTTTCATTGCCACTGCACTGTTTGCTTCACCCAATCTATGTTGCTATGTGACACAAGCACTACTATGCCACTGATGTGTTTGTTGTTGTGTGAACAGGAATCATCCATGCAGTTTGGCTTTTGCAGCTTTTACCATGACTGCACTTACCTTTTGGTCACTGTGGTGATGGGGCTTTAGGCCCCATTGCCACACTGTTCAAAATGTGCTTCAGCTATGGACCCCACACTTACCTTTTGGTCACTGTGGTGATGGGGCTTTGGGCCCCATTGCCACACTGTTCAAAATGTGCTTCATCTATGGACCCCACACTTACCTTTTGGTCACTGTGGTGATGGGGCTTTAGGGCCCATTGCCACATGTTCAAAATGTGCTTCATCTATGGACCCCACACTTACCTTTTGGTCACTGTGGTGATGGGGCTTTGGGCCCCATTGCCACACTGTTCAAAATGTGCTTCAGCTATGGACCCCACACTTACCTTTTGGTCACTGTGGTGATGGGGCTTTGGGCCCCATTGCCACACTGTTCAAAATGTGCTTCAGCTATGGACCCCACACTTACCTTTTGGTCACTGTGGTGATGGGGCTTTGGGCCCCATTGCCACACTGTTCAAAATGTGCTACAGCTATGGACCCCACACTTACCTTTTGGTCACTGTGGTGATGGGGCTTTGGGCCCCATTGCCACACTGTTCAAAATGTGCTTCAGCTATGGACCCCACACTTACCTTTTGGTCACAGTGGTGATGGGGCTTTGGGCCCCATTGCCACACTGTTCAAAATGTGCTTCAGCTATGGACCCCACACTTACCTTTTGGTCACTGTGGTAATGGGGCTTTGGGCCCCATTGCCACACTGTTCAAAATGTGCTTCAGCTATGGACCCCACACTTACCTTTTGGTCACTGTGATGATAGGGTGTTAGACCCCATTGCTACAGTGGTCATGGTCTGCTTGCATTGTGGAGGCCACACACATTTATGTGTGACACATGTGATAGGGGGTCACATTGTATGTTCAATGTCATGTTCAGTGTTGTAGGCATTTGACACAGACTACACACGCTTGTCATGGTGTTGGGGGGAGATGTAATTTTCAGACATTCCTTATGTGGGAGTATGCTGGTTGTGTCATGCATTACCCGTCCTATGAGTAGGGGTGGTGGTAGTGGCAGGCATCCAGCCCCCTAAGGGTGGGGATGGTAGTAGTGACAGGCATCCAGGCCCCCCTGAGTAGGGGTGGTGGTGGTGGCAGGCATCCATCTCCCCATGAGTGGGGATGGTAGTAGTGACAGGCATCCAGGCCCCCCTGAGTAGGGGTGATGGTAGTGGCAGGCATCCATCCCCCTAAGGGTGGGGATGGTAGTAGAGACAGGCATCCAGGCCCCCTGAGTAGGGGTGGTGGTAGTGGCAGGCATCCATCCCCTAAGGGTGGGGATGGTAGTAGTGACAGGCATCCAGGCCCCCTGAGTAGGGGTGGTGGTAGTGGCAGGCATCCATCCCCCTAAGGGTGGGGATGGTAGTAGAGACAGGCATCCAGGCCCCCCTGAGTAGGGGTGGTGGTAGTGGCAGGCATCTATCCCCCTAAGGGTGGGGATGGTAGTGGTGCTAGGCATCCAGGCCCCCATGAGTAGGTGTGGTAGTAGTGGTAGGCATCCAGGCCCCCATGAGTAGGGGTGGTGTTAGTGGTCGGCATCCATCCCCCTATGAGTGGGGATGGTAGTAGTGACAGGCATCCAGGCCCCCCTGAGTAGGGGTGGTGGTAGTGACAGGCATCCAGGCCCCCTTGAGTAGGGGTGGTGTTAGTGGCAGGCATCCATCCCCCTAAGGGTGGGGATGGTAGTAGAGACAGGCATCCAGGCCCCCCTGAGTAGGGGTGGTGGTAGTGGCAGACATCCATCCCCCTAAGGGTGGGGATGGTAGTAGTGACAGGCATCCAGGCCCCCCTGAGTAGGGGTGGTGGTAGTGGTAGGCAGCCATCCCCCTGTGGGTGTGTATGGCATTGGTGATGGGCATCCCACCCCTATGGTTCTGCTGTTGCTAGTGTACGTCATTTGTGCATCCCTATGTGTGTGTGACATATTTTGGGTACGTGTCGTTTGTTGGTGTTGTTGGTGTTTGACTTACCGTCTGCGCCGTACGCGTCCGTGCCGGTCCTGGTAATAGATGTAGAGTATAGGTAGGACCTGCGCGATGGGTTTCATGCTTGGGTCGTCTCGTTCGGGTTTCGCGTGTCTTCGACTCGTACTCGTCGTTGGCTTATTCGTCTCGTAGTCGTGGATATTCTTGTGGCGCGAATCGGAGCTTATGTACGGCTCTCCCGGATGCTCAAACGTGCCGGACGTAGCGACGGGTTCGGCGCGTACGGAAGGCGCATCGTACTAGTCCGGCCGGAAGGTGCTGTGTATTTGATTCCGTGCGACTCGATTCGGCGTTTACGGATCCGGCTCGGGCGGGGAACAGGAGCTGAAATGGGTGAGTACGGTTTGCTTGGAATCTGGGCTGTTATGCGCATCGTACTTGTTCGTTCGGACGAGTGTTCGAATCGGTCGGGAAACACGCGTTCGGCTGGTATTTTTTCCGGACGAATACTGTTAGGTGCGCTTCCGGCCGAGATCGGAATCGACCCCTAACTGTTTTGTTAAACATAAATCAATAATCAATAATCAATATTTATCACCAAACTAGTCAATAATAACCATAGATCTGCTACCAGATAACTGATACAGCGGTATACCAACAACAGGTACTCCAGTACCATATACTTACCTGGGCCCATAAAACACACACATTGAGTAAACCGCTGGAGTGGTCAAAGTTTTATATTTATACTTCACAATATTCAGGATTAATTATTTTAATTTTCCTAACTAACCTTTCACTGATCAAAAAGTTCTTTCCTCTGGTCGATGGACCATTAGTTGAACTAGATGATGGTGATAATTAACTTAACCCTTAACTATTCTGTTATTTGAAGTAAATGATCACAGACTCAGGAAGTTTTTTAAATCTTTATCTAAATTAAATGCATGTGAACCATTTAAAAAATACAGTGCAGTCACCATCAGTCTTAGGAGAGAAATTCAATTGATTAAACATCAAGCATATACTTCGGACTCATACAATAATTAATGCTCAGAAAAGGAGAGGACAGAGAGAAAAGAACATTTGCAAATAACGTGAAATTATAGTTACCAAGAATGGTGTGAAAGACCAACCCCCTGGCCAAAGGGCTGGTAAGGGTCCCCAGGATAGATCAGGAGACAAATACTTCAGGACAGGATTCAGGACAGGATAATTTACCTCTCTAGAATACCGATGATTGCGCCGCACCCCTCTCTGACATTCTCTTCCTCCTCGAGATTCTTCTGCGATCTTCTGATCTAACCCAATTAAGTTTAGGATAGAAAGTTCTGCTTTAGGTTCTGCATTCGATTCTTCATCAACATCTCACAGCATCCCTCCCAGCAACAGCATCTCCGACTCACAGCATCTGCGTCTCCTTCCTCTAACAAACTAACTAAAGCTACCTTAGTTATACCTTCGTTTCTTCATGTTCCACCCACTAAAGTTTCAATATCGTAAAAATACGAAATATGATTGGTCAGGCAAGGGGGGAAGCTCCATCACACCATGCTTACATGTCTTCAAAATTAGTTAAACTATTGTTCACAAACCCATCCCCTTAATTTTTATTCATGTCTTAAGTTCCCATACATATCCACGTTTCACTTGAAACAATTTTATTAGTTTATGAATAAGAGTCTTCTTCACTGAACTCTTCACCCTCCGTTCCCAGGGCACATCATTTGCGACCTTGGCTTCTGTTCAACTTCCATGTCATCATTCCGAGCTAACTTTCAGTGGACATGCGCAGTCGCTTCACCACTTAGCTTAGGTCAATTATGCGTGAGAGGCCCAAATGTACAGTAATGATAAAGTTCAGAAAGACAAATATTAATTTCACAAATAAATGGTCACACTGTATACCTCCCACCTCTACTCTATTTCCCTTTTCTTATTAATACTTTTCCCCCTTAGCATTAGTAAAATAGCTTGTTTTAGTTTCTGCTAAGCAGATGCCATGCACGCGAGTCTTCAAGACTCCATTTTAGTGTCTTCTGCTCATGCGCTAGAATTTCCCTCCAAGCGTTACCTCGTCATATTGCGTAGATGCAGTTGACGCATGCGCACAACAGTTTCCCCGTTTAAAGAGGTATTAGTCCGTTTTCATTGTTATCTGCATTAGTACACACATAGGCAAGCTTCACTAACCCGCGTGTTCATGTGGTGCATATTAGTTATTCATAAAACACGTTTAATAACTTATTAATTAGTTAAACAAGCGAATTGCCTCCGAGCACGTCTTTTTCTTACGAGACCTTGCTCCATCACCAGGACAAGTAGGAGTATTTACAAGAGTGCAGTAAAATCCATGCTTTGTGTTCAGTGCTGGTTTCAGGCAGTCAAAAAAGAGGTTAGAAACTCTTTACTTCTCCGTGTTTATTTAGGGTCATGGATAATAACGGCAGGATTATACTTCTGTGAGGCACAGCCAACATGTGTTTCACCCCATGTGGCCCGTAAGCTGGGGCTTTCTCAAGACTGAGTTGAGTAACAATAAGCCCCAGTTCCCAAAATATCAAATATGTAACATGAAACACACATCAATCAATCAATCAATCAGGGATTTTTAGAGTGCACTACTCACCCGTGATTGTCTGAAGGCGCGGGGGGATCAGGCAGCTTGGTCATTCAAAAAGCCAAGTCTTGAGGCTCTTCATGAATGCTTACAATGTGGGGCTTAGTCTGATGCTGAGGGGGAGTTCGTTCCAGGTCTTGGCCACGATGTTGGAGAAGGATCTGCCTCCCGTTCTGGCTCTGTGGATGCAGGGGATGTCAGCCAAAGCTAGGTCAGTGGAGCAGAGGTTTTTCTTGGGGGCGTAGAAGGAGATTTGTGCGTTGAGGTATTGGGGTCCGGTGTTGTGGAGGGCTTTGTAGGCATGTGTGAGCAGCTTGTAGGTCACTCTTTTTTTGACGGGGAGCCAGTGGAGGTCTCGTAGGTGCTGGGTGATGCGGTCTTGTCGTGGGATGCTGAGGACGAGTATGGCTGCAGCTTTCTGGACAATCTGGAGTTTGTGGAGTAGAGATTTGTTGATTCCGGCATAGAGGGTGTTCCCCTAGTCCAGTCTGCTGTTGATGAGTGCGTGGGTGATGGTCTACCTGGATTCGGGGGGGATCCATTTGAAGGTCTTGCGGAGTTTACAGAGGGTGTTGAAGCATGTAGAGGATACGGAGTTGATCTGTCGGTTCATGATGAGGAAGGAGTCGAGTATGATGCTGAGGTTGCAGGCATGGTCCGTGGGGGTGGGAGGGATGCTGAGAGCGGGGGGCCACCAGGTGTCATCCTACGTGGAGGAGGTGGACTGAGGATGAGGACTTCCGTTTTCTCTGAGTTGAGCTTCAGGCAGCTTTTGCTCATCCAGGTTGCAAGGTCCTTCATTCCTCCCTGGAAGTTGTGCCTGGTGATGTCGGGTTCCTTGGTGAGGGAGAGGATGAGCTAGGTGTGGTTGGCGTTGGATACTATGCTGAGTCTGTGTTTCCTGATGAAGGTTGCAAGGTGGCCATGTAGATGTTGAAGAGCATGTGGCTGAGGGATAATCCTTGGGGTACTCCGCATCTGATCTCTGTGGGTTCAGAGAGGAAGGGCGGGAATCTAATTCTTGGAGTTCGGCCGGTGGGGAAGGAGCGGATCCAGTCCAGTGGAGTTCCTTGTATGCCAGCGTCGTAGAGTCTGGCAGCCAGTGTGCGGTGGGAGATGGTGTTGAAGGCTGCTGAGAGGTCTAGTAGAATGAGGGCTGCAGTATGGCCTTGTTCGAGGAGTGTGTGGATGTCGTCCGTGGCGGCTAGGAGGACGGTCTCGGTGCTGTGGTTGCTGCGGAAGCCGGATTGAGATGTGTGTAGGATGTTGTTGATTCTATGAAGTTCGTTAGCTGGATGTTGATGATCTTCTCGGTGACTATGGCGGCGAAGGGGAGGAGGGAGATGGGCCTATACTTCTTGCCATCTGTCGGGCCCGCGGAGGGCTTCTTGAGGAGCGGTTTGACCTCTGCGCATTTCCAGTTGTCGGGGAACATGCCTGTTTCGAGGGTGCAGTTGATTGTCTGTCGTAGTTCTGGTGCGATGGTGGAGGCGGCCCCGTGGAAGATGTATGGCAGGCAGGGGTAAGTGGGTGCTCCGGAGTGTATGCTCCTCATGGTCTTTGTGGTGTCTTCTGTGGTGACGGGGGTCCAGGCGAGGATGGTAGGATGAGTGGAGTTGCTGGTGGAAGGTGTTGGGTCGGTGCCTTGGTTCTGTTCGTCACATAGAAAAAATGACCAATTATTAAAAAAAAGGTATTTCGTATGTAGTTAGTAATTAGAGAGACCAAAGTCATCATCATTTATCAATAAAAAAAGGGCGAAAAAAGAAGAAAAAGGAAAACAGAAAAAAGAAAAAAGCAGAACAAAAAAAGAGGGAGGAAAGATGAAGGGGAAGAAGAAAATGGGAAAGAAAAAATGAGATATGAGAAAGAAACATTTTGAGAGCCAGGATGAAGTATAAGGTCAGAGAAATAAAAGGGAAAAAATGAGGAAAAAGAAGCATTTCAAAAGATTGATATATATTTATCATCACACGGAATGAGAAAAACAAGTAAAAAGGAAACAGCATTGAATATCACAATTGTTTAAGGTATCAATTTTAGAAAAAAAAGCGACAAAATTACTGGTAATACCGACATTATAAATCATATACGGCATAATTACCGGAGTTTTTGACAATATAGTAACAACCAGTGACAAAATCAGTTACTGCACCTAAGTTACCATTAATAAGATACACAGAGAAAAAGGTAAGTAATCATATACATAAGTGCATTAGTGAGATTCGGATTTCATCAGCAATCATGAATTCATGTAAAGGCATAAGTAAAAAGAAAAGCAAAAAATAAAAAACAAAAAACAAAAGGACAAAATACTACATTTTGGTAATTCCACGGTTCAACTTCCAACTACCGCCTGATTAGCTTGCTTCCCTACCTTCAAAAAATATTCAGCAAGCAGGTGTTGGAGAGTTTGTTAGATTGCTGAGAGGAGAACCAGATCCTCTCAGACTTACAAGCTGGTTTCAGAGAGAAAGTCAATGCTGTTTACCAGGTCTTTCAGTTTTTCTTGCTCAAATAGAAGGTGGTGGTCTTGGCCAAGGACAGCATTTATGTGGCATTTTATTGATCAGGGAATGGGTACCCAGGCTGACCTCCTTCATTTGATTTTATAGCTCCACGAGAGGAACTTTGAGAAAGTAAGGTGCGGGGTAAAAGAAGAGTTAACTGGCACCTTTCCTGCCAATCAAGGTGTACTTCAGGGTTGTTTCCTTACCCCAACCCTTCTCCTCCTATATATCAACAAGTGCATTGCCTACCTATTTCACTGTGTGAATGGTTCCCCTTCCCTGGCTGATGTAAAAATACCAAAACACACAAGATGATGGACGGAATGCTGCACATTGGCAAACATTCACCCCCAGTCACAGATCTGGGTTTAATCCATCGTTATTTTGCTTCACCACGCCACCCCAGTTCAGACATAGCCATATGCAAATCAGTCTTGACCCTGTGCCTCATGGGAACAGTCCAGACCGAACTGCCAAGCCATGTCTTCCCTGGACCGGAATCAAGCATCCTAGGACCGGTTTCAGGCTACCAGCCTTCATCAGCCAGGATAGCTTGACTCCAGTGGCGTAGTGAGCACAGGACCCACGTCTGGGCATACCCTTCCCACTTAGGGCGAAATGCAAAACACACAAGATGATGGATGGAATGCTGCACATTGGCAAACATTCACCCCCAGTCACAGATCTGGGTTTAATCCATCGTTATTTTGCTTCACCACGCCACCCCAGTTCAGACATAGCCATATGCAAATCAGTCTTGACCCTGTGCCTCATGGGAACAGTCCAGACCGAACTGCCAAGCCATGTCTTCCCTGGACCGGAATCAAGCATCCTAGGACCGGTTTCAGGCTATCAGCCTTCATCAGCCAGGATAGCTTGACTCCAGTGGCGTAGTGAGCACGGGACCCACGTCTGGGCATACCCTTCCCACTTAGGGCGAAATGCAAAACACACAAGATGATGGACGGAATGCTGCACATTGGCAAACATTCACCCCCAGTCACAGATCTGGGTTTAATCCATCGTTATTTTGCTTCACCACGCCACCCCAGTTCAGACATAGCCATATGCAAATCAGTCTTGACCCTGTGCCTCATGGGAACAGTCCAGACCGAACTGCCAAGCCATGTCTTCCCTGAACCGGAATCAAGCATCCTAGGACCGGTTTCAGGCTATCAGCCTTCATCAGCCAGGATAGCTTGACTCCAGTGGCGTAGTGAGCACGGGACCCACGTCTGGGCATACCCTTCCCACTTAGGGCGAAATGCAAAACACACAAGATGATGGACGGAATGCTGCACATTGGCAAACATTCACCCCCAGTCACAGATCTGGGTTTAATCCATCATTATTTTGCTTCACCACGCCACCCCAGTTCAGACATAGCCATATGCAAATCAGTCTTGACCCTGTGCCTCATGGGAACAGTCCAGACCGAACTGCCAAGCCATGTCTTCCCTGGACCGGAATCAAGCATCCTAGGACCGGTTTCAGGCTATCAGCCTTCATCAGCCAGGATAGCTTGACTCCAGTGGCGTAGTGAGCACGGGACCCACGTCTGGGCATACCCTTCCCACTTAGGGCGAAATGCAAAACACACAAGATGATGGACGGAATGCTGCACATTGGCAAACATTCACCCCCAGTCACAGATCTGGGTTTAATCCATCGTTATTTTGCTTCACCACGCCACCCCAGTTCAGATATAGCCAGATGCAAATCAGTCTTGACCCTGTGCCTCATGGGAACAGTCCAGACCGAACTGCCAAGCCATGTCTTCCCTGGACCGGAATCAAGCATCCTAGGACCGGTTTCAGGCTATCAGCCTTCATCAGCCAGGATAGCTTGACTCCAGTGGCGTAGTGAGCACGGGACCCACGTCTGGGCATACCCTTCCCACTTAGGGCGAAATGCAAAACACACAAGATGATGGACGGAATGCTGCACATTGGCAAACATTCACCCCCAGTCACAGATCTGGGTTTAATCCATCGTTATTTTGCTTCACCACGCCACCCCAGTTCAGACATAGCCATATGCAAATCAGTCTTGACCCTGTGCCTCATGGGAACAGTCCAGACCGAACTGCCAAGCCATGTCTTCCCTGGACCGGAATCAAGCATCCTAGGACCGGTTTCAGGCTATCAGCCTTCATCAGCCAGGATAGCTTGACTCCAGTGGCGTAGTGAGCACGGGACCCAAGTCTGGGCATACCCTTCCCACTTAGGGCGAAATGCAAAACACACAAGATGATGGACGGAATGCTGCACATTGGCAAACATTCACCCCCAGTCACAGATCTGGGTTTAATCCATCGTTATTTTGCTTCACCACGCCACCCCAGTTCAGACATAGCCATATGCAAATCAGTCTTGACCCTGTGCCTCATGGGAACAGTCCAGACTGAACTGCCAAGCCATGTCTTCCCTGGACCGGAATCAAGCATCCTAGGACCGGTTTCAGGCTATCAGCCTTCATCAGCCAGGATAGCTTGACTCCAGTGGCGTAGTGAGCACGGGACCCACATCTGGGCATACCCTTCCCACTTAGGGCGAAATGCAAAACACACAAGATGATGGACGGAATGCTGCACATTGGCAAACATTCACCCCCAGTCACAGATCTGGGTTTAATCCATCGTTATTTTGCTTCACCACGCCACCCCAGTTCAGACATAGCCATATGCAAATCAGTCTTGACCCTGTGCCTCATGGGAACAGTCCAGACCGAACTGCCAAGCCAGGTCCTCCCTGGACTGGAAACAAGCATCCTAGGACCGGTTTCAGGGTTTCACCCCTCTTCAGCCAGGATAGCTTGATTCCAGTGGCATGGAGAGCACGGGACCCACGTCTGGGCACACCTCTTCTCAGATGATACATTGTTGTTGTCTAAAACTAGGAGGGGCCTGCAAAATTTGGTTGATAGTTTCAAAATTTTGAAGAGATTTTAACCTTGGAATTAACACCTCTAATATGGTGTACTCCAAGAAAGGCAGTGCGAAAGGGGTCATTAGGGTGGGCGCTGAGGTATTGGAAAGGGTACAGGAGTTTGACTACTTGAGCATCAGGCTTGATGAGACAGCATCATGGAACCCACATATCTTAAAACGCACCCTAATTGTGAAACACTGGGCGAGTGCCATACAAAAAACTTGCTAAAAAATGGCATGGTCCTCTGTTTGCCCAGCAGTAGAAATTTACAAGGGGCGAGCAAGGGGAGTAGGGGGGGGGTCACTTTATGGGCGGAGCTATGGGACCACTGTAACAATAGCCCCTTAACTACAGCAGAAAATAGCTTCCTTAGAGGACTCTTGGGTCTAGGGAAGGGTACGCCATTGGTCCTACTCCATTTAGGTTTAGTAATCCATGAGATAACAACAGTGTTAGTGTTAAAACCATTGCTAAACAGGATTCGAGTGTGGAGCACTGATGAATTGTGCTACCTTGAGGAGGGTCTGAGGGACGTTATCTTGGCCAGTGGGGTGAGGAAACTTTGATTGGTTAAGGGTACTTAAAAAATCCTGGTTTGACTTTGAATTAGGGACGTTTTGGAATTAGCCCCCGGCCATCCGGAGAAGGGATGCCATTGTAGTGAAAAAGCTGATGGAAGAGAAATCTAGCAGCTTTAGAGAACATACTTCCTTGGTAGGAAGTTTGATAAGTGTGTTTCTCCTCGATAAGTCTCCTCCATAAGTCTGTTTGCAATGCTGGGGAGTTTTGGGATTTTATCGCATGGCACGGGCGTGAATCCTTTACCTACAATTCAGGTACGGGTGTTTTCCTGTAGCACCCTTTACTCTGAATTGGAGGAAGGTGAATCAAGAATCTGACTGTTGCCCATGTTGCACAACCACTCACAAAAGTGACGAGCATGTACTGTTTTTTGCCCCCTGTACGCTAAACCAAGGTTTAAATGGATTAGTGTACAGTGTTTTTTTAATGATATTTATTGATGCTTTTATTCATTTCATCATCTTGTTTTAACTGTTTTAATGAATGTATTTTTGATTATGAAATAAATGTTTTGAAATATCAATAAACAATACGATGCAATACAACTGATAGGTCATGAATTTGAAAGATACATTTTAAACATGGTTCCATCAACCAGACAAACAGGGCTTTATGCAGGATCCAGCTGAACCGCACATATGTCTAACATAGTGGTAATGGAAATGCAGAAAAAAAAAAATCTGATCTGTGAGTATGACCGGGTCACTGGGAGGAGTAGTTGTGGTCAAAGTTAAAGAGGGGAGGGTCTCAGGTAGTGCAGTTCATGCAGACTGTGGCAAAACTCTGGAGTGGAGAGGTGGTGGAAAAGAAGAGGGACATCTGAGCGTCTGGACCTTAACTTTCTATACCACACCTCATATGGAGCTTGCATGAATTTAGCATGAAGGATGCATTGCACACAAGTGCTGGGCATAAGCAGATAAAAAAAATAGACACCAGGGGCCGTATTACGTATTGTCATTGTTTGCACCCAGTGCATCTTTGAACAATACCAATGCACCCCATTATGGTGTATGCGCTGCCCCCAGGGCAGCCACGAACTTGTGCTGCCCCCAGGGCAGTGCATTCATTTGAAAACACGGAGCAGTTGCTCCGTCTTTTCACAGTACAGGCGGCAACCGCCTGCACTTTCAAAGGGGATTAGAGATCCCCTTGTAGGCGGGTGCACTCAGTGACTGTACCCGTCTGCAAGGGGATGTCTGGGGGGGTCCATGGGACCCTCTTTAACCCCTGCAGAGGGCTGCTTTCAGGGGGCGCACTGACAGTGCACCACCTTTTAAATGGCGCACTGTCAGTACGCCTCCTGATGGCTTCTTTGACTCTGCGCCCGTGTCTGTATTATGGTGCGGTTGCAGAGTCAAAGGAATTCCCTAATTTGCACAGGGCATGCCCCTATGCAAATGAGGGAACACCCTCTGTTGATAGCGCCCTTTAAGTGCGCCAGTGCTATCGGTATTATAGAAGGGGACACACAAGCATCTGCGCCTCCTTCTATAATACCAAAGTGCCCCGGGGCGCACAAAGCGGGCGCAAAAGCCTGTTGTGCCCCCGGGGCACCTTATGTAATAAGAGGCCCCTAGTCACCATTCGGCATGCAGTAATCTCTCTGGGTTGCAGTGACATGCTTCCTCAAATTGTATGGTGCCATACTCATATTGTTTTTTCTTCCCCTGCCCTTGTAAGCTAGGAGGTTGAATGGTTTTTGGAGGAGATGTGTGTTTAAACATGACGTGTGACTAATTTTAGGGCATAAATGGAAAAAACTCAGTGGATCCAAGTATATAAAACTTATAATATTGCATGCCACCTCCGTCACTCAGAATATAATGGCTCAGAGTACATCAGAGAGTCCAACTAGATGCTTCTGATTGCTTACATTAAAGGCTACTGTTAGTACTGAGCACCACTGCACTTGACCTACCACCAAACCTCCCCACGTCATTGCAGGCAGCTTCTACCCACTCACACACACAACCTTGTTACAGGGCAAGAGGTGACATCAGGAGACAGCAGCATCAGGAAGCAGGGAAGTGTGCTGTGGAGCCCTAGGAGTGACAGTCCACAGAGCAAGGAGCGCTAGGATATATAAACAGCATGCATGGACCCTGACATCTTTGGCAGATGAGCTCTGCCCTTATATTGCAGGCCAGACCTGCTTTTTCTTTCCTGCGTGTTTAAAAATTTAGAATTGCACCAACCTTGTACTAGTTTTTGCATTACATTATTTCCTACATTGTCAGAGGTTTCTTGGTTCTTGTTGATTTTTGATTTGTACTCTGTCCTTTCCTCTCCTTTCTTGAATCATTCACTCACGATCCAGTGAAACTCTGCTTGGTGGAAGGGCTCTTTTCACTGACCCCACTCTCATGCACTTGTGTCAAGCTTCCTGAGATTCTCCCGAGGGATTTATCTCCACTTTTCTGAAGTTGTTGCTGAGAATACAGTGCATTCTGGATCAGGTACTCCCTTGAGAATTCTGGCAGTAGGGAGGGAGATTATCAAGAACATAAAATTGATTTGCACCAAGAGGACATCTTACTGATTTTCACCCTGACCCTTACACTGACTCTTGTCTCCTTTCACTTCAATGATCTAACTGCTTTTTTGTTTCCTTATCCTTGGAGAGACCCCTTAGTGTCAAATCCGATACACTGATGATTAATGGTCATTTTAGGTGGAAGGGAGCCGCCTCTTTGTCTCCACTCCTTAAGGTACATTTGTCTCCAGCTGCCACAGACAACTGTATCTGACATTTTTCCATCATTTCCATAAGGACCATTTATTTATTTGAAAGCCTGTATGAAACCCTTTTTTTAGTAGTTTCCTGGATTGAAGGTAAGCAGCTACTATTTGGAGGCAAGGGAAAAAGTCCCCAAACATTTTCCACAATCTTCAGGTTTTTAAAAGAGATTATTTTGATCAGATATGCCAATGAGGTCTGCATGTTTCCAAATAGAATGTAATGGCATGCCAGATTCTGACGATAGCCTGGACCATTGACCCAGTATTCATGGGAACTATGTAATTTGCTTTGGTCTTGATCTTGAGAGTTGATGATTTTCTAATTCGGAGAATAAGGAACTGTACCTTTCAGAAGTGCTGACTATACTTGGGACTTCCTCTTCAATGGATGGCAGGCCTTTTCAAACAAATGCCACAGGGCATGCTGAGAGTGGGAGACTGGAGGCTTAAATATTCTTGGCCAGATCTATTAATACCTCTTCAGTAATGAGTTTAAAGAAAAGAAGAGATGAATAATCCAGTGAGGTGATAAGTTGTTGATATTGTTACAGCATCTGATTGTTAGTGATAGATTTCTGAAGTTTAAAAATCTCAACATACCTTGGCGGGCAGCCCTCCAGCGTCCCAAGACAGTGGTATTTTTAACATCCGCTCCTCCTCTCATGACGACCCTCCCATTAAATTTGGAAATTTCCTCCAGGATCCAGGTGATTTCACTGCCAACAATACATTCACCAGTTTTGCAGATGCATTATTGACTGATTAGTTTGGATAGCATGTTATTTGCCCTGTGTGGTGTAACTTTTTGTTTTCTAATACAAACTCCCAGAGCAGGAGTTTAATTCAGAAAAACAGAAAAGCAATGGCCCAGAGGTTCAAAGAGTTTTATCCTTGTGAGCCAATGTCATTGACTGATTTCCATGCCAGGGCAGCAGGCCTCGAATGGTGATCCTGTGCACAGAAACCCAGTGCTTTCCACCCTCCACTTAATCAGGAAGGGTAAACAACCATCACTATGTGCTGGCAGTGCTGTGGCAAAGGGGCAGCCAGGCCAAGAGCAACAAGTTGACGCTATGCAAGTAAAAAGAAACTGAAAATTCTAATCTCTAAATGGGGCAGGGGAAGCATGAGTTTCTCTGGTGTGACATAGGAAACTTTGAATGTGCTGCTTTTTAAAGATTGTTGAACTTTTCTATATGTTGTGCTGCTGCTTGATTGAGAAGGACATCTGGTTTGCAGGGTTGTGGATGATTCCTGGTATAAATATGAGACAAGCTGGTGAAACAATTGTCAGACCCAGACGTTTGCCTACAGACTTAGTAATTCAGTTTCAATGTCAAGAGCAAACACAATTTCCAGGTTATGACCTACAGAGTGAGTCAGACCACCAATCACTTGAGTAAAGGTATTGCCAATCGTACTCAGCTCTGATGCTGTTTTTTAAATCTTGAATGTCTACATCAGGTTAAAATCTTTCCGTATAATGTTTGTTTGTTAGCTAGATGGAATATGTAATGACACTTTGGGGATTTTGACCGTAAATGGTTGGCTTTTAGCATGGGAGTTGATCAATAACAGTAGGGTCTCTAGATTACGGTTGAAAAAATGTGCACTGGTTGACAAAGCTGTTGTGACTGTGCATATGAAGGATTACTAAGTCAGCTCAAGTATTTCCTTTCAAGTCAGGAACAAGGCATAAAGCAACTCCACCCCAGCCTACACGTAGTTCCTGTGCTCACTGTTCCACAGTTATACCAGGGGTGGCTCCTCCGCTATGGCGGAGGAGCGTCGCCCCACTGCTTTCTCGCAGTGCGAGAAGCAGAAACATAAAATGGTAATAACTTTGAGTTATTACCATTTTATGTTTGCGTTGCGGGCGGGCGGGTGTGTGGGGCGGCTCTGCTCTTCGAGCAGGGCAGGGAAGGAGTGGTGTGCCCACTCCTGAGTGTGCAAAGACTGTTTGGTCGGCCATGTCGGGCCGCCCAAACCAGTCATGCGCACTCTGCCCTTCTCCATACAGGCTGCAGTGCAGCCTGCATGGAGAACCTCATAAACCCCACGTTGGGCGCCGTCCCAACGAATCACAACGATGCTTGCAGTGTTGTGTTTGGCTTAGGGGAGGGAGCCTGGCTGCCTGCTTCCTGTTTCTTTTGGAGGCAGGAGAGCAGGAGAGCAGAAGCCGAGAAGACGCGGGACCCGGCTTCACGGTAAGTTTAAATTATTTATTTATTTATTTTAACAAACCCCCCTCCTGCGCAACCCACGGCACCCACCCCCCACCCCCCACCCGTGAGCCTGCCAGCTGTGACTGAGTTATACCTCAATGACTAGGCCTGAGTAGGCTGAAACTATTCTGGAGTTGGTGGAGTTCCTTCTCAGGAACCACCTAGCATGGCAGTTCTACCTTAACTGTACTTCTGGAACCAGACTAGAGAGACTACTTTCCTTTGTCCTGTCACTAAGATAGTGGTAGGTAGGTATAGTTAGTTACTTAGTATTAGTTGGTGATTTTTCAGCGGTCTGCGTGATGCATCCTCCGTCCTCCGTCACGTGCTGCTGACTCCTTAGTAGAACCTTTTGAGGTTTGTTAGTGAGTGAATGATATAGCAACTCAGCATCAGTAACCAACCAACAATTTGGTGTATGCAATATGCATGCATCCATCTATGCATTTTTGAGGACTAAAATAAATGCAGAGTTAGTGAATTGGCCCGTCAAAGGGGGTTGATTGATGATTGCGAACGAGATCGGAACAAATATAATTTTTGCCAATTCATTCCAAAGTCTTTGGAATAGGCGGGCTAGGTGGTACTTAGGTTTAGGATTCTGGAATCAGTGGAATAATAAACCGATAAGACGGTACACGACCGCAATACTAGTCTACTACCACTAGTCGGTCTGATTAGATAGGTCAATTTTATTGCAATTGCCGTTTCATGTCAAAAAATATTTGGGAGCGAATTTTTTAATATTTAATATTTCACACTTATCAATTTTTGTCTCTTTATTATGTCTTACATGATCAGCATCCAGGTGCAAGAAGAAGACGGGGTCTGCCGAGGCGGGAGCTGGAGGTGCCTCCCAGGATCGCTCCTCTAAAGATGGCTCTGCTGCTGGCCCCAGTAAGTCCTCCTGTTGTTAATATCAATAATTATATTTCCCTAACTTTTACTGCACCTTATTTTTTCCGAACTATTATTTCCAATTCCTAATTCTATTTTTTACGAGATCTTCTTCGATCTATCTGTTTCTAAATTCTTGTTATCCCTGCATTACCTACTGTTGGAAACGGGGTTACCGAGTCCGGCACGGTAGCATGGCGCGAGGCGGGAAAGCACCCGAAGGCAATGTGTAAGGCAGTTGTGCAGCACACTCTTACTTTGACTCAGGAATGCGGACACAATAACGTGACACCACACCAGGCTTGTGTATTTAAAAACAAGATCTTTTATGTAAATCAATCCAGCATCAGATGAGGCAGATTAATTCAGGTCGACATTTCAAATCATTGCATTTCTCAACTGGTGCGTATTTTCATTAAAACATCATAGCTCATCAACATTGTAGGCCACTAAAAGGCCGCAGGAATCATCTCCTAAACGTAGCACCAATAATGATCACAGGGTGCAATAATAAAACATGGGCCTACAACACGCAGTTCACCTCATGAATATTCAATCCCTTGTACATAGGCATTTCACGGTACATTTCAAACAGGGCCTGCATTAATCTAGGCGCACCCACATTCAGTACAGTGGGCGTCGAAACTCCGGTACACCTGTAACATAAAACACTTCAACTCTTGGCGGTGTACACTTCAGCTCAATTCAATTAAGCACCTTCACACTAGGCAAAGACTTTGCAAGTATAAGCATATGCATCAGGCCTAGACAGTAATTACAGTAGGCGGAACAATGAGGCTAGTGAATAGCTTCAGGGAACCCCTCAACATGTCCTTCTTTCTGGGGCTTCCCTGCCAATGGGGGCTTCTGTGTCAATGGGGGCTTCTGTGTCAATGGGGGCTTCTGTGTCCCTCAAGGGTTAATTCAGGCCAGGCCCACTCCTCTCCGGGGCCTCGCCTCATGGGGATAGTTACACGGGTTAATGGTGGCCCCCGGCCCCCAGTGGCGTCTCTGTGGGCCCTAGGGGCCTCCTGGGCTCACCTGTTGTGGTGGTCGTTGGTCGCTCGTCGATGCGACTGTCCGTCTCCCGGGCCGGCCTGTGTTCTGGAGGGCAGGGCATTGCGGGTCGTTGCGGGGGCCGGTATCACTCTCCTCCGGCCCCCGGGATCAAGTGGGGAGATTGCGGGAAGGGGAGCGGGAGCCGGCAGTCCTCTCCGGCCGGCTTCCCGTCTCCCTCTGCTGCTCCGGAGCTCTTCTCCGGCCTCCGTCGGTGCTGGGGGCGTGGCGGGAGCCGGCGCCCAATCGCTGTGCGGCCTTCCCGGGGGCGCGGCCGATGACGCGGTCGGCATCCCCGGTCGCCCAGCAACGGCGTCAGCGGGGCCTGGAGGCCTCGTTGGTCCCGCTAGGCCGCAGTTTCTTCACGCGGCCCCCCTGGGCTGCGGCGGCGATCTCTTCGGGCCGCGACTTCGTCGGTGGGGCTCCCGGGCCCGGTGGTGACCTTTGGGGGTGATTTTGGAGGCTTCGGTGAGGGCGCGGACGGCGCACCTCACCACCACGAACTCGAAGGGGGCCTCGCTCGCCTCCACAGTTCTCCTCACGCGGCGGCGGCCGCGGCGGCAATTCCAGTCACGAGGTCAGTGACTTGGGGGCAGTTTCTCCTTCGTGGAGATATAGCGCGGGGCGCACTGGCAGCCTGTGGGCAGGGCTGACTGGAAAGGGTTCTTGGGGGGCAGCCCAGCAGCAGGCAGGAGTAGATAAGGGGTGAAGGTCTAGCGCTTCAGGGCACAGCGCTTTACCTGGTGATCCCCAGTTTGGCAGTTCAGGTTTCTGGCCTTGTTGGTCGGTCAGGCCTCACAAATTTAGGTTTCTGGCGGCTGTTCTTGTTTGGTCGTTTCTTATGAGTTTCTTCTTAGGAGTTTCTTCTTAGGAGTTTCTTCTTATGAGGGGGGGGAATGAGTTGGTGGTTCTGGGAGTGCTGGATGTTACTTCCCAGCACGCTGAAGGTGGTTCCCTGGGTCCCCTCACGCTGGGCAAGGTCAGTGGGTGGTGGGCGTTCCTCAGCTAGCTTACTACAGCAGTGCCTAAACCTTGTCAGCAGCAGTAGTGTACTCCGGCAGAGGTTCTCCCAGGATCAGTGGTGCCCCAACTGACTAAATTATTTCCCTCCAAGCCTCTTATACCCCTAGGTCAGGTGACTCTCCTAAAGGCGGCAAAACATAACTCCTCCCACAGCCCGGAAGGTTCTGGAACCTTCCACATGTCTGGCTATGTGGCCCAGAGGCGGGGACGGGATGGATACTGTATCCCTATGTCCCAGCCTGACCCTGGCTACTAGTGTGTATGTGTGCAAGGCCCCTCTGCAGTAGCAGGGGCCTGTGGCAGCCATCTTGAGTGAGAGAGCACCTGCACCTCAGCACTGGTTAGCAGTGGTAAGGCGCCCGGAGACCTAGGTCCAGTAAAAATACGGTGGCAAAAATGAGGCGCAAAAGGGAAAAAAACAGGGCAAGACCACCCTAGGGCTGACAGGTCTAACACCTACCAACTTAGTTATTTATATTTCTAGTGTCTGTTTTTTTACATCAATCTAACTGCCTCTGACTCTGTACTATTAGTCTGTCTGTAGCTTGCTTTATAATCTATTCTTGATTTTCAGTCAGCTTTCCCTCTCCCCTTATATTTTGTGGACTGCCTAGTGGTAGTGCTACTGTAAGACTCAGAGAACGCATTGGTCCTTTACCACTGCTATTACTACAACTCTGCTGTGCAGATTGCATGCCCAACTAAGGTATTCTACGTATGTTTGGTGAGATTAGAAGGCTTTCTTTTACTTTCTTTCTCATGCTCAACCAGTAAATGAAATGATGGTCACGTTGGACACCCCAAAGTGGTGTATTTTTACTTTTTCTCATCTAGGCCTAGTACTATTATTATTAGCATTAGCAGCAGTTGATTGTGAACAACTGATTACCGTGCACCATGGCTGGAAGGAAGTATGAGGAGGAGGAGGGCACAATTATATTTTCCAACCAAGAGAGAGGACTCGAGAGACCTCATGTCCGATTGTCCGCCCAGTTGGCCACTCTTTTTCTTTTAAAAAAGTTTTAAAACTCAGATTCACCAATAGCTCTAGCCACTGAGTCCAGTCCTTTGGGTTGTCCTCTTCTTGTGAGGCTTTTTGAAAATTGCCACCAACAAAATGCCCAACCAGATATTTTATTATTTTTGATAGGATAGGACATACTGTCTACCCTACTCTACTTTACTCTACTCTAGTACCCGATTTGTTCTAGTGATGTGTGTGGTGTATGTATGTATTGAATTTTCACTCTTGCTAGTGAAAAAATAAATAGGGGGAGGCGTATATGGCATCTAAAAAATGTGCAATGTTTTTTCTAGGTGAACTGACCACCAGTGCTGGGGCCAGCTGCGAAGGCGACGCCAGTGAGGAGGGAGCAGCAGATGCGGCAGCTGCAGGGGGTGAGCCAGCAGCAGTGGCAGGCGGTGTTAAGTTATATTCCTTACTTATTGACAATACACTCACTGCAAGGGTGTACACTGTACTGTTGAGAGAGACTAAGTTTTTGTGAACAACGGTTAAAGAAGACACCCTTTACTTAGCATTAGCAATAGCATTAGCGGCTGGAGTTGAGTAACTAATGGCCTCTTCTATCTGACTTCAACTCAGCTGGGAAAGTTTTATGAAAACGACTAAGAGTCAGACGACCTTGATGGATGGGTTGAACGAAAAGGGAAAGAAGGATGGAAGGAGGAAGGACAGGTAATATATAATATATGACTGGCAGAGAAGGATGCGTGGGTGAAGGAAGGGGGCCCGGGATGCATAGATGGCTGATAGGATGCATGGGTGGTTGAAGGATGGGTGAAAGATGAAAGAAAGTTTGCCTGCCTGGGTGGGCGAAACTGTATGGGTGAAAGGAATCCTCCGGAGGGTTTGATGGGTCAAACTCAAAGGCAAGCTGGGACGCATGGGTGGTGGTTTAAAACATTACAAATGTATGTTGTTGGTGAAAGGTTTGTTGAGAGATTAAGAAAAATGATAGCCATGTTTACTTTGAATGGATGGATGCCTGGATGGTATTCAATCATAGCATAGGTGGAGACTGTCACTGGATGAAGAGAATGTAAAAGAAAAATAAACCGTGCCAGAGTAGCAAAGCCAAGGGTGAAGATAAGAATAAGATTTGAATAAAAAAATAATGCTAGAAGAGCAATGCAATGATAAATGGAAAAATCGCTGGGAAAAAACAAGGACTGTTTTTTTTTCAAGGTTTTTGATTTAAGGTTGTTTTTCAGAATACTCCCTTGACTCACAATAGTTTGCAAGCCCAACATATATGTATATATGTACCCATACCCACCCATTATCAATTGCCTCCCTCCGACTCCGTGGCCCACTCTCTACCTATGTCATTTCAACCGTGTCAGCCATGGGTGGCCTATAGGCTGCATGTTTACACAATCAAACAATAGTAGTACCTCACGTCGTCCTGTGTATAATCATTCATATCAGATATCATCTGCCTTGTTGTAGTCGTCAGGGTGAAAGTGAAATTGAGCAATTGCCATTGATTTTTGGCCATAATAGAAAAATAGATAATTGTGTAGTTGTAGACTTCAGCTGCCCCACCTGCAGACAGTAGTAAAGTAACATGAGTCTGCGACTGCGACACAAGTATGTCTGTCTAGGGCGCAAGCTGACTGAGCTGGCATGCCTACAAGGTTAATTTAGCTAAACAAGAGAGAGAAGAAGAAGACTTGTTTACTCCATAGTACCTAGTATTGCCTGAAACTCCTACAAATGTTAGAGGCCGAGGAAGTGGGAGGATACCACAAATGCTATGTACTGAGCATGCTAGTGCTACCATGCCACTATACTTTTAAGTGTATAATTAATTTTGTGTTACTGTTTTGCTAAGAGTATTGGTTACAATTGTCTTTTTTCTTTCTTGATATAGCTACTCCTTCCCAACCGAAACAACAACCCAACAGGCAGGAGTTAAGAGCCAGGCCCCGGCAACAGAAGCTGGAGGCCATCCTGGATGAATATCGGCGGCTGGTGGTTCTGGTGGAGGAGGAGGTGGCAACAGTTGCAGCCTCCTCTAATGCCCTGGGCCCCAGCCAGCCCCCCAGTGCCTCTGGTAGTACGGCACCGTGGTCTGGCAGCCACCCATCGCACTTCTTCAAACACTGCTGCCCACCCCTGTTCATGCAAGACATTTCGGCGCCGCATGCCCCTCCGGATGGCGCGTCAAGAGGAGCGGATAAACACCCTAGACAGGAAGATCCGGTGAGCCCACAGCTAGACCTCTGTTGCCTTGCCCCTTTTTAAATCTTTTTTTGGGTGGGTGAGAATTGGGCGTTGGGGACAACTTGGATTTTTTTATGGACATTTTAATTAATGGACATTGGACAATTGGATTTAATGATGGACATTGGTTGGGGTTAGGGAGAGGGGTGGGTCAGGTGTTATTTTTTTTTTCTTTCTAGTTAGTTTATTTGTTAGGGAATACATTATTTATAGTTTACATATGATGTAAATCTTTTGTGGGGGGTTACTCTTTTACTTCACACTGTTTCCTTTGCTGCATGACCGCAGCCAGTTTTTGATTGAAATCTGCCGACACCAACAGATAGATGAGGTACCCTCACTTGTCCTACTAGCACTGTCAGTCTCTCCTCCTAGTCTATGCAGTCTGCAACTAAAACCCCCTTGGACTCGGAAGGGTGTGGGTGTGTGAATTAATTAATATCCATAGTACATACCTTATGCCTCCTCCAAACTTCTTCTCTTCCCTGTGATTGATGTTTAAACTTAGGCGAAGCGATGGCTGAATGATGATGGTTTGGTTTCCCAAGGTGCCATGGTGGTGGTAGTAGTAGTAGTAGACACTGACAGTAGCATTTGCAAAACAAGAAAATGAGACAGTCAGTCACCTGAGGGAAACTAGGGAACGAGTAGTAGAAGTACATTACACAAGAAGACTGCCAAACAAGAAACCATGATGATGATAAGCAATGCTAAAGTAAAATAAACCAGAATGCCTGGAGGGCTAGCCTAGTACAAGTTACAAACTGAAGTCGATTCGAGCTATGAAGCAGACAAGCGGCTTCGTAACCTTTAGTGCTGGAACTAGGATGATTGATGACTCTGTGCTGGCAATTATATTATGATGGATCATGTTCCTCTGGAAAAATGTGAATATCGAATCCTATGCATGGGTGGGCAATCTAATCTCTATATATTGCCAGTGTGGGCTATAGTATATATACTTAGAGCAGAAGAAAATCCTTGCCCTGCCTTGAGTTAGTGTTGCTTTCACCAGATCCGCCCCAGCAAGTGTGTGATCAATAATTGGTGCAAATTTAATTTAGTCACTCCTCAATATATAAATCACACAGCCCGGTGGAAGAGGGTTAGGGTTTGATGAATGGTTGGGAAGGGGGATTTGAGGGAAAGGTTTGACAAAGACAAACACGACACATGGACAACACACATAATCTTGGCAGACGACCACCATAAATCTGTTAAGGGAGAAAAAGGAAATGCATGCATGATGATGACTTGATGAGTAGAACTAGACTAGTACAGGGCAGTATATTATTAATTATTATGCAAATGCCTTGCCCGGCTCCCACCAGAGAGACCCAAATTACATACATTTTATGTTCTGTTGTACCGGGCCTCCTTTGAAAGATAGCAAAGAAAATTTAGAAATATCTGTAGGAGTCAAATGTAAGCATACATAAACAACAACACACACAGTCGTAATGATTGAAGAGAAAAAATTAATCAAATGAAATGATACTATAATTATTGCCAAATTGGGAGTTGCATCTCCGCATTCCTCTTGGTCCTTCCTTGGACTGTCCGCCCGTCAATCTTGGGTGCTTGCCTGGCGGATGTGGTTTGGTAAGGTAAGTGTGAGTTGTTTTTCCCAGTATAGCGCAGGGTAAAAGCCGGCCTGCAGATGGAAAAACTAGTGACTCGAAAGCCTAGTTGTCAGGGAAGTAGAGCTCATGCTCAAACTCTGGTGGATCACCCAGAAGTAGGTCACCTAAGACACTACTTCCATTACCTGAGTCGCCGTCATCATGTTCCTGCTGTGCTACTTCAGGTATGGTGTAATCCGGTGGTATAAAGTGCTGATTCATTTTGATCAAGGTTAACCTCTCCACCTTTTGGGGCGAAAGACTGGTCCTTCTCACTGTCAGAACAGCACCAGCAGCACTGAAAACACGCTCAGAAGAGACACTCGTATAGGACAAGCTAGATAGTTTATCGCCAGCCTGCTGAGCACTGGCCATTGGCGCCTTTTCACATACTGATACAGCGAAGGGTTTTGATCAAAGTAGACCTCTGTTGGGTCATCCAGATAGGCCTGGACCATCCGCTCAATGCTCATGGGTGCTCCGCTTTGCTCTGCCTCTTTTGCCTTTGCCTTAGCACTGGACTTAAGCCCTGCCTGCAGAAACCATTCCTGTGCAAATTTTCGGGCTGATGCTCCTGTTCTTGTTGAGGTTGCTGTTGTTCTTGGTGTTGTTGGTGGTTTTGGCTGCTGTGAGCCAACCGCACTGCCCTCAGGCCCTGATGTTGAACTTGAAGGCTGACCTGCAGTACTTGTTGTGCCCTGGAGGAGCGGGCCTTTAATTCCCAGCCGTTCTTTTTCTAGCTGACTGGCTTGCACAGCTATCCAAGTTTTGTAGCTGGAAACATCCCCGTCTGAAAAAGAAATGAAAGTGTGCAGTAATGGTTTGTACCATGGATCAAGAGTTGTGGCAGAAATGTAATGGTTGGATGACACAATGCCTCTTTGTATTTTCAGATAAGCACAGGGTTAAGCTCTCCACCAACTCATATGCTTCATTTTTTCCTCCACAACTGTATACATTGCAGACACCACCTTCAGCTGTTCCTGTAGCATGTGCAACAATGGGATAGCTTGGCCCATAATACATTCCTCCTTGCTGACTTCACATGGAAAGGAAGTAGCATCTCTGTCAGGCATTTAAATAGGCCCCATTGGTCGATCTCAATGATCATGTCTTTCACAGTAGCATCCCCTCTTTGCATGACATATTCATTGATTGGTCTGTACTGCTCAAACAGACGTTCAAGCATGTAATAAGTTGAGTTCCAACGTGTTGGCACTCGTGGATGAGTGCATTAACTGGCATTCTATTATCACGTTGAATGATCCTCAGCTAGTTCCGGGCTTTAAAATAATGGCTGAAATGTGTGCAGATTCTTCTGCAGGTGGTCAGTAAGTTGCTGACTCGGTCTTCTTTTTTCAGAAAGTCTTGAACAATGATGTTAATGCAGTGTGCCAAACACAGGACCCTGAAATAGCCACCATCTGCCATGGCCTTAACTATATTACTGCCATTGTCCATGGCAACAAAACCAATGTTAAGCCCTTATGGTCGCAGCCATTCAAAGGCCTTGCTGTGAAAGCCAAAATTGTTTGCAGCAGTATGAGATTTCTCCATGGCGAACATGGCTACAGTTGCATGCTTCCGAGCAGCATTAAAAATCTCAGCAGTGTCAACACTTGCAGATATCTTTTCTCTAACCCCCACAAAAGAGATCCAGTGTGCAGTGATGCACATGGAATCAGTGGCTGGCTTGGCAACTGGTCCACATATCTGTTGACAGGTGGATAGTGTGAACAGCACTCAGCTACAAAGCTTGTCCATGCAATTCCAGCATGTCGTGATGTAGTGCTGGAACAGCAACTCTGGCGAAATAGGGCAGGCTGGGAACCTTCCATTTTGGGTAGATGGCTGCCACAAATTCAGGAAAACCCACCCGTTCCACAAAAGAAAAAGGGAGGAGGTCCAGTGCTAACATTATAGCCAGCTTCGCATTCTACTGACGTGCCATTAGGTGGTTGCCTTTGTACTGCCCCTCAGACCTAAACACACTGAGAATGGTAGCCTGGATTTTATCCTTTTCTGGTGCCACTGATGCAGGTGACTTCTTGACGCCAGATGTTAGGCTCAATGCACGTTTTTTCGTTGCGGTACTCTGTTGCCTTGGACCCCTTGGTGTCTCAGCCTGAGTCTTGTGCCATTGCGATGTTGCTGATGATGATGTGGGCGGTACCACTGCACTTCTGGGGACAGGGCTGCTTTGTGTAACAGAGAAAATGTCTCCCTCTTGTTCACCTTCCACCTTGATTGGATCTTCTTCTTCTTCATCCCCTCCACCAACAACACGTGCAGTTTTTTGGCCGCTAAGGTGCGCCTCACACTGGTTCAAGTGGTGTTTTTTCAGATGGGTTGTTTGGCCTCCGGTACCATAGTTTATACCAAGCTTACCCCGACTAACACCTTGTCCACTAATGGAGCATATAGCAATGTTCACCTCCTTCCTGCTAACCGAAAAGGAGTCCCAAACTGGGGAGGTCAATTTTCTGGTGCTGCTGGTGCCACTTGCAATGCTGGATGAACTGGTAGGTGGGCATGACGTTTTACTCTCTGCAGTACCTACTTCTACTGAGGTGGTTGTGATGGATGTGGGTCGTGGCCGGGCCTTTGTAAATATGGAAGCTAGAGGTGGTCTTGGTGGTATCTGTATTGGTGGTATCTGTGCCACATCCCTCACAGCAATTTGGGATGGGGTAATGTCGGTCCCCACTGTGGCGGGACTAATGTCCATGATGACTGGCTCATCATCATCCTCCTCCTCTTTTACATCTACCTCCATAACTCTAAGGCTTTCTGGAACCTTCCTTTTCCCTAGCCTTGTCTCGTGGCGTGTCTCACTCTCAGACTGAGGTGGCTTCCAAGTGGCATCTAGATCATCAGAAGGGGGGCTTGCAGAAGAAGTTGATGGACTAACCCTCCATTTCCTTGCTGGAGATCTGGAAGACAATGAATCTTCTGAAAGAGTGGTTTGCTCTTCTTCTTCCTCTGCAGGAAGCTCGATCTCCTGAACTGCCCCTATTTTGGGAGTAACAACTACTATTAGGGTGGTTTCAGCTGTTGTTGCCCACTTAACTGAGTCTCCTGTATTGATTGGGTACTACTTTGTGATAACAATAAGTCAATTTCAACATTACTGCTTGTCGGCATTGTACTCGTGATTAGACTGGCTGCCTCTGCGACAGACATGGGCTTGGGCCTAGGTTGGTGAGGTGGGTCCACTGATACGGTGGTGCTGCTCCCAGCTTGCTCCCTGGACACTGCTGCTGCAGGTGCAATTTTTGGTTTCCCAAAAAAGGTCTTGGTCTTGGTAATTGGCAGTACCTTCTTCTCACTGGCAACTTTCTTGGTACTGGACCTGGTACCTTTCTTTGGGGCCATCTTGAAGATGTCAGCAGCACGCAGTGGCACAAGCTGAAGAGATGTCTGTGGTCAAACGTCACATGACGTCGTGCTCAGCAGGAAGTTTGTCTGGCAGTACAATGGGTGATGACATCTCCTCCTCTTTTGTGCACCTAAAACCAAAGAAGCAAGAAGAACATCAGTGAAAAGTGGCATTCATTGTTGTGGTTCAATTACAACTAGTACAAACTATGAACAAACAAATGTAATATATAACTTAGTGTGTGGTCAAACTTGTTAGTGTTATTAATATAATTAAATGTATTACCTCAGTTATTAAAAAACATAACAATACAGTGTAGACATTTGTGAGACTTTGACAAAAACAAGGGCTTTCATGGATGGTGAACTAGTGTACACTGTACAGTACACTGAGGAGGATAGAAAAGAAAAAGAACAACAACAAAAATACAAATGTAATGGACCCGGTTTGGCATTGTGCATCACATGGGATTCAGCATTCAGGGAGCTGCAGCTGACAATGGATAGACGCAATAAGCCAAGAGGAACAAAGGAAAGACATGCAGGCCTAATGCAGAAGCACACTGGCTGCCTTCACAAGATGGCTGCCAGCCACATAGCCAGGCCACAACAACAAGAAAGGGAAGACACTGCAGGACTATGGCAAAAGCACACTGGCTGCCTTCACAAAATGGACGCCAGCCATATGGCCAGGCAGGCCACCCACAACAAGAAGCAATAAGCCAAGAGGAACAAAGGAAAGAAGACATGCAGGTCTATGGCAAAAGCACTACCACCACCACAAAATAGCCACCAGCCACATGGTCAGTCACTCACAACAATAGCAAGCAGGAGGCATGGAAAACAATGAACTCAAGCAGGCCCATATGGACACAGACTTTACAAGATGGCCCCTGGCCACACGCGGAGGCTCAGCCAAGGCAGATGCTGGCCCACTTTTACAAACACACTCACACACTGGCCAGACAAAGGAGGCATGCTAAACAACAGCTTTGATACAATGCCAAAAACTAAAATCTAAAGGGCTAAAAAAGTTTTGCAAGTTACATAACAACCACACACATCCAATAAAGGCATTTATTTAACACACATGAAAAAAGTGAAATACCCCAAAAAAACACATTTTGCATTTCAATCCAATGCCATCCATGCCCTAAATGATGTTTAAATTCAACAGACACCACAGAAACAGTTGTTTCATGCACCCATGAGTAGCTCTGGGCCTATTGGATGGAAAACCCATTGGCAGACTAGGCCACATAGTGAATCAATACAAATCAATAATATTGGAAATTTATTAGAAAATGTAGTGAACCATGCTACATTTTTTGCTGGATAAAAGTCATTAAACATAAAAGTAGAAAGAATTGCATGCAAAACAACAACCAGCAGGAAGACATGGCCACCCCAAAGAAGGCTTGCAGGGCTAATGCAGAAGCACACTGGCTGCCCCTGCACAAAATGGCCGCCACTCAGCCACATGGTCAGGCCACAACAACAGTGAAAGGGAAGACAGACAATGCAGGCCTATGGCAAAAGCACACTGGCTGCCTTCACAAAATGGCCGCTAGCCACACGGCCAAGCCACAACAACAAGAAAGGGAAGACAGATAATGCAGCCCTATGGCAAAAGCACACTGGTTGCCTCACAAAATAGCCACCAGCCACATGACCAGGCTACCACAACAAGAAGCAATAAGCCAAGAGGAACAAATGAAATACATGCAGGCCTATGTCAAAAGCACACTAACTGCCTCCATAAAATTGCCACCAGCCACATGGTCACAAAGTCACATCAACAAGCAGGAGGCCTAGGAAAACAAATAAACAATGAACTCAAGCAGGCCTATATGGACACAGGCTTTACAAAATGGCCCCTGGCCACATGGGGAGGCTCTGCCAAGGCAAATGATGGCCCACTATTACAAACAAACACACTCAGACACTGGCCAGACAAAGGAGGCATGCTAACAACACATCTTTAATGCAACAATGCCAAAAACAAAATTCCACAGGGCTAAAAAAAGGTTTGCAAGTTAATACAACCACACACATCCAACAAAGGCACATGAAAAAAAAAGTGAAATACCCCCCAAAAAATACATTTTGCATTTCAATCCAATGCCATCCATTCCCTAAATGATGTTTAAATTCAACAGACACCACAGAAACAGTTGCTTCATGCACCCAGGAGTAGCTATGGGCCTACTGGCTGAAAGGCCTATTGGTAGACTACTGGGCTACATAGTGAATTAAATAAATATTGCACATTGATGTTTCAAAAGTTGGGGAAAATGTAGTGAACTGTGCAACATGTTTCCTTTATAAAAGAAGAAAAAATACTTACAAAGAAACAACTAGGCACCTACTGAAACTACAGGCCACCCACCACAATAAATTTAAAAACAAAGTGATGAAAAGTACAAATAAATCTAGGTGCATGGCCCCAATCAAACAAACAACACCAATTTCCCAACTTACTTGTGAAATCTCAAATTCAAAAGTCCTCAAATCCAATGGTTTATGATGCAGCAGCCACAAAGAGTGATCCTTCCAGCTCCAAATCCAAATGAAAAGTGAACAAGAGATGGACAAAGCACTGGGAGGAGCCTGCTGGACAGGAACAGGAAGTTGGAGACTCTGGGGCACTTCCTTCCTATTAAAAAAAAAGTAAAAAAAGAAAAAGGACTCCTTGCACAAAAAAGTACAGTCAAATGTCAATCTGAGGAGTTTTTTTAATCCAAATCGTCATTTTGAGAACGTTTTGATGCTGCTCGGGAGATAACCTTCTCCAGATTTCAGAATCTGCATGTTCAGGATCACGTTCTTCACAAAACCTTCGCCGAAAGTCCGATGGCACGCCCAAATAACGTGTTCACGATCGCAAACTCTTGCGGGACCATGCGGCCACCTAGAAAATCTCGTGGCGCTCGTAAATGGCTCGGGAAATTTCATCAGCGATCGCAGGCACCCGGTAAGTCACTCCTGCATGCACAAAAACACATTTTGGGTACGCAAACAAAAAAGAAACTCCGCTCTGTTTCAGAGTGCAGAGTTTTCCGGCAACTCTGCGTTCTACACGGAACGCGGAGTTGCCAAAAATCCGCAAACTCCACAAGCGAAGCGGAGTTTTACGCCCAGGGTTAGTGTTCAGTGGCATAGTGGGATTTCACCCATCACCTTTGTGTTTTTCTCTGACAAGGGAACTGAGCCACAGGGACAACACAATGTTTTGCAAGGATTCTTGAGTTTGATCAAATGGGAAACCTCAGATTGAAACCTTGGTTAAAAGTATATAGCTTTCACACTGAACCTCTAGAGGTTGACAATTGCCAACTCAGGCATTTTAACATACAATGTACACGTTGGAACTGTTTCAAGAAATTTGAGATTTCTCCTAATGGTAGATACAAATGTATGTTTAATCTAGTATTGACCTTTGTATTTATTAAACTTTTATTAATCAAATTCTGTAATGCATACGGCAACTTCAGAATGGTGGATGTAAATAAATCTCCAAATACTTTTCCATATTTAGTCTGCAAATGTTAATTTAAGATTAGTTTTTCTATTCTCTACTCGATTAGGGTTTCTCAATAAGTATTAAACACAATAAGTATTACCTGAAAAACTGGAATGCCTGAATTTAATCTAATCACTTCTTTGTGACTATTAATCCCTATGAAATTATTTTTTGTCATCATTCTCAGCAAGTCAAAGTAAACCACCTTTCAGAAATGTTTAACTTCAATTGTTGCTTGAATTGTTAAGTGTGAATCTTGAGTGTTTTATTTTCATAATTGTGAAAAGCAGCTGCATCAAGGTGCACTAAGCAGCCACCACTTAACACATCCTTACAAGCTGAGGTAGCTGGACTGTCCTGAATCCCTTAGTGTTTCACTGCGGTCTGTCTCTACCTGTATGCTCTGGGGGCCTGCAGTTCATCTCTCCAGTTTAGACTCAATGGAGGACCAACTTCAGGGGGCGATGAGGAATTACTGGGGGAATGAGACCAAAACCATTGATTCCCCTGGTAAATCGTATCTTCTAAGGAAACCGCAGGATTTGGTCCGTAATCCCCATTAACTCCGCCCCCAGAGTTACAAGTACCCTAATTTTGGTAACTCAGAGGAAGGGCAGACATAACACAAGGCTGAATTTAAGTCAGTATTAATGAGAGCGATGGTATTTAGGACAAAAACTACTGCACAAGGACGGAAAGACTGCACTATTTAACGTACAGGGGACTATTTTCTGTACGGACCACAAATAATAGGGAAGGGACATGAGAACACTCTGGGCCGCTTTTTCCAATTTAACTCCAATCAATAGACCTTTGTAGTAGTCTGAGAGGAAAAGGGGTTAACGACAATTGAAATCTTGAGGTAAAGTGTGATCATTAGGGCCACACAATAAAAGTCGGAATCAGTAAATTAAAGCTAAAGAGTTATTGCAAACTCAAAGGCCAACTAATATAAACAAATCTCAAGAACATACTGCAAAAGAAAATAATTATCAAAGGTAGACCAAAATGTCTAACAATATTGGTCCTCAAAAACAAAGAACATATAAGAATCTCTGGCCCCGATACAAAATGTGAGGAAGAGAACTTGATCACTGGATGAATAGTTCTGATCCTTCTCTCCGTACATGGAAAAGATTTGCAGCATCTGGTAACCCTACACTAACCTGTAGATAGGGACACCCCTATTATGCCAAGGAAGGATGAAAGGTGTCAGCATCAGAACCTCTGTAGAAGTTCTATAAGTAAGGAGTCATGGACAGCACAAATCCACACAATCAGAGATGTCATGAAAGGTCTGTATCTCTCTAAGTCTAAAGGGGATCTGACTAAACCCAAGGTGGGTTCACTAATTAAATGCACAAAGAGCATTTGAGAAAACATGACCTCATCCACGTCATATGTTTTCAGTTCCCAGAAAAGAACATTGCGCCTTGAACATTACTCTCATATTCCAGTCTCTGCTTCCTCCGCGTCCTTGGGTTCCTCCTTTCGCCTGACAGTACCAACTTGTATGACTCCCTTTGTTCTTCAATTAAAATCATTCCACCTTGCCAACTCTTCCTTGCCTCACTATCTCTGAAGTACAATGTGCCTTTCACTAACTAATGAATGCCTTTGTTCTGCACCTGCAAAGGAAAAAAACATGCAGAAAAACAATTTTCACGTTAGTATTAACTATTTCGACTAGAAGTCCCACAAACACACTAACTTAATATTTCCTCTTTATCACACATTAATTGTACAAACTACATGTAATCCAATAAATGAAATCTTTAATAGTAAGTCAGCTATTTCGTGCTGTACTCTTTATCTGTGGCACAACAACTAATACATGTCATTTTTAAGCAGACACAACATTCTAGTCACATTTTAGAAAATTTTAAACACACATATAATCCACTCTCACTAATGCCTGATGCTTGCAATGCATTAAATACATTTTAGCTCACCACCTTACAATCTGAACCTACCGAAGATTAATATCAGCAGGTCTGATGTCTCTGAAAAGGAAAAACATTAACATGCACGCGTATATTTATGAAAGCGCACAAGAGATGCACTTTCAATACCTTTGGTGCACCTCATTTCATCTGTATCATTGTGCCACATGAGTATATAGGGCCAAAAGTAAATATATATGTGACCTAGTCAAATATAAAAGGATGGAGCTAAAATTATGCTACTCCAGACACGTCACTGTGATTCTTGATAAGTAGCAACAGCACAACCAGAAAATGTAGGGCTATTTCACATTGAATAATAGCAAAATTATTTTGAATAGCATTAGATTATTGAGTGTTCAGCCTCAAACTGACATGTAAAAAAAACACGTTACAACAATGTGTTCATTTTGACACGTATGTCAATTTGGTTTCCTTCTTTCTGAAGCAATATTAAGTCACCAGCAAGGTCGATGTGTTTCTTAACCGCTTGCACATCCGCTGTTCCTTCTTTTGCGAGGTGAGAAATCTTGTGTTGACGAAAGAATTACTTACGGGCATGAAGTTCACGTTCTTGAAGAACATATCCTGCTGGAATGCACTTGGATTGTCACTATGACAAATGAACATGTAAAACAGGCTACAAATACATCAGGAGTATGCAAATCTAGTTTTCAGCCACTGTTAGTCTATAAAATCAGGACTGGAACAGGGTGATATTCGGGAACATGCATCTATAGGCAGTTTTAGAAATATGAAAAACTAAATCATGCATTTGTGAAATCAGAATTTATTCATCAGGTGATTCTTTATTTTAAAAAAAAAGAAGAAAAAAAGGGTCCGTCATATTCAAAGATGTACCTGTCTTCAAGGAAACTCTTACGGTTTACCTCATCAATTCTTAATTCGTTCATAATTAAATGATGTAATCACAGCCTTTTACAACAGCAGGTTGCTGATTTTAGAATTTCACGGATTGTAAAGCTTGAACTTTCCGTTGTTCCAGCTGAATATGTAGTTCAGAATATCCTGCTATTAAAAATATGAAAATGTTACTTAAAAGTAGGACTGCCTGACATTTTTATTAGGCAAGCATAAACTCTAGTAAATACTGATTAATGTCTTCGGGTATTCCACTGTATGTATTTTAATTCTGTTTTTGCTCTGTTTGCATAACTTTATGCTCGTGGGAGACTTAGGGCCCCATTTACAAGATTTTGATACAGGGCAGTAAGTCACTTTGCTGTGCTGCCCTGCCTCAAAAGAAAATGAGATGAGATAAGGTGCATTCCTGTCCTCTTTTATTGTGCTGGTGCACAAATGGCTGCCTTGTGCCAACGCAGGCAACATTGCACCATGGTGCAGGGCTGTCCGTGTTGTTAGAATTTTTTTTTTGTGCAGGAAGGGACACCTTCCTGCACAAAAACAATTGATGAAGTTGTTTTCTTCTTTCCATACAAAGAGGAAAAAACTAGGAGAAATAACGTTTTTTCTCCTCGTAACGCCACCCCTGGGGAAGCGCACAGTTTTGACACATTCACAGATTTAAGCTATGTTCTAAATCATGGAATGTGCCAAAAATGCATGGGCGTTGCGTGGGAACACCAAATGCACTGCCCATGGCACGCCTCCCTGATGCAGTGTGAGGCAACCCAGCAATGTGCGCCGAGTTGCCTTACACCACTTCTACGAGGCCATGAAAAATCACACAGGGTGGCTCTGCGTGGCCTTGTAGATATGACTGAGAAGTCTGCGCCACCAGAATGTCATTAAAAGTGACACTCTGGCGGTGTAGGCCTTTTGTAAATGAGGCCCTTAGTTCCAGACGAAAACTGAAATGCATTTTGATGTGGCAGCATATTATGCACTACCAATGTTCACTGCTATTTAAAAATGACATTGATTATACACTGAACTGGTATCCTGCATACCTTTTGTATTACTAGGCATATTTGACTTACAATTTTCATGCAGACGTCCCAAGGGAAACTATGTAATTCCCATAATTCTTGCTGATAAAAATTCAGCAGTGCCCACCCCTTCCTGCAAAGGCTGTAAAGGCAATTACTTTGATACATGCAGGAAGCAGTCTTCTTCAAATCCCCCTTTTCTGTTATTATACCATATGCCTCTCAGATAGAGAAAATGATGACCTCTCTTGCTCCACACCCTGATTATGAGAATGCATGGCCTGGAGCTCTGGTGAAGTTGTTTGGTGCATTTAGGACCCTCCAAGCATGACTTCTGTACAGCCTACAAGGTCACGTGGTGGAAATAGGGTGGAGCTACTACTGTCCAGCACAGCCTCATTCCCACCCTAGCACAGTTGTCCTCTCTGTACACGCCACGAAGCACACAGCCCTAAGGCTAGGAGCTGGGCCATTAGGACAGGGACATGGATAGGAACTGGCAAGAAGAGCAGAGCAACTTGATGAACACCAAATTCAGGTATCATACACCTTGGACCTTAAGTTGATATCACACCCGTCAATCACTTTTGGCTGGTGCTCACATACTAGTGCTTCTTGTTACACTGTTTCTATGATTCGAATCCTAGGTCAGTGAGCCAATCAGTAGTCTTGCAGCAGTAAGCGGTCTGCAAAATAAAAAAGGGAAGACACAGAGAAACAAAGGAGTGACATGTTTGAGGCTGTATAGACTAATAGCTAGTGACATTTTGTTAAAATGATGTGAAGGGCGCCTCCTAAATTTTAGTGCTCACGATTGTGCCTGCAAATTATGTTTCAGCTACCCTCTATCCTACACTAGCCCATTAAATATCTTCTACAGTGACTCATGCAAACAATAAGATACCTCATTTTGGACCCAGACATATGCAAATCAGTCTTGACTCAGCTCCAATAGGAACAGTCCAGCTTGAGCTGCGAGGCCAGGTCCTCCGGGAACCATAACACAAGCAGCCCAAGACCAGTTAGGGGCTTGTCAGTAAGGTGTAGCTTGGTGCCAACGGCACAGTGAACATGGGACCCACATCTGGGCATACCCTTGCCACATAGGGAAGTACATCAGTAACACAAAAGCTGGTGGGAGGAATGCTCGCAATAATACTAACCATGACAATCACTCAGGGTAGCATTCTAACACATCATTCATCACCGACCAAAACATTTTAATAACATTTGTTTTTTAAAATCAAAAACATATGTAACTATTTTTTCAAAAATAAATAATTTAAATTAAATGAATTATATACATAACTTCTATAATGTTAAATACATAATAAATATTAACATTTTATTCATATGGAATCGTTTTTTAATAGAACTTAAAAAACTAATTTTACATTTTAAAATGTATATTAATTTGTAATTTAAAATTAAATTTACAGTGCTGTAGCATTTAAAATTTTGTTCCACATTTAAAATAAACATATCAACATTATTTACATTAATATTAAACCCCTTCGCTGCTAAGCCTTCCCCCCTCCCCCTTGCTAAGCCTTTTATGGCTATTTGTGGTAGTTTGCGCTTAGGCCTCCGTAACTTTTTGTCTACATACGCTATCCATGCCCAATTTGCATCCTTTTTTTACAACATACTGGGGAGTCAAAAGGTTTACAGGTGTTGAGGATTCCCCTGGAGGGAACTGAGAATTTAGCCAAAATATAGCTAAATTTGGCATTTATGGGGAAAATGGGAAAAAAGTGATACAGAGGAAAGATTTTTTTTTTCTTGCAAATGTCATCAACAAATGGTTTGCTGTGCTAAAGTCAGCATCTTTCCAGCTTTTAGGAACAGGCAGACTTGAGTCAGAAAACCAAATTTATTTTTTAGCACAGCTTCCTCTTGTAAATATCAGCCCAACAGGCACGACAGTACATCCCGACCTGGAGTTTCTCCTACTGGTTTTGGTTTGTACGGGTATCTGCATTCGAAACATCTTAACAGCCGAAGGGCATGTTCATTGCCTGCAGGTTCCCAGGTGAGACCTTCTGGACCATACCGCTTCCAATGTATTAGATAGTACAGATTGCTTCAAACTCTCTTTGATTCCATTACAGCATTGACGTCGTATTCAGGACCCCTAGTCGTAGATAGTGCTGGAAGTTTCTTAGGATTAGATGTTCCATGGCAACTGATTTCCAGAGAGGTAGATGAAAACGGGCTGTATTTTTAAAGTAGGGGGTAATTCCAACTTTGTAGCCATGTCGTTTATCCTTTTAGTGATTTTATATGGCTCAATATACCGTGGTTGGAATTTCTGCGGTACTCTAATGCTCATGTTATGCATAGACAACCGGATTTTCTGACCTTGCTGAACAACGGGCTTGGTTGACAATGCTCATCTGCATTGTGATTCTTTGGCTTTCTCAAGATTGTCTTGTGCACATAGTTGTACGTCCTGTAGATGAGTAGTGAAATCCTGAACTGCTGGTACAACAAACACAGGTATCACATTGATCGTAAACATACATAGATGATACCCATATTTACTGTAAAATTGAGAGAAATCAGTTTAACTGTTCACTGCATTATTATATGCAAATTCGTCCACCCACAGATGATCCACCCAATCTGAGGTCCTGTGTAACAATTAACACCTTAGATACTGTTCCATAAACAGATTTATCCTCTCAGTGCCCATAGTCTGTGGATGATGACTAGGATATAAATGTACATCCATACCTAAGTGATTATACAGAGCGCTCCAAAATTTTGAGATAAATTGGGGACCCCGATTGAAGATCAGCACAGAGGGGAGCCCATGTAAAGGAACCACCAACTGAAGAAAGATAACAGCAAGTTTTTTGGAGGTAGGGAAAGACTTTAGAGGAGTAAAATGGGCCATTTTCTTTAAGTGGTCGCTGTCACTAATACAGCGGTATACCCCTTATACCCCTTATGCGTATTCAGTAGATCTACCACAAGATCTAAGGACATGGTATGCCATGGTGGAGGTGGAACAGACAAGGGAGTTAATAAACCGCTTGGTGAGAGCTTTTACATATGACACAAGTTTGTACAGCAGAGAAGGAAGGCTACCAAAAGTGTTGACTAATCAATTTCAGAGTCTTCTTCTCTCCCGGGTGAGCAACCATTAAGTGTGTGTGACACCATTCTAATGCTTGTTTCTGTAGGTCATTAGTGGGAACATACAACCCCCCTTATATATAAACAAGATCCCCAACTTTTTCCCCTTTATTAGCCCGAATAATGGTAACACCTTCGTTGGTTTCTTCTGCAAGGGATACTTTGGATAGAAATGATTCCTATGTGCACAAGGCCCCTTGTATTTGTTTGGTAGGGATTATGTAAAGGGATCTTTCACTTGTTCTGACTCTCCATACCCAAGCCGGGATAAGGCGTCTGCCTTGCCATGACGATGACCTGGCTGGAACCGGATTACGAAATCATAGTCGCTAAAAAATTGGGTCCAGCGAAGTTGTCGCATGGACAATGCTCATGCTGATTTCAAGAACTTTAAATTGCTGTTGTCGCTTAATATCATGACCATGGGCAGGGTACCTTAATAGAGTGTGTCTTCATTCCTCAAATGACTTTTCTATCGCCAACAACTTTCTGTCACCTACTGAATAGTTCACTTCAGCTGGGCTCAGCTTACATGAAAAATGGTGATGGGATGTAGCTGTCCAGAAACTTTGTCTCGTTGTGAAATTATCCCACCTACTGCTATTTGAGAGGCATCAGCTTCAACAATGTATGGCTATGTAGGGTCAGGATGTCATTTTTTTAAATCTTTTGTGAATCTGTATTTTAATTATCTAAATGCATGCTCAGCTTCTGTACCTCACTGGAACTTGCCACCTTTACATAATAGATTTGCAATGGGAGATACAGGGTTGAAAAATGATCAATAAACCTGCGATAGAAGTTGGCAAACCCTAAAAAGCTCTGTACCTCTCTCACTGTTTGGGGTGATTTCCATTGCATAATAGTCAACACTTTTTGGGACTCCGTCTTCATTCCCTGTGATGATAGGAAATAGCCTAAGAAGGAGACTTCTGGAACATGAAATTCACATTTCTCTAGTTTCACAAACAAACCATTTTACGGGCTTTCTTTAGAACGGCCTTTACATGTCTTTCATGTTCAACCAGAGAGGCCGAATAAATCAATAGATCATCTATGTAAGCCACCACACACAAGTCCAGGTATTCCCTCAAGACTTTGTGTATGAAATATTGGAATGTGGCTGGAGCATTACACAGTCTGAAGGGCATAACAAGATTTTCGTACAGGCCATATTTTCTACGGAAGGCATTTTTCCATTAGTCTCCCTCTTGGATGCGCACCGGATGGTAGGCTCCTCACAAATCCAACTTTGTGAATATCCTAGTATTTTTCACTTCAGTCAGTCAATAAACTTTATTCGGTTATAGATTAGAACCATAAAAGTACATAACATAAATGTTATCAGTTGCATCTTATTTATAAAATTACAATTTACTATAACACATTTAGCTTGATGCTGGTCATTAAAACACATTATAATAACAAATTAAATAATTCCCTTAAATCAACAATAAAAGATACAACTGCAAGTTAAAAATACAATTGTAAAATCCATCATCAAAACTGATTCCATCTCCTGGCTTAAACTAATAAAAGTGAAAAATCAATTCAATCAATTGTATTTCGGCTCAATGAGCCATAAAAGTGCACAGTGCAAAACAAAATACATACTTAAAAACATTATAAATAAAAATATCGGCTCATGACAATATGTAAAACAGTCATACAACATCAGTTGTCAGGAAAGCTACCACAGTGCTCAGACAAAACCCAGAGGAACAAAAACCTAAAAAATGTCCTTAGGAGTGGGCTTGTTAAGGGTCCGCTATGTCACCCGGGTTATCTGAGTTAAATATCAGATATATAGAAAACAATCACTACATAGATGAAAATCACAAAAATCAATATACAAAAATCCATTAAAGATCCACCTTAAATTCATAAAACATCACATAAAAACAGTAGCCATCTGCTTAATGGTGCGTATACAATATATATGGCTGCAGAAAAGCAAATCTTGATCATGGGCAAGGTTAGCAGGTAGATAAAAGCAGCTCTGCAAACACGAATATTGGCCGCCCTGAGGATGGGTAGCAAGTAGTGTTTCCTCAGCAATTAATACAATTTACAGAATAACATAAAATGTAGGGCAGTTTGGGGTGATTGGTTGTCACAAGGACATAAGGGAAGTTGTGTAAAATACGGTCCTTGTGACAGTAAAACAACAAGAAAGTGCACCGTGCGTATCCTGAGTCTAGTCAATAAGAATTTATGATGCATATTTCTGACCCATACTAAGTATGGTGCAGGACTGACAATCGGGCAAATCCCCATATAGGTCTGGACCGTTAGTTTATCTACAGCCCTACGCATTCTATCCTCCAAGCATCCCTCTAAGAACGCATTTGTCAAGTACCTGTACCAGAACCTTGGTTTTCCGCAGGAGCAGATGAAAATTCCTCTATCCCCTACTCCGCTACTGCGAACGAAGCTCACACGCAGCAAAGAGGGGGAAAGGGGATTGGGAAGAAAAGAGAGACCGCCACTGCTACTCCTCTTCTGGACTGGAATACGAGCTTGGCTCCTAGTTGTCTCCTGTAGCAAAGAACACCATGTAACCACTATAACAGCATGCAGACCTAAAACGTAAGACCACTCTCAAGAGTACCTGTCCTTTCTCAGTGGCTAGCTGCTCCCTTGTGTCTATTTGGTCTATGTATTGACCTGATGCTTCTCCCTACAGGTAAGCTGACTTCTCCTTGTAGGACTCTGTGAATAGATAACAAATGTAACTACCTTGATGAATATTCTAACATTACTCTTTCTCTAGTATTACACCTCTGTAACCTGTATTTTAACCTTGTTCTGCTTTTAAAATGAACTAATGTAAATACTCTTTTCCACATCTTTGTTGCAGGTAATATATGTCTTCCAGTTCATTTGTTGAACCTTCTCTTGTCTCTTTGAAGAATCAATTCGCTGAATGCTGAAGGTAAGTACAATCATATATATATATATATATATATATATATATATATATATATATATATATATATATATATATATATATATATACATAACTATATCCACGGGCTTTACTTCTTCCTTAGAAGGATAATCCTTGTCAGCATTTATTAATTGATATTTTCTGTAGTCTCTACTTTGTAGTTGAATGTTGTCTCAGTACTCAAAGTTCTCTCCCCCCCAAAAAATCGCTAGCCACAACTACTGTATTCAATGAAAATAGTCTCTACTGAGTTATACTCTCCTCAATGGTTGAAGGGAAAAAATACGATAATGAAAAATGTCTCACAGCTTTCCTCATGAAGAAACTTGCTGGTTGCTAAATAGGAAAATACGTAGTCTTATAGCCAAACAACTTCCCTGTGATAAACGTTTCTTCTAATGAAGTAATTGCTGAGGTCTATGCTACAAGTTCTCTCACGAATATTTGTCGATAATAATCTTCTCTCAGAAAATACACAAAAACGGACTCACCTACTTCACAGTGATTACCTACTGTGAACCCTAATCATGGTGAGTGAAACTTCTCCAGAATGCCTTCTTATGCTTCAGAGAACAGCCACTCAAACAGAAAGCGCTGCCGTTCCTCCGAAAACCTCAGTTGAAGTGCGTAGTGCTTCGCGCAAGCGAGCGCGAGCACAGCTGTGTTGAACAAGCCGCACAAACACTAGACCAGCTACCGGATCTGCTATCTCGAGCGGCCATCTTGGAATTCCGCAGCGGAGATGAAAGCAGATATCGGAGCCAGAAAGACACTAACCTACAAGACATGACTCTACGAAGTCTGGCATAAATATTCTTGTGCCTTTTCCCTCTTACAAGGCTCAGATTTAGGACGCTTGGGGATCTACTCTGGCCAGTCCTGACAGCATTCTTCAGAGTCCTAATAGAGCTGGCTGGTGCATTGGTAGGAGAGGTAAACAAGTCCTCAAGTCCCATACTAAGACAATATTCTGAATAGTTTTTCACTTGATCTATCATTGCGGGAATTAACGGTAAGGGGTATCTGTTTTTAATAGTTATTGCATTCAGAGCTCAATAATCTATACAGCCCCTCAGCGCCCCCCTTTTTGAGAGACAAAAAATAAGGGAGAAGATGCTGGTGAACAGGATGGGCTGATGAATCCTTTTTTTACATCTCATCTAAGTATTCTCGCAAATGGAGATTTTCTTTTTCAGTTAAAGCATAAATACAACTGCAAGGGATCTGACCCCCCTGGCTGTACATTAATCTGGCAACCATAAGGCCAATGAGGGGGAAGAATGGTAGTTTTTTGTTTATCAAATACATCTTCAAACTCTTTGTAACTCAGAGATATCTCCTGTGCCTTAGAGTCATTACGTTCCATAGCACCTATCTGTGCTACTTCTACTGGAGATGAGCTCCAATAGTGGGTTTCACAAAAGGCAGATAGAAGATTGAGACTATGTTTAACCCAATCAATTGTGGGGTTATGGGTCTGTAGCCACGGTATTGCCAGAATGACCTGAAATTGTGGGGCTTTAATCAAATCAAAATGGATGACTTCTTAATGGCTTACTTGAATTATTAAGGTAAAATCTCCGGTGGAGTGAGTTCAAGGACCTGGAGCCAAGGTGCTACCATCAATAGTTTTTACCTTGTCAGTCATTTTTTTCGATCGAACCGGAACCCTGTAATGGGCAGCTAGGTTATGTCTATGAAATTGCCCATTGCCCCAGAGTCTAACATTATGTTTATGGATAATGATTTATCATTCCATGTCAATTGGGCTGTAACTAACCCTGGGCGGTGAACTACGCTACGCTCGCGGAATTTACGAAGTTTCGGTAACTTCGCGATTTGCGTAGAACGCGAAGTTACCGTGCACTACGCAATTTGCGGCGTAGCGTAGCTGTTTTTCTTCTTCTCGCGCTCAATATACGTTCTCGCGCGCGCGGTAACGACCTACCGTGATTCTGGGTTCGCCGACGCGACTTCCTATCCGTTCGCGGGCACCACGAGATTTGGAATCCGGCCGCACGATCCCGCGAGAGTGTGCGAACGCGAACACGTCATTCGGACGCGCGATCTGACTTCCGGCGGCAGTGTTGGTAAGATCGCGATCCCGAACACGAAGAAACTACAATCTGGCGAAGAATATATCTCGAGCATCATAAAACCTTCTCGAAAATGATGAATTAGTTCATTTTGCACAAAAAACTCCTCAGGTTGTCATTTAGAGATGTAGTTTGGTGAGCAAGGAGTCCTTTTTCTTTTTTTCCAAGAGGAAGGAAGTGCCCCTGATTCTCAAACTTCCTGTTCCTGTCCAGCAGGCTCCTCCCAGTGCTTTGTCCATGTGCTGTTCACTTTCATTTGGATTTGGAGCTGGAAGGATCACTTTTTGTGTCTGTCTGCTGCATCATATCATTGGATTGGATTTGAGGACTCTTGGATTTGAGATGTTACAAGTAAGTTGGAGAATTGGTGTACTTGTTTGTTTGATTGGGGCTTGTTTGTACCTACATTTTTTTGTGGGATTTCCATAGTTTTTAAAATGTATTGTTGTGGCCTGTAGTTTCGGCAGGGGCCTAGTTGTTTTTCTTTGATTGGAATTTCAGCCAGTAGGCCCGGACTAGAGCCAGAGGTACCCATGGGTGCATGTTTCTGTGGTGTCTGTTGAATTTAAAGTTTAAACATCATGTAGGCCGGGCATCCATGGATGGCATTGGATTGATTTGCAAAATGTGGGTTTTGGGGTGGGATTTTATATTTTTGGCTGTTTGTTAAATAAATAGGCCTTTTCAGCCAGTAGGTAACCCTGGGCGTTCAGCTCGCGGACTTTGGGCAAGTCCGCACTGCGCGACAACGCGGACTTACACTTTTCATCTTCTTCGCGCGCTCAATGTACGTTTTCGCGTGCGCGATAACGACAATTTGTGACGATCGCGATGCCGAACACGCAGAATTTACAATCTGGCGAACAATATCTCTCGAGAATCATTAAACCTTCTCGAAAATGTTGATTTAGTTCATTTTGCACAAAAAACTCCTCAGGTTGTCATTTAGATGTAGTTTGGTGATCAAGGAGTCATTTTTTTTTTGTTTTACAATTTTTTCCAAGAGGTAGCAAGTTGCCCAGAGTCTCCAACTGCCTGGTCCTGTCCTTTGTCTTCACTTTTTTGTTATTTTGGGTGGCATGGCCATGTGGGTGGCGGCCATTTTGTAAAGCCAGGCATTGTGCTTTTGCCATAGGCCTGCATTGTCTGTCTTGTGTTCCTTTTCTTGTTGTTCTGGGTGGCCTGGCCATGTGTTGGCGGCCATTTTGTGTGAACAGCCACTGTGCTTTTGCCATAGGCCTCCAAGCTTGCGGCCTAGTGTGCCAGTAGGCCCGGAGGTAGTCATTCTCATGGGTGCATAAAAACTGTTTCTGTGTTGTCTGTTGAATTGTAACATAATTTAGGCCATGGATGGCATTGGATTGATTTGCAAAATGTGGCTTTTGGGGCGTATTTTATTTTTTTGGGTGTTTGTTAAATAAATAGGCCTTTTCAGCCAGTAGGTAACCCTGGGCGTTCAGCTCGCGGACTTTGGGCAAGTCCGCACTGCGCGACAACGCGGACTTACACTTTTTATCTTCTTCGCGCGCTCAATGTACGTTTTCGCGCGCGCGATAACGACATTTTGTGACGATCGCGATGCCGAACACGCAGAATTTACAATCTGGCGAACAATATCTCTCGAGCATCATTAAACCTTCTCGAAAATGTTGATGTAGTTCATTTTGCACAAAAAACTCCTCAGGTTGTCATTTAGATGTAGTTTGGTGAGCAAGGAGTCATTTTCTTTTTGTTTTACAATTTTTTCCAAGAGGTAGCAAGTTGCCCAGAGTCTCCAACTGCCTGGTCCTGTCCTTTGTCTTCACTTTTTTGTTATTTTTGGTGGCCTGGCCATGTGGGCGGCGGCCATTTTGTTAAACCAGCCACTGTGCTTTTGCCATAGGCCTCCAAGCTTGCGGCCCAGTATGCCAGTAGGCCCAGAGGTAGTCACCATGGGTGCATAAAACTGTTTCTGTGTAGTCTGTGGAATTTTGACATCATTTAGGCCATGGATGGCATTGAATTGATTCAATTGAATTGCGAAATGTGGTTTTTTTGGAGGGTCTGACTATTTCACTTTTTGGGTGTGTTAAATAAATGCCTTTTTTGCGTGTGTACTGTGTAATTATAATTGTGTTGTTGTAGTGGTTGTTTAACTTTCCAAAGTGTTTTTAGCCATGTGGATTTTAGTTTTTGCATTAAAGCTGTGTGTGTTTTATAAGGCATCCTTTGTCTGCCCATATATAGGCCTGCTTGAGTTCATTGTTTGCCGTGCCTTGTGCCTGTGAGTCACCATGTTTCTGGGGGCCATTTTGTTGTGGTAGTTATTAGTGTGCTGTTTTTGCCACATAGGCCTGCGTGTCTTTCCATTGTTCCTCTTGTCTTACTGCTTCCAAATCCATCCCCATTGCCAGCTGCAGCTCCCTGATGCTGCTATATAATACATCCCACGTGATGCACAAATTTAGGCCAAACATGCTCCAGTACATTTTAGTTTTTGTTCTTTACTATTCTTATTCTTCCAGAGTGTACACTAGCACTACACAGTAGCCAGGAAAGCCCTGGCCTTGTTGTCAATGTCTCATAAATGGCTACACTGTGTGTTGTTGTTCACAGAGTTTCTGAAATTTAATAATTGAGGCCACCACACACTAAGTTCTATATTCTATTTGTTTGATTTGTGCTATGTTTGACTGATGTTCTGGCTTTTTTGCTTTTAGGTGCACAAAGACTGAGGAGGAGGTGTGTCTCTCATCATTGCCTGTTGCACTTCCAGACAGACATCCTGCTGCTGTACACACAACACAACGTGACGTGTGACCTGACCAGACATCTCTGCAACTGAGTGCTGCTGACATCTGAAGAAGATGGGCCCAAAGAAAGCAGGTACCAGGTCCTCCAGTACCAAGAAAGTTGCTATTGAGAAGAAGAAGGAACAGAAGAAGCAAGTGACACTGAAGTCTGGTGTGCCGGCCAATACCTTTTGGGGAAAAAAAAATTGCGCCTGCAGCAGCGGTGTCCGGGGGGCAAGCTGGGGGCAGCACCTCCGCATCAGTGGACCCAACCCACCAACCCAGGCCCAAGCACATGAGTGGGGAAGAGGTAGCCAGCCTAATGGTGGAAAGCAGTGATGCTGAGCCGGAGATAAACTTATCGCTATCTCAAAGTAGTACCCAATCAACGCAGGAGGAAACACAGCAGATAAGTGGTCAACAACAACAGCCGCAACCACTGCCCGCAATAGTAGTTGTTGTTCCTCCTGAAGTAGGGGCAGTTCAGGAAATTGAGCCTCATGCAGAGGTAGAAGAAGAAGCCACTCATTCAGAAGATCCATTGTCTTCCAAATCCCCAGCAAGGAAAAGGAGGGGTAGTCCATCAAGTTCTTCGCCAAGCCCCCTTCTGATGATCTAGATGCCACTTGGAAGCCACAAACTGAGTCTGAGAGGGAGCCACGTTCCAAGACCAAGCTAGGGAAAAGGAAGGTTCCAGAAAGCCTTACACTTATGGAGGTCGATGTAGAACAGCAAGATGATGATGATGATGACGACGAGCCAGTCATCACGAACATCACTCCCGGCCCCGAGGAGATGGAGACCAACATTCTTACTCTATCCAAAATCGCTGCGAGGGATGTAGCACGCATACCTCCACAGGTAACACCAACACGACCTACAGCTTCCATATTTGCATTAGCAAAGGCCCGGCAGCGACCTACATCCAGCACAACCACCACCTCTGTAGGAGTAGGTAGTGGTACAGCAGCACAGAGTCAAATTCAACACACAACCTACAGATCATCCGGCATTGGAAGTGGCACCTCCAGCAGGAGGCCAAAGTTAAGCTCCCCAGTTTGGGACTTCTTTACGGTTAGCGAAAAGGAGGAGAACATTGCTATATGCTCCATTTGTAATACCTCTGTTAGTCGTGGTAAGCTTGGTACAAACTATGGTACCGGAGGCCAAATGACCCATCTGAAAAAACACCACTTGATCAGCTGGGAGGACCACCTTCGCGCCATAAAAAAAACTGCAACCATTGGTGTTGGTGGGGATAAAGGAGTAGAAGAAGAAGATCCGATCACGGTGGAAGAGGAAGGACAGGGAGACATTCTCTCTGGTAGTGGTACACAAGGTGTCCCTGACCCCAGCAGTGCAGTCTTAACGTTGCACACATCTTCAGCAACATCTCAGTGGCACAAGAGTAAGAGTCAGCCGGAGACACCAAGAAGTACCAGGTCCGCACTACCAAAAAGTGCGTTGAGCCTAAGAGAAAGGAAAACCATGCAGCCTACCATTATCAGCATGTTTGGGGGTGAGGGGCAGTACGAACGCAACCACCCAATAGCATGTTTGTACAATGCGAAGCTGGCTAAAATGTTAGCACTGGACCTTCTCCCTTTTTCTTTTGTTGAAGGGTTGGGTTTTGTGGAATTTGTGTCAACCATCTGCCCAAAATGGCATGTTCCCAGCCGCTACTATTTTGCCAGAGTTGCAGTTCCAGCACTACATCACGACGTGCTGGAATTGCTAGGAAAGGCCTTGAAGCAGAGTGCTGTTCACAGTATCCACCTGACTACAGACATGTGGACCAGTTGCCAAGCCACAGATTACATGTGCATCACTGCACACTGGATCAGTTTTGCGGGGGTTAGAGAACAGGTATCTGCTGGTGTTGATACTGCAGAGATTTTTCATGCCACTCGCAAACATGCAACTGTAGCCATGTTTGCCATGGAGAAATCTCATACTGCTGCAAACATTTTGGAAGAGTTTAACACCAAGGTCTTTGAGTGGCTGCGCCCAAGAGGGCTTACGATTGGTTTTGTTGCCACGGACAACGGCAGTAATGTAGTTTTGGCCATGCGCAATGGTGGCTATTTCAGGGTCCCGTGTTTGGCACACTGCATTAACATTGTTGTTCAAGACTTTTTGAAAAATGAATCAAAAGTCAGCAACTTACTGGTCACCTGCAGAAGAATATGCACACATTTCAGCCATTCTTTTAAAGCCCGGAAGCAGCTGAGGGTCATTCAACGTGAGCATAAAATGCCAGTCAAAGCGCTCATCCAGGAGGTGCCAACACGTTGGAACTCAACTTATTACATGCTTGATCGTCTGTTTGAACTGTACATACCACTCAATGCTTATGTCATGCAAAGATTAGGGGAACCTACTGTGAGAGGCATGACCGTTGAGATGGCTCAATGGGACCTCATTAAATGCCTGACTGAGATGCTACTTCCTTTTGAGATCTTCACACGTGAAGTCAGCAGGGAGGACTGTACTATGGGCCAAGCTATCCCATTGTTGCACATGCTAGAGCAACAGCTGAAGGATGTGTCTGAAACGTACGCAGGTGTGGATGACAAACAAGACGCATATCATTTGGCGGAGACCTTAGCCGCTCGCTTATCGGAAAATACAAGGATTAAAAATAAAATTTTGTCACAACCACATTACATTAGTGCCACAATTTTGGATCCACGGTACAAAGTATTTCTGAACAGTAAGGCAGTAATTCCTTTTTCGGAAGTGGATGTTGCCAACTACAAAACTTTGATAGCTAAGGAAGCCACTATTTTCGAAAGCGAACGGCTGTTAATTACAGGCCCCCCACCCCAGGCCATAACCAGTACTACAGGGCATCCAGAGTCAAGTTCTACTTCGGAGCCTGAGGGCAGTGCATTTGCCTCCCAGCAGTCACCTACACCAACAATAACATCAAGAACAGGATCATCCACAGCACAATGTGCAACTGATTGGTTTCTACAGCAGGGGTATGGTAAGTCCAGTGCTGATGCAAAGGCAAAACAGGCCGAGCACATCGGAGCACCCCTGAACATTGAGCGGATGGTCCAGGCCTATCTGGATGACCCAACAGAGGTCTTCATGGATCGAAACCCATTGGTGTATTGGTATGGGAAAAGAAGCCAATGGACAGTGCTCAGCAGGCTGGCGATAAAGTATCTGGCTTCCCCTGTCGCAAGTGTCTCTTCTGAGCGTGTTTTCAGTGCTGCTGGTGCCATTGTAACTTCGAAAAGGACCAGTCTCTCGGCCCAAAGCGTGGAGAGGTTAACCATGATCAAAATGAATCAGCACTTTATACCACCGGATTACAAAATACGTGAATCACAGCAGGAAGAGGAGAGCGACTTGGATGACGTAAATAGTGCGTTACAGGACCTACTTCTGTCCGAACCACCAGAGTTTGAGGATGAGCTCCTCTTCCCTGACAACTAGGCTTTCAAATTGTTGCTTTCTTCCTTCCTTTATGTGTCTGTGTATCTGTCTTTCTGGTTCAAATCAAATCACAACAAAACCATCACCACCGTCTTCTCTTTTATTTCCCTATTGGAGTTGCACGTCTGTGCATTTAACTGTCCACTCTTCAGAGTCCTGCTTCATCTTCCTGTCTCGCACAAGTACATTTCCATCAAGCCAGACATTAGTACAAGAAATGTTGCCTTTACCAGTCCCGCCTCCATTAGAAGTGAAACGTGACTACTATAGCTATCCTCCGTTTTGTTTTCGAGCCGAAACTCATCAGTGTCCGAAGGCTACAGCCTCAGCAGGCATCCAAAGGTCCTCACTGTCAGGACAGAAGGTACTTGGCAGAGAAAGACAAGAGACTCTTCGAAGAAACTTGCTGACATTTGTGCAAACTCAAATGACCAGCAATGAGCGCTACACAGGCCGCGGCCCATCATCACAGTGCTGACCATGGGAAGCAACTTAAACTGTGACAAAGTGCCACAGATGAATAAGACGAAAACCGAAACAGCGCCTAACACTCAAAATGAATGTGGACTGGAGTAATGATGAGGCCACTGCCCCGTAAAAAAAAAAAAAAAATGTCAGAACTAGGCATCTGATGATCTGACAGCCAAAGAGAAGAGCAAGACAGGTAATGATGGAATGCATTGGATGCTTGCAGACTCTGAGCGATTGCTGTTGTTTGTTGTTGATGTTGTGCATGAAGTCGAACTCTACTCTACTAGTTAATCTACAAAGTGACTCAAGTAAGTCAGTGACAGTCAATGTTTCCCTTCTTGTTGTTTAATAACCAAATTGTACTCCTACTACTGCAGGTGCAGGCCAATATCTGTTGCAATTTTTTAATATGGAATATGGACTTAATCGGAGTCACTACAGACTGAGTTGTAGTTGGACAACACGTACCACACCATGATGATGACCATACTATCTTTTTGCGCGCAGTCATTCAGTTGGATCAGAGATGATTCAAGGACTAACTGCATTTCATGAAGTGGCATAAGGTAAACATAAACACAACAATTCAACAAGAAAGTAGTAAACACAGCAGACCTACATGTCCATGTAGTGGTGTAGTCGAGTGTAGTGATGACTGACAGCGGCGCATTGATTTTGTCACTTAATTAGGAAAATGCTAAGTTGCTGTGTATGCCTTTTGTCTGGCTATGTCAAAAATTAAGGTAAATGGAGGTTGGGTCACGGGCTGGTGCTGTGGTGGGCCTGTTCTGTCCTGTTGTTGTTGTAGCTTAATGCTGTAAACAGAATCTACACGATATATCCAAGCCGCCTCACTCTGAAAGTGTTCTCTCTTCTCTTCTTGGACTCCACCGTAAATGATGTTTTTTTTTATTCATTGATTTCTCAATACCCCTTTTGTTTTTCCATCTAGACGTTACAGGCCGGCCTTTACCCTGTGCTTGCTATACTGGGAGACACAACTCACATTTACCTTACCAATCGGCATCAGGAAGGCCACCAAGATTGATGTGCGGAGCGTCCATGGAAGATAGGACCAAGAGGAAGGACGAGATTCAACTCCACAATTTTAGCATGATAATACAGTAACTTTAGTATCATTCATCATTCATCTTTTAATTAATTTGAATCCTTTTTTCTCTGCAATCATTAGGACTGTGTGTTGTGTGTTTGTTTGCTAATTGATCCCTACAAATGTTTTTTAATTGTCTTTGCTATCTTTACAAGTAAGCCCAGTACAACATGGAATTTGGGTCTCTGAGGGCATATTACAGGCAAGGCAAATTGCATAGAATATACTGGTGCCCTGTACTGTCTAATTGTCTAGTAGGAGTTATTAAGTACTACTCATTAACCATCAAGTTATCTAATCTTCATCATCATTAACGCATGCATTTCCCTTTTCTCCCTTTATTGATTTTTTGGATAAGATCATGGTCGTCTGCCAAGATTGCGCTTTGCTTTTGTTGTCCATGCGTACTGTTTTTCATTTTCAAACCTTTCCCCAAACCCCCCTTCCCATCCATTCATCAAACCCTAACCCTCTTCCCCCGGGCTGTGATTTATATTGAGGTGTGATGTGACTACATAAAATGTACACCAATTGATCACACGCTTGCTGGGGCAGATGTGGTGAAAGCAACACTAATTCAATTGCAAGGCAGGGCGAGGAGCTTCTTCTGCTTGCCCACCCATGCTCAGTCTATGTGCAAGCCGTCACCGGCTAATAGTAGTACATCATAATTAATTGCCGTCATTGATTGGATTAATCATCAAACTCCTACCACACAGCAGTAAAGGTTACGAATTACGATTGTGTTAAGTTAAGTGACTCACTCGACAGCACAACTACAGTTTATAACTTCTTGTACTAGGCTGTCCCCGCCACCATTATGTTTAATTTGACTTTAGCAGTTGCAACTGCAATATTGTTTGTTTGGCAGTCGTCTTCTGTACTGTATTTTACTTCGTTCGACTACTCCTCCCACAGTCGCTCTCAGGCAAGTGACTGTCTCTTTTTTATTTTTTTAGCAAATGCTACTGCCAGTGTCTACTCTACTACTACCACCACAACCATGGCATCTTCTACATTCTCTATGGAAACCATGCAGCCATCGCTGTGCCGAACGTAGTCATCATCAATCACAGGTAAGATAAGTTTGGTGGGAGGTAGAATACTAGTAGGACAAATAACTCAGTGAGGGGTACCGCATCTATCTGTTTGTTATACATCATCGGCAGATTATTTAAATCAAACACTGGCTGCGGCCCTGCAGCAGCAAGGAAACCAATGTGACGTTAATTCGTAAAACAGTAACCCCCACAAAACATTAACATTGTATGTTTAAGTATAAATATAATTTATTACCCTAACAAAAATAAACTATCCCACACCTGACCCACCCCTCTCCCTAACCCCAACCAATGTCCAAAACGAAAAAAGTCCAAAGAATGTCCCGAAACCCCAACGCCCAATTCCCACCCACCAAAACAAGGAATAAAAAGGGGCAAAGCAACAGGGTCCTCGATGTTATAATCGGCGGGCTTTGAGGTGTTTGTCCACCAGGATTTTCACCCGATCCTCCATTTGCTCCTCTTGCCGTGCCATCCGGAGGAGAATCTTCCTGCGGAATGCCCTGCAGTGGCATCCACAATGGGGGACAGCAGTGCTGGCTGCTAGTGAATTGCGGCGGGCGGCTACCAGACCGCGGCGCCGTACCGCTGGAGTTGGGGCCTGGCAGGGGCCCGGGGCATCGGACGAGGCTGCAGCTGCTGCCGCCTCCTCCTCCTCCTCCGCCTGAGCCACCAGCCACCGGTACTCCTGGCATATGGCCTCCAGTTTCCGGCGCCGGGCCCTGACTGCCAACTCCTTCCGCGATGGTTTGTCTTGGGAAAAAGAAAGAAAAAAATATTGTTGTAACCAGTACTCTTACCTAAACAGTAACACAAAATTAATTCAACACATAATGGCACAGTAGCACTAGCAAGAAGCACAGTACATAACATTTGTGGTAATAATCTATCTATCCTCCCACTTCCTCGGCCTCTAACATTTGTGGGAGTTTCAGGCATTATACTAGCACTATGGACTCCAACCAGTACACAGTACACCAGTGTTCTTCTTATCTCTAGTTTAGCGAAATGACATAACCTGGTTGTAGCCGGCATTGCCAGCTCGGTCATCTATGCTTGAACCCAAGACAAACATACGAGTCATGACGCAGAGTCACATTAGTTTGATTTACTACTGTTTGCAGGTGGGGAAGCTCGTATTTTTCTATTACGGGTGGCACTGGCCATACTCTCTCTGTTACATGGAGGGCAATTGCTCAATTTCACAGTGCCTTGGCTACTACAAAAAGGCAGATTATATATCTGATCCAATGATCGTTGCTTTTATATGGGACAACGACATAAGGTCAGTAGCGGTCGGTGGTGGGACTCGGGGAGTTCGGCCGGGCGGTGACGTGGGTAGGGGCAGGATGGGGGTAGTAAACTATGGATTACGGCCAATTACAGGTAAGTAAACATATAAATAAATGAAACTAATTTTGTTGCGCACACTGCATCGCATTTGGCGGTGCAGTGCGCACAATGAAATTCACTTTATTTATTTGTATGTTACAGTAAAGTTACCTGTATTTGCCCGCGTAATACATTGTTTACTACTACCCCCACCCTGCCCCTCCCCACATCGGCTTTGCTACGCTGGCGTGGTTTCTTTAACATTCCCTAAAACTGTGTATCCCGTGACAGTCTCCACCTATGCTGTCTATGATTAATACATACAGGCATCCATCCATTCTAAGTAAATGTCAATCATTCTTCTTAATCTCTCCACAAACGTTACTTTGTTTCACCAACAACAACGCATGCGTCCACTCACTCCGTTGCTTGCCTTGGCTTTGAGTTTCACCCAAACACCGCTGATGATTCTTGCTATCCACAGTATCCACCCATACTGTGTCGCCCACCCAGGCAAGCATCCATTCTTCTTTCACCTCCCACCCATCCTTCAACAACACATGCATCTGATTCCTATCAGCCACCTATCCATGCTTCCAACGTATCCTTCTCTGCCAGTCGTCATATTAAATCTCGCCCGCCCTTCCTCCTTCCACCCTTCTTTCCCTTTTTGTTCAACACATCCATCAAGGTCACCTGATCTGACTTTTAGTCTCCTCCATAAAACTTTCACAGCTGAGTTGGAGTCAGATATAAGAGGCCATTGGTTAATGAAGTCACGCTGGTAATGCTATTGCTACTGCATTGCTCATGCTAAGTAAAGGGTGTCTTCTTTATTAACCGTTGTATAATGTTCACTACAACTTCATACCTAATAAGTCTCAACAACAGTACAGTGAGTGAAGTCCACTCCACACACCCTTCCAGCTAGTGCAATGTCAATAAGTCATGAATATAACTTACCACCGCCCGCCACTGCTGCTGGCTCACCCCCTGTATCTCCTGCAGGTGCTGCATCTCCTGCCCCCTCCGGAATGGCCGCAACGCCATCGCCGCTGGCCCCACCGGCACTGGTGGTCGGTAGTACGCCTAGAAAAAACATGACACATTTTTAGATGCCTGTACACCTCCCCCTATTTATTCTTTTTCACTAGCAAGATTGAAAAAAAAGTTAATACATACATATTATTATTATAAATCACATTCAATAGTCCAAATCGGGTACTAGAGTACAGTCAGTAGACAGACACTAGTAGTGTTATTATGGTCCCTAGGGTCATTATTATACTATACTCTACTTTTTGCAAAGTTAGCCTGAGCCATGCAACCATTTTTCGCTTCATGTCTTTTGCGCATGTTACCTCGCAGCTTGTTGTGCAGTAACAGTAAGACGCCTTTTGAGCCCACATGAGCACATACAGCTACTGTCTGAGCGTTGCGTACAAGAGGTCGAAAAACAAGCCACTTTGTTATGGAGTTCGGTTAGTCCGTATTACTTAGCCATAGGTAACATGTTACACTTTTTTGGCAGGACTGACAAATGCTTGCATTAACACGCACCATTTTTCTCAGGCAGAGGATTCCCTTCTACGAACCAGAGATTTGCAGAGCTTATGAATGATGCATGTAACCAGTAATTCTACGTTCTACGGTGAGGAGTCGCCCAGAATTCAGACAGATCTTTTGTCTTATATCATCATGCACTTGTTGCAACAATTTTTATTGTTTTAATCTTATGCATTTTGCTGTTGGAGCTGGCTGGAGTACACTGAATTTTATAGAACAACAACATACAGAGGTTGTTATTTGAAAATAAACCTTTTGAACTTACACATAGACTCTGTGGTATTTGGTGTGGTGGTGGTGGTGGACTTACACGAGTGAGTGAGCGAAAGGGTGTTATGTTCTGGGTTGTGGAATCATAATCATTGGGTATCTTCGGGTGGGGGTTCGGGGACCTAATGAGACACTAGCTAGTCGTTCAGGGGATTGTGGGTTCACTTCTGACTGAGGTGTGAGGAACGTCCAAGTTCCAAACTCGCATCACCAACATCCTATTTCATTGTGCATAGTTCTGCATGGGGCTGTGCAGAATCCAAGTAGTATGTACTATATCCTATCAAAAATAGTCAAATATCTGGTTGTGCATTTTGTTTGTGGTAATTGTCAAAGCCTCAAGATTAAGAAGCCTAGAAGAGGACAACCGAAAGGACTGGACTCAGTGGCTAGAGCTATTAGTATTGGTCAATCTGAGTTTTATTCAAAACCGTACAATAAAGAGTGGCAATGCAAACTGGGCAAGCTTAGCGACAGACTAATAGTAGTAGTACAGAGTACAGACATTCATGGTAGAGGCATGTAGAACTTAGAGGCAGGGATAACCAGAATTTAGAAACAGATAGTCAAGTCAAGATCAAAGAATCTTTTGTAAAAAATATAATTAGGGAGTGGAGCCAGAATTAATAGTTCTGAAAAAATAAGGTCCAGTAAAAGTTAGGGCAATATAATTGTTAATATAACCACTGGAGGACTTACTGGGACCAGCAGCAGGGCCCTCGGTAGAGGAGCGGTCCTCTGGTGGTTGTCCCGCCGACTCGGACCCCGTCTTCACGCCCCTGGGTGCTGCAGATCAGTGATCATGTAAGATATAATAAAGAAAAAGAAAGACACAAACATTAATGATTGCTGTGAAACAAATAAATTATCTAAAAAAACGCTCAAAAAACGTTTTAGGAAACAAAAATTGCAATAAAATTGACCTATCTAATCCGATCGACTACTGGCTTGCGGGATTCACGGACAGTCTACTTATTTGGGAACACTAATTCAGTGTTCCATTCTGATTGATTCAAATAAAATCCAGAACACTAACTAAGCCTAAGTACCACCTGACCTAGCCCACCTATTCCAGGCAGGCCAATTGTTCATTAAGCCTGCATTTCCATTTTTTTTCCCATCAAAAATGCATAGATGAGAAGGAGGACACATGCATAAAGTCAGTGCATAACGCATACACCAAATTGTTGGTTGGTTGCGTCTGATGTTCTGCAGCTGACTGACACTGCTAAGCTAAGCTTACCAGTACCACTCACTAAAAAACTACAAAAGGTTCTACTAAGGACTGGGGTAAGCAGCACTCAGTGACAGAGGATGCGTCACGCAGACCGCTCAAAAATTATCAACTAATAGTAACTAAACCTAGTATCAAATCCATCCACCACTATTTGACAGGAGGACAAAGGAAGGACTACAGTCTCTCTAGCAATAGCATTACCTAACTGAAGTTCTCTAAAGTAAACTCTTACATAATAATGACAAGCGAGCGCAAAGTTGCAAAAAAGTAAGAGTACCGCCCAGCACCTGTGTCCTACAATCACAGAAGATTTTGAAACGTAATTTACCTGCAATGTAAGCAGCATTATTCTTGTTATTTGTAAAAAATGTATACACAAATCACAATACTTATACTACTATATATATTGGCTACTCACCAAGCCCCACGACCTCGACACCTAGCAGGTCCAACAGGTCCTGCTCCCGGTCAAGAATGTCTGACCACCGGTGGGCCAGCTGGTTATGGGTGCGCCGGACCGCGGAGCAGCGAAACACTGCCCGACGCACCTTCGCCCACCGGCGGTGGCGGCTCCTGGGTCGGGTAACTGGAGCCTGGCCTGCCGCCTGCTGCCAAGGTCAAGGGGAGGTGGCGCTGAATAAAAAAAACAAGGGCGGCCACCTCCTCCTCCGTAAACAGCTGGCAGGCTTGCACCCCTGCAGGGCGCAGTCTGCCGCAAGGCAGGCGGCGATTGGGCGCACGCGCCTTGCCCTTTGAGCCGCTGCTGCTACCCTTCGCCATGGTTCTGGGGTGGGAGGAGGTGAAAAAGAAAAGTTAGAAGGGAAAAATAAAGTTAGGGGAAGAAGTAGGAGCTTAAAGAAGAAAGTTATATAAAACAGTTGAAAAGTAAAAAAAGCACAGTAAAAAGTAGAAAAAAATGCAAAATATAGACTTAGGCAGAGAGAGAGATAGGTAAGAAATAAAGAAAAATTGAAAAACAGTGTAAAAAACTAAGGATTGCAAAGATTGAGGGAGGATAGAAAAGCAGGCCCAGAACCATAGCATAGAGTGGTAAAACAAGATGGCCGCGCCCATCGCGACCGCATGGGTAAGTTCGCGCGATATTTCTCCCCGAGCACGCAAAAAACGTCGCGAACACGTACAACGCGTTCCCGAACATGGAATGCGCATCGCGAGCACGCTATACGCGACCCGGAACAGGAAATAAGGGATCGCGAACGGGCGGGACAAGTGAAAAACAAAATGGCCGCGCCCATAGGCGACCGCATGGGTAAGTTCGCGCCCCCGAGCACGCAAACAGCGTCCCGAACACGAACAACGCGTTCCCGAGCAAGAAAAACGCATCGCGAACGGGCGCGCCAAGCAGCTACGCATGCTCGCGAAGCTACGCGTAGCTCGCGTAGCGCTCCGACGTCTTCGCGTAGCTTCGCGTAGCGCGACTACGCGAACTACGCCCAGGGTTAGCTGTAACATCAAAATGTTAATACTCCTTGCTCTTATTAGTTTGTGCCAAGGTGTTGGAGACTGACTTTGTATCCCAACCAGAGAAACCCATTTCTGTAGTTCCCAGGGACCTAGTTTACAGCCTATGATGTCTTCTTAGGTTAGATTCTGCAATTGCACAAGGAATGTCCCTTTCTGCCACAATAGAGAGAGAGATTCATGTCTAGATGTCTTTGTCTTTCTACATTACTTAAGTGGCCCCTAATACTACTTATCTGCATAGGTTCTGGGTCCGCTGGGATCCTTTCAGGCTCTGCCTTTTTCTCCCTATTCACCATCACTCTTGTGTCTGAGCGACCTTTATCATGTCTTTGTTCAGAAAGATGAGGACCTAATTCCACGACCAAGTCAGTTAAATCTTCACACGTTTAAGGAGGGTTTACCACTTGGGCTAAGAGGTCTTTCAGCTTGTCCTTCAACTCCTTAGAGAAAAATTTACTTTGTTTATTTTTTGGCCACCTTGATTCAGCCACTAGCCTATTAAAGGCTGTAATATAAGTTAGGGGGTCCTTATTCCCCTGTTTTAAATTCAACATTTCTGTGTCCACTGACTGCATAAACGTATGACGGGCAAACAATTTTTGTCATTACTGCTTTAAAAACTGTGTAATTGCATAATATAAGATCATCCCATTCTACTAACGGAATGGACTAGGAAGTGGCCGTGCCACCCAAATAAGACAGGACGAATATCACTTTGGATTGTTCATTAGGAACACATGTAGGTATGCACATAAAATGTAGCTGACATTGATTATTAAAGACAGCAAATTCGGTTTACTCTCCTGTAAATCATTCTGGGGGGGCTAAAGGTACTTTTGGAGGTGAAGCAACATGGATTACTGGATTCCCTGACATATGGGCATGTCCTATAGTAGTTTGATATTGGAAATTATTACCCGAGGCCTTGGTGCTCTGATCAGTCACCTGCACACTTGGTCCCATCCCACCTTGTTCCTGTAATGTATCTAGTTTTAGCGCTAAAGCTTGTGTTTCCTTCTGGAGGTTGCCTATCATATTAGTCAGATCACCTAGGGTAAGCTTTCGCACCCCCATCTAACTCAGGCAGAAGACTCCGCATGACTTGTCTTTCAGTCAGATTCTCACCCGGATTTCTGCAGGAGTGAGTGGAGGAAGCAATGATATATCCCAACTCCCCCACCAGCCGAGCTGGCCCATCAATTGTTAAGGCCCCACCAAACCAACTGGGAAGAAGGGAATGGACAAATAAAACACTGGTTCCGGTTTCAACAATCTCCCTGAGGTACGTCTGCAATTCGAACTCCCTCCACATGTCTGCCTATAAAAGAAAGCTAGCAACCTATGGTCAATTCTAACATAGAATAGATCAGTTCTCGCTGTGAGCTCAAGTGCAGTTCCAACATAAACCACCCTACCTGAATATTCCATACTCCCACTGATGTCTGATGTGGGAAATGACAATAGTGCAGGGATCAAAAGCGGGGGAGAAAAGGCATCTAGTATGAATAGCAACGTTTATGAAATACAAAGAACATCGGAAATTACATACCCTGCCTTGCTACTTCCCCTTGTTAACATAAGCATATATCTATAGATAGTGGGTCTGAGTAATGCACACCTACCTATTTGCACAAAGATATTCAGTGGAACAGGAACCTATAGTTGCTGGGCAACTTGCAATCAATGGAAGGTTAATATTTCTAGAATATGTGCATGATAAGAAAAGTAAAGAAAACAAGCCAAATAATGCAGAGGTCAAATGGACAACAACCCCCAAAGCATAAGGTAAGCATTACATAATGCCAAGAACACTTGCACTGTAACATAAACATAAATAACTGTCTTTTGTTTTATAGTCCATTGTCAACAATAGAAAAATGATGTGAGCGGCGTTAATGCAAATGTCCCTTCTTCTTTTGTCTTTGCAGGTTGATTATAGGATAAAGACTCCTAATCACCTGTGTATTGATCAAGTGTCCAACAGACAGATAAGTTCTGCAGGCCGCAAACGCCGCACGTTTTATCGATTTTGTTGGCCTAATGACTTGTCTCTTTTTTCTTTGTCTCTTTTCATAGGAAAACGGTAGAGAAAAATAGATGAAGATCCAATGCAACAAGGTCCCGGGAAGACGCCAATGCTACCGAAGAGCACTGGAGGAGAGAGGACGCCAACAACACCGATGAATCCAGGAGGAGCGAGGACGTTGACAAGGTAAGCAGAGGTAATATAAAAGTCTGAGAGCCTGTGGAACAACTGGAACTGTAAGCAACTTCCTATAGGACTGCGCATGGCTTTATAGCCGGCGCAACTCTGCTCCCAAGATGGCCACCCGACCCGAGCTTCTGCAGTCCAACAGAAGCACGGCTGCTCTGTAAAGGTGCCGCTGGCAGTTATGACAATTTGTGTCCACATTTGCATCTGTAACTTCTTCTTACTATGGCAGATTTTCAAAAGCAATATACCGTTACGTCCGCTGGACCCTTCTGGTTGTGGGGATATGTAAGGCTTGGAGGTTCTCCAAGAACCCGGGTTCCCAGAGCCGAAAACTAAGCTGCAACTTGCAATGGTTTTTTGTTGTCTACCGACTATGCAGCAATTCATATGATAAATTATAAATAGGGCTCCTGGTTTTATGGTATTTTTTTTTTACATTTCCGTCCGTATTTATCCATATTTATTTTTTGGTCAATTTATCCGTATTTATTCACTTTTTTTTTGTAGCAAGCAAAAGAAGATGCTGCAGCTAGGGTTTTTTCACATTTATTTAAATAGACGATGCACTTACAGTCGGTTGTTCTAGGTGTAGGTATATTTATATATACGCCAAATTAAGTAAACACAATACATTCATCTGAAAACGTTGCCAATGTAGTACAAGCACATGTGCATTTCAAGAGACTTTGAGGACATCGTGGCTCCTTCTGGATTGTTAATGAAATGAAGATCACTGAAAACCCATTCAATATTTGCTAATGATACTGGAATTGCAATAAGATTCAAGGAACAATTACACAGTGTTGACCATTCTTGCGTCTGAGAACACCAGTATATCATTGCACTGATCTCTTTTTGTGGAATATTGTGCATTGAATACCGGCATACCATTTCTTGTAAATGCTAAGACTGCTGTTGTCCCAGCCCCTCTGACCTTCCTGAAATTATCCTCATTCATTCCCTCTCTCACCAGCCACGCAGATTTCAATCAGGTGCTGGGGTGCAGAGCATCTAAAATGTATTCCTGAAACTTTATTGGCCACAGTTCAAAAGTTCTGTCTGCTTTCAAAAGAGCCCTGAGGCCACTCCAACCCACTTCACAGCAGCAGAACGTGCTACAGAGAACAATTGCCATCCCCCACAATAGTAAAAGTATTTTGACATTCTTTGTCTGCAAACCTGCGAGTATCCAAGTAGTCCTTCAAAATTAAATAGGTGAAAACATTTCCCTTTAGGCCAAAAGGTGAGAAGCACAGCTTTAGAAAGTGAATGGCTACTCTGTGGGGAAATCTATCAGGTTGCAATGTGTCGCTGTTTGAATGTGCCTTAATTACTCCCATTGTATTTTCTGCTGGATGGGAGAGTGAGGAGGGCAGATGAGGGAACTCTCTGGAGGAATGCTGGAGCCAGTACCAAAGTGCTACTAAAGCCAAAAGAATTGCACACATTAAACCGGATTTTTACACAAGCTCAGAGTTTGATGTCTTCCACCCAGAGAAAACTTTACAGCTCATAAAGCTGTACATGCCACTCTTTCTGTCATATGTCCAACATCAAAAAATATAACCCTTTAATTTTTACAAATAATCACCTCTTTACTACACGCACAAAACATTGCACACAAAGTCTGCTTTGGCTAAAAAAAAACATTGTTTCTTAGGAAACTCATATCAGCACAGAACATTAGCTTACCAGCATACCATTTCTTGTAAATGGGAAGACTGTTGTTGTCCCAGTCCCTCCAACCTCCTTGAAATTATCTTCATTTCCCCCTCTCACCAGCCACATGGATCTCAATCAGGTGCTGGGGATGCAGGGCATCCCAAACGTATTCTTGAATCTTTGTTGGGCACATTTTGAAAGCTCCCTCTGCACATAAACAATCAATAATGGTGGTTTGTTACTTCTATCTGTGCTGCAGAATCGTCATTATTTGATGATTGTTTATGTGCAGGAAGGAACTCCTTCCTGCTAAACAATCATTAATGGCATTTTGCTCTTTCAATGTGTGCTGCAGAATGCAGCACACATAGAAAACCAAAAATGAGGAGAAATAAAAGTATTTCTCATCTTTTCACCATTCGAACGCCTGCCTCCGTGTAAATCTGGGGCAGTATCAAAAGCAAGGGGTGTTGCGGTGGAATGTCCACAGCAACACCCATTGCACGCCCCTTTTACGCTAAGTGATGCATGTAAAGGGGCCATATTTGCAAGGCGGCATTAGGCCACAAAAAGTGGCTTAATGCCGCTTTGTAAATATGGAGAAGGGCATATCGCAACCAGAACGTCACCAAAAGTAACGTTCTGGTGGCGATATCCCCTTGTAATTATGCCCCTTAATTACCCTGTCACTTTCTCAACTTGAGGCACTTCTATCACCTGTGAACACTCCTCTTTTCCTTTGTTCTTGGGACCCCCCCACTAAACTACTGGCCTGTTATTGGCACAGTGAAGGGGAGGAGAGGGGTCTTCACAGTCAAAGCCAATTAGAGAAGACCTGCTCAGGTTTGTCAGTATTTTTCTGTTTCTATTCATAAATTTAGACAAAGGAAAAATAGTTTTCTATCTGTATTTATATGTAAAAATCTGTTTAAACTGATAACCAGATGCTTTAATTATGAAGAATGGAAAAGGGTATGAAGGAAAACTCTGTATTTCTGAAATGCACACCAGCAACTCTCAATTTATGGGTACCCATGCGTGTGTCAGAGGGAATTTTGTACAATATCTTCTGTGTTACACACTTGTTTACATTTGAAAGGCACAAACATGGAGATACTAAATTGGAAAAATAAATATATTACTATTCTGTATTTCCACATGTCTCCTGATAAAAATGGTACCCACTTGTGTGGCCGGGCCTTACACCTGTGACACAAAACACCCAAAAAGTGACCTAGGAGACATATTTCACCCAGCACAATGCATGTTTTTGTACAAGGGGGCTAGCTCTGGATTTTGGGCCTCAGCTCAGCTGGCACCTAGGGAAACCTACCAGACCAGCACAGTTTTGAAAAGAAGACACCCAGGGGAGTCCAGGGTGGGGTGACCTGCATGGCTCTCCAGGTTTTTTTACACAGAATCCCATGCAAAGCTCAAACTTTGCCTAAAAACATTTCCTTGCACTTTTGTGAGGAAAAGTCACAGAATCTTCAGGCAGCCACAAATTTCCTACCACTCAGCTTCTCCCAAGACTCCTGAGAAAAACGGTGCCTCACTTGTGTGGGAAGGCCAAGTGCCCGCAACACGACACGGCACCAAAGAGGAAAGGGTGTGGCGCAGCAGCCAGAGCTGCCGACTCTGGAACTGGGGATCCAGATTCGCTTTTTGGTGTTGGCTCAACATCCTGTGATTCTAGGCAAATCACTAAATATCCTCGTGCCCATTGACAGCACCTGGATACTCTCATTGGTGATAAGCTGCACTATATAAATCTACTAATTGCTAATGTAATTACAATTACCAAAGGCAATGTAGACATATCACATTTTTCCACTGAAAATAGTTTTTTGCAATGCGGGTAGCTGTGGATTTTGGGCACCAGCTCAGCCGGCACCTAGAGAAACCTACCAGATCAGCAAATTTTTGAAAACTAGACACCCTGGGGAGTCCTGGGTGGGATGACCTGCATGGTTCTCAACAGGTTTTTTACTCAGAATCCCCTGCAATGCTCAAACTTTGCCTACAAAGCACATTTTCCCTGCATTTCTGTGAGGAAAAGTCATGGAATCTGCAGGCAGTCACAAATGTCCTACCACCCAGGGTTCCCCAAAGACTCCAGAGAAAAACAGTGCCTTTTTTTAAGTAAGTAAGTCTTTATTGTTTGATTAATAAAAATCATTACAATCTTGGACAGCTATAGATCGGTTAAAATCAAATATATAAATAGATAAAATGAGGAAAGACCACTAAAATGTCATCACTTTCACCAGACAATATACTACTATTATGAGTAAAAATGGTACCCCACTTGTGTGGCCGGGCCTTATGCCTGTGACACAAAACACCCCAAAAAGTGACCTAGGAGACATATTTCACCCAGCACAATGCATGTTTTTTTACAAGGGGGCTAGTTCTGGATTTTGGGCCTCAGCTCAGCTGGCACCTAGGGAAACCTACCAGACCAGCACAGTTTTGAAAAGAAGACACCCAGGGGAGTCCAGGGTGGGGTGACTTGCATGGCTCTCCAGGTTTTTTTTTACCCAGAATCCCATGCAAAGCTCAAACTTTGCCTAAAAACATTTCCTTGCATTTCTGTGAGGAAAAGTCACGGAATCTTCAGGCAGGCCCAAATTTTCTACCACCCAGCATTCTCCCAAGTCTCCTGAGAAAAACGGTGCTTCACTTGTGTGGGAAGGCCAAGTGCCCGCAACACGAAACGGCACCAAAGAGGAAAGAGTGTGGCGCAGCAGCCAGAGCTGCCGACTCTGGAACTGGGGATCCAGGTTCGCTTTTCGGTGTTTGCTCAACATCCTGTGATTCTAGGCAAATCACTTAATATCCTCTTGCCCATTGACAGCACCTGGATACTCTCATTGGTGATAAGCTGCACTATATAAATCTACTAATTGCTAATGTAATTACAATTACCTAAGGCAACGTAGACATATCACATTTTTCCACTGTAAATAGTTTTTTGCAATGCGGGTAGCTGTGGATTTTGGGCACCAGCTCAGCCGGCACCTAGAGAAACCTACCAGACCAGCACATTTTTTAAAACTAGACACCCTGGGGAATCCAGGGTGGGGTGACGTGCATGGTTCTCAACAGGTTTTTTTACTCAGAATCCCCTGCAATGTTCAAACTTTGCCTACAAAGCACATTTTTCCTGCATTTCCGTGAAGAAAAGTCATGGAATCTTCAGGCAGTCACAAATTTCCTACCACCCAGGGTTCCCCAAAGTCTCCAGAGAAAAACAGTGCCTTTTTTTAAGTAAGTAAGTCTTTATTGTTTGATTAATAAAAATCATTACAATCTTGGACAGCTGTAGATCTGTTAAAATCAAATATATAAATAGATAAAATAAGGGAAGACAACTAAAATGTCATCACTTTCGCCATACATGATACTGCTGTTATGAGTAATTTCGGGATAACATGCCGCACTAGTACATTAATATCACATAAACACGATCCTAAAAGTAGCTTTTCTGTTGTCTGTAATTATCATAATTTCTGTGGGCATTTCCTTACTGATAAGATATCACCATGTTTGCACACAGTCATTATCATATACCACTTTCTTAACTCTACATCTTTAAAGTGACTACGTGCTTGTTTTGCCATACCGTGAACAGTGTTATAATACATTTATGAAATTTACCAATGCCCATTACTTTTAATACGGAATTGTTAAAGTGTCTGAAGTAAGGTGCTTACGTGTAGTGCCTTAAATGCTAACCCAAACTGTAAACATTAATTTTCTATCAGTAGATAGGATGTCAATAAAGTGCTTCTGATTATTCTAGTAATTCATGTTCTCAATTATCATTCCGAGTTTCATTTTTTTTCTGCTGTAAGAATAAACTTGACAAATTGTCTAATTAAATGGATTGATTTCCCGGAAAGGCATAAAATGTCCTCACCCCTTGTTCATCAAAGGGGGGGTTTCAACAATGCTTGCCTTTCCTGTGATAGCCAAGGGCAAATGTACACAATGTATGTTAGCGTTTCGCGGGCAAACCCACAGAGTCTACAGTTCGACGTTGGCCAAATTGCATTTCCATCTTGGGGTTCCATCCTTTGTCAGATATTGACCAAATCTTATTTTTAAAAATGTATCTCTAATAAATGGCTGTAATTGAAGATGTAAGTAAAGTTGGGGCTCCTTTTTATTGAATGAATTAATGACCGACCAGGCAAGTTTTTTACTGAAATAACCTCCTTATCCTGCATCAGGGATAGGATGTTCATTGATCGATTTAAAAGATGTTTAAAAATGTTTTTATTTCTGTCCCAGTAATCATTAGGTTGGAGGTTAAATGTATTTGAACTCTTAGTTAAGTAAAACCTTCACCCACATGCATAGTCGGATTTGGTCAGTTCTTGCCAGCACAAATCTGCAAGGCTGCCAGGATCTGATAAAAACAAGGAGTATAAGCTTTTTAAGAATGCTGATTGCTTTACTAGGAATTGGCTCAACATGCCAAACTCCAATCGGATATTTGCATGTCCAACATTTTTGGAAATTCTAAAAGTAGACTTAAAAACCTTAATTTGTAAATTATCTAAAATGTTTGCGTCCTTGCCCTGGAAAATTACCGACCCGTAGGCTAAGGCGTGAATCATTTTAGCCTTCATAAATGTAGCTAAATGCTCGTGACTAGGGCATGAAAGTTTATCTTGCAAAATTCTAAAAGCCAATGCGAGAGATGTTGCTTTTGCCTTTAAATTAGTAAAATTATGCTTAAAGGATACCCTATCATCAAATGTGATTCCCATGTATTTGTAGGTTTTTACTGTTTCAATCGCTAGTCCATTTGTTTTCCATACATGCCTACCGGTTATAGTTGATCCTATTGTCATTTTGTTTTCTTTATTAAGCCATTTGCTAAAATTGTAATTGTTAAAAGTACCTATTGGCCACTGTAGAACTATTGGGGTGTGGCTAAGCAATACTATATCTTCAGCATACTGATACTAGTCTAGATTCACTCCAGAAAGATTTGGTGAGTGGGCATTAACATTCTGTAAATAAAAGGGTAAATCTGCCATAAAAAGATTAAAAAGACAAGGAGCTAAAACACAACCTTGCTTCAAACCGCTAAAAGTAATAATACGGAGAGTAGTGCAGGTGCCATTACCCATTTTTACTTGAACTCAATGACTTGAGTATAATAAAACAATCATGTCCAGTAATTTTTTTGCTATACCCCAAGCTGACAGCTTTTTCCAAAGTATGTTGCGGGGAACAGAGTCAAAGGTGGCTTTCAAGTCTACAAAACAAATATATAGCCTTTGTTTTTTTTGTTTAGCTGTCTCCCCTAGCAGCGTAAGGGATATTAAGTTGGTAATCATTGACTGACCTTTTCTGAATCCTGCAAAGATTTTCCCCTCCACATCAGTTAAAATATGAGTCAATAATTAGCACGATTGTCAGGAGGACCACTCTTGTAGATGGGTTGGATAATGTTCCTCTACCAGGAACCCGGGATTACTTTGAGTTTGACAGTTTCTTTACACAGTGGTGTAAGAATTAAGCCTGGGTGGAGTTCAACTGCTCCGCGAGCAGAGGAGTGCGTTAGATAAATGCCGTTCGCTGTGATTTTCAGTTCCAGGTTCTTGTCCGTACTGGGCAAACATTGCGAACGGCACCATGCATGGCGCAAGCGGGCGCTGCTTCCTTTCTGCTGCCCGAGTAGATTTTTACTCAAGCAGCTGGCTGCTTTCACAATGCGAACGGACGGTTTCTCAACGCGAGCGGTCGCAAGTATACATGACCACTCGCAATGAAAAATCTGACCGTGTTGAGAAATCTCGCCGAGAGGTTGATTCTCCACTCTCGAGCTTGCCAACTTGATGTTGATGATTGCGAACGAGGAAAAATCTCGCCGGGTGGGGGATTTTCCTCGCGTGCTCGCGTTCGTCAATGTCAAGCGCGAGCGAGGAAAATCTCTGCTCAGCAACGTGAAGTGGAGTTTTTCGCAACTCCGTGAGCTCCGAGTAACGCGGAGTGCGGAAAACTCCGCAAACTCCGTGAGCGGAACGGAGTTCACCGCCCAGTCTTAGTAAGAATTCTTGCCCACAGATTTGAGTTGTTCTCAAACACCACATTGAGGATCAGTGGCATAGCTAGACCTTTGGCTGCCCATGGCCGCCCCGGCGTTTGCCGCCCGTGGCAGCATGTAAGTGCGGGGAGGGTTTGCTGGTGGATTCCTGCAACAGCCCGGGGGTTGGGAGGCTGGCGATTACCAACGTCTACTGCCCTGCGATGGCTGCAGTTATGAGTGGGGGGTGGAGGGAGGCTGCTGACCGCAAAACTCATGTCGTCCAGGCGATCTGCCCTCCTTGCTATCCAACTGTTGGGGATTCCATTGGGGCTAGGAGAACCGATTGATTTGATCCTGCATATCATCTTTATGGTCTCCTCCTCTTGCATAGTGTCCAAGTCCAAGTCTAAGAAGTTGGTATTCATCATGGAGTTTTTCCTGGTGTTTTTCACTCTTCTTATCCCATCGAGAAACTGACATTTTTTGTAGAGCTATATTTTCAGTGATCATTGCTGATGAGTATCCATACACTTTGGAGAGGTAAGAATCCCAACTTCATTCTAAGATGTTCCCGCTATTTGCTTGCCTACTACAATGCTCTAGTTTATTAATTGTTCCCCAAAAAGCTTTTGGGTTGTTTTACCGGCATAGTGCAGCTTTATCCATGTTTCTTCATGGTAGGCCCTTTTTGCCTTCCAGATCTCGTTCTTATATGTTTTTCTCAGGTTTGCAAATAATTGTATTTTAAGATTTTTATGGACACAATTTGGTTGTTTATATATTGCCCTTGTTGCTTTATTGAGGGCATTCTCTTGAAGGTACAGCTTATGCGAGTACCACTTGTTGTTTTTTAGCCTAATTGGGTTGCACCCAGAAATTGTTTTGGGGGGGCAGAGGTCTGTTAGTGAAAAACATAGAGAGGGCCAAAATTACCACCATCGGTTTTCCTGATTGGAAGTCTCCGAGAGCCAGTTTTCTTTTTGTTTCTGCAAAGGTCAAAATCTCAGATTGGTTATCGGCATGCCATATCATTCTTCTTAGATTAAATGCGGTTGGCAATTGGTCAAGGTTTCTAGTCTTTGGTTAGTATTCAGGTGATAGGGATAATGATATGATTTGAAGATTGTGATTGCTCGCCACTCGACGGCAACATGATACCCCTCAATTCCAGATGTTAATCGCCTACAGACAAAAGTGTAGTCAAATATAGAAATTTGCCTGGAATTTTTAAAGGTTGGTACGCCTACTTTATTCAGTTGATGATCTTCTTGTAACAGCATAAGCTCATATTTTTTAACATGATAACAACAACTATGAGTCATTTCTTTATTTAGCTTATCCGAAAAGACCAATTGACCATGTACATGTAAAAATCGTATGACATGATTAGGCCCATAGTAGGGTATTGGTGGATCAAAGTATCAATTATTTCCCAGACGGTACTAAGCTGTGTTATTTTGATCGACTTTTTTGTGCTTAGGTATACATTTAATAAGATTATTGGCAATTGAAGGTGCATTTTAATACATTGTAATCACGTAAGTTGAAAGTCAATTTCTTCATGCTTTGTGCCTAGTTCTAATTAGATTTAAGTAGACAACGTGCCTTTCGCTCAACCAAAGGTGGATGAACAGGTTGCAGTGGTAAAATATTCTTGATAACCAATAACCGCTTCCTTATCCATTTTCCATGTTTGTTGGAACATAAGAATTTTAAAATTCTGTAGGAAGTTTAATGTTTCTTGGCCTTGTAATAGTCTTAAGAGGCCATGTACGTTCAAAGAACAAATGATCGTAGACTTTTGCGGTTTATCCAGGATTTTTAACTTTCAATTACTCTTTATAGATGTTCTTTTAGTAAGAATAGTTGGTAGCCAAGCCCAATCCCCAGCTATATCTGGCTTCTTCTGTATTGATTTACAAGTACGAAAGCTCGAAATACCGCTTGTAATAGAAATACCTGTTGTTGATACTAAATTGAATAATGATCCAATAGCCCCTTTCAGGACATTAACTTGCCCTCCATAGTTTCCGGATGGTATAACATTTATCTTAGTGTTCTTTTTTACCGCTGGCGTTGGGATCAAGATGGGTCAGATACTTGCTATCTGAGCATTTCCTGATCTTGAGCCCCCATTCTTCAAAAAGGGATGTATTTTTCATGATTTTGTTAACCCTATCATCGTTATGCCAAATGGTACATGTTATTTCTCGAGGGGAGATAGTAAGATAATTTTTAAATTGAACAGAATCCAAGGCATCATTTGTTAGATAGCTAAGAGCTGGAATAGCTGTTAGTAGTTTTAATATATTACTATGGTTTAGTGTATCATGTGTACCCCTTGAATTGTATTGTGTGATAAACCAGAGTTTTGAGGAAGTGGATGGGCACTTATCCTGAGTTTTGGTTAAAATTTTAGTATTGGTAGGATTATGATTTGTTATTGAGCTATATGTTCCCGATTGCCTGGGACAACCTCCTACTTGGTGTTGTATGACCTGGCTGCCCTGGTTTACTCTGGGATAGCCTTGCAATTGTTGCAGGCTTTGTGCCGGCAAAGTAGAAGGAGGCAGCATTGAGCATGGTGATTTAGACTGCTGGAGGTTTAAAGTTTGCCAAGCCTCATCCCATCTGATCTCGAGGACAAGCGTGTCTCTCCTGTCTTCACATTGCCCTTGTGTGTACTTTGCATCTTGTGGATAACAATTTGCATTGGTTTCGCATTGATTTTTCCTTTTGGTTGGCTGGTCCTCCTTGTCCTCTAGGATAATAGACAAGTTTTGATCGATTTGTTTCCCAGTCAACTCTTTAACTACTATTTTTTCCCGGTCAGAAGATTTTGTGATAGGTTTAAAAATCAGGTAACATTCTTTTAGTCTGTCAGACATACTTGACCTGGCTGAGCTTATTATTTTGTTTATTTTATTATGCGCCTTTCTATGCCTTTTCCTTGCTCTTTTGGTTAGAACTGTTGTGTTTAGCAAACTATCTCAAAATCCAGTTTGCACTGGCTTACGATCTTCTAATGAAGTTTTGATCATATTTCGCCAGTAAAGAAAAGTCAGATGACTTTAATGAATTATTCATGAAATCTGAGTTTTCTTCTTCACCTTGTTCTTGCGAAGTGGTTATAATCTCAATAATTTGTTTCTCAGGGGTCATAATCATTTTTAAGTCCAGATCAGATCTTCCTATAACAGGGATTGGGCTGAAAGGGTCTGTTTCTCGTCTATCCTTTGGATCGTTAGGACTTTGAATTTCATTGGGTTTTTTGTGTACATGATCTGTGCAGTGCTCTGATTTAGGAGACCCTTTGGGGTTTTTTGGAGACATCAATAGGCCTATACTAGTTTCAGTACTAGGTGTTAAATCAATCACAGGATACTTTAGATTTAGGCCAGAGTCTAGATCTTTAGTATCATGGTAGTTCTCAATGTTACTCTCTATAAATTCTCCCTCTTTGGATACAACATTTGATAGAACCATCGATGGTAGATTATATACTGTTGCTTGTCCTTTATGAGCTTTCGGTACTTCTCCCATACTAGATATCTCGTTTGGTCGAGCCGTTGATACTAAGTAGCAGGGAGCATAAACTTGTGCTTTTACAAATATTGGAGCAGGACTTACACTGATGTCATTAAATATTGTTATATTTTTGATCAAGTTGGCCTTTGTTTCAGGTTCCTTCTTAATCTATGCAGAGAATTAAAAGTGGTCTGCAATAGTTGGTAGTGGAATGTCCATGGGATGATAATTTAAAGAGCCCTCCACAAAATGAAAGTGAGAATTCGAAGGTGTCTTAGTAGTAATTGCTCCTTCAATAAGGGGTAGGTTCAGATCGATATCTACATCCTCAAGCACCATTTTAGATTTATTTTGCCTCTTTTTCATTGTTTAGGTTGCTGTTGATGTTGTACGGCCCCACGCAAGCGGGCGGATCTCATACTTGTCTTGTGGTAATCCTTATCTCCAAGCGGAGGGCGGTTATGATGGGGTGGAAACCTGTAGTGCAATATATGAAGATACAATGCAATGCAGTACTACTGCTGCAAGCCACACCTGTCAGGCCGCTTCTGCAGCTAGCTCAGAGAGGTTTTTTTGTTGTTTTTTTAGCACATACAAATTGCTGTTGTTTTATTGGCAATGTCTATATAAATCTTTTGGTTCTTATGGCTCTGTGTGCATAAAGGAGCATAGAAATTTAACAGAAAGTCAGCCTGGGAATGCCCAGTATTGGCTAAAATGGACCAGTGAGCCTCAAAGCAGGTCTCAAGACAGGTCTCAAAACAATGAGACCCCACACCACTCCTCACCCTCACCTCACAGAACCTCATAGAGGATTGTCTCCAGGCCTCTGGGGGTACGTGGTGTGACAAGATGCGGAAGGGTGCAAGGCACATCATCACAGCTGCTTGCAGCGCCGTACTCCACCAAGATGAACCAAGATGGACCAGGACAAAAGGCAAGGGAAGGGCAAGGGCCAAAAGCAAGGGTGATGGGCAGCTGGTGAGTGGGGCACACCGGGCGGTACCACAAGCCGCACCCATTTCTAACCGAGCCGCTTCATCGGACCACCTGGGGCACACACTCTGTGGCCACCAACTACGGCAGTTGCACTCACCGTACGCCACACACAACTGACTTGGTTGGGCCTGATAGAGGTGCAGGATATGGGCGACCCCGTAGGAGGCCCGGGACTAAGCTTTTCTTTGGGGCTCTGGGACTCCGGGGTCTGAGAACTTGCACTTGTCCGCATGTCTGCTCGTCAGCTCCTGACGTCGATCTCCGCTTCCCGTACCATCTTACGATTGCCTAACCAGTGCCTCACTTGTGTGGGTAGGGCAAGTGCCCGAGACACGAAAGGGAGCCAAATGCAATGTAGACACATCACATTTTTCTGCTGAAAAACAATGTGCTTTTTGTGGGTAGCTGATGATTTTGGGCCCTCTCTCAGCCAGCACCTAGGAAAACCCACCAAACCAGCAAATTTTTTATAAACAGACACCTGGGGGAGTCCAGGGTGGGGTCACTTGTGTGGCTCTCACCAGGTTTTTTTACCCAGAATCCCCTGCAAAGTTCAAACTTTGCCTAAACAATACATTTCCTTGCATTTATGTGAATCTGCAAGCAGTGCCAAATTTCCTACCACTCGGCATCCCCTAAAGTCTCCTGAGAAAAACGGTGCCTCACTTGTGTGTGTTTGGGTCAAATGCCTTAGGACACCTGCATTTTTGATCCCGGGTTCGGCGGTCATCTAGGGAATCTTACATCCCAGACGTTTCTGAAAAGTAGACACCTGGGGGAGTCCAGAGAGATGTGGCTTGCATGGATCCAGCTTTTTCTTACCCAGAATCCACTACAAACCTCAAATTTTGCAAAAAAAGTCACATTTTCCTCACATTTCTGGATGGGAAAGTTATGGGATTATTGTGCAGGCACAAAATTCCCACCACCCAGAATTTCCCCAGGTATCGTGATAAAAATGCTACCTTACTTTTGTGGTTCGGCCAAGTGCCCGCGACAGGGAAGGGCCCAAAACCTTTTGTGGAGCCATCAAAATTACCTAACCCAAAACTACCTGGCTTTGCAAGGGGGGCATCTGAGTTTTTGGCCCCCGGCGGCCATCTAGGGAAAGCTTTTAAACCCAGGCATTTCTCTAAACTAGACACCTGGGAAAGTCAAGGGAGCTGTAATTTGCATGGATCCCCTCAATGTTTTCTTACCCAGAATCCCCTGCAATCCTCAATTTTAGCTAAAAAGTCACATTTTTCTCACATTTCTGTGTGGGAAAGTTGTGGGATCACTGGGCCGGCACAAATTTCCTACCACCCAGCGTTCCCCCAGGTCTCCCGGGCGCACTTGGCCCACCCACACAAGTGAGGTAGCATTCTCATCAGGAGACTGGGGAAAGCTGGATGGTAGGAAATTTGTGCCGGCCCAGTTATCCCACAACTGTCCCACACAGAAATGTGAAAAAAATATGTTTTTGTCAATGAATCAAATTTACAAGGGCTTCTGGTTAAGTAAACCTTGTGGGATCCACACACAACCTACCACATATTATTTTCTTAGTGACCAGTTTCCAAAAAGATTTGAGGGCAGAAGGTGTTCAATACAGAGAGAGTATATACTGATAAAGAAAACAGAAAAGAACCAAAACATGATTGCACACCAATCTACTAGTCAATCACAGGCATACTCGTTGGATTTGGCATGATGGTAAGTAAAATGGTTCATAAAAATAACTTTATTCACCAATTATTTTACAAAATAAATTCCACAAAAGTCATTGTTAATAATTTCAACATTAAATCAAAGAACCACTGACTTACAGCTGGTGAGTTATAAAGCCACGTTGAGGCACCAGACACAATATAACACTTACATTTACAAACAGCGCCATTCAAGGACCCATCACTCTTATAAGCCAACAGAACTAACACACCAATCACACCACCAAGCACCCAAACATCAGACAACTGACAAACACACCTCAAGCAAGTCAATACACATACTGGCTACCAGCAACCAATACACCGTCCGTCCATGCACACCACCAGTCAAGCACCAGTGTACACACACTGCCTGCCAAGCACCAATCCACGCACACCACCAGGCAAGCAGCAGTCTACACACACCGCCCGCCAAGTGCCTGTCAATACACACCACCAGCCAAGTGCCACTCTACACACACTGCCAGTGAAACATCAGTCCACACCCACCACCAGCCAAGCACCAGTCTACACGCACTGCCAGCCAAATGCCAGTCCACATGCACCGCCAGCCAAGTGCTAGTTCACACACACCAACAGCCAAGTGGCAGTCGACACGCACCACCAGCCAGCACCAGTCTAATATGCTGCCAGACAAACGCCAGTCTACACATACCACCAGCTAAGCGCTAGTTCACATGCACTGCTAGCCAAGTGACAATCCACATGCACCACCAGTCAAGCGCCAGTCCACATGCTCTGGCCGCCAAGCACCAGTTTACACACACCGCCAGCCAAATACCAGTAGACACAGACCGTCAGCCAAACTTCAGTTCACACACACGCAGAAACTTTACCTGGTGTCTAGTGACTTTCTGTCCCCCTTAGGGGCAAATGGGCCTAAACATATGGCCAATCTGCGCCCGGGGGCAGAAAATGGCCAAAACATTCCCTATATGAAAGGGGAGCGACCCTTGCCAAAGGGGTCACTCCCCGACATATAAATATAAAATTCCCTGGTGTCCAGTGGCTTTCATGGGCCTATAAATATGGATGATAAGCCCCTAGGGGAGGCAGAAAACAGACAAAACATTGCCCAAATAAAAGATGAGCGACCCTTGCCACTTGGGGGCAGATCAGCCTAAAAATATGGCCGATCTGCCCCCAAGGGGGACAGAAATGGCCAAAATATGTGCCCAAACAAAAGGGGAGCCCCTCTTGCCAAAGGGGCCACTCCCCTTATTACGCAAACAATTATCCATGGTGTCTAGTGCATCTCTGCCCCACTTGGGTGCAGATCGGCCTTAAAATATGGCCGATATGGCTCCAAGGGGTGCAGAAGCAGCCAAAATATTTGGCAACATATAAGGGGAGCAACCCTTGCCTAAGGGGCCACTCCCAAATTTGCAACAACAATTAACCCTGGTGTCTAGTGTGTTTCTGCCCCCTTGACGGTAGACTGGCCTAAAAATATGGCCAATGTGCCCCCAAGGGGGGCAGAAACGGCCAAAATATGTGCCACAATAAAGTGAAGTGACCCTAAAGATGTCATCAGTGATGTCATCAGTGATGTCATCAGTGACGTCACTGACAATGCCATCAGTGATGTCACTGACAATGTCATCAGCGATGTTATATGTGAGGTCAAAAGCAGTGCATTGCAGTGGCATTCATTATAGTTACCTCAGGTAACTATATCTGCTGAATGTCTATTGTTTTGTAAGAGTGAAATCTGAGCCCAACTATAACCCCTTGTAACCTTGGGTTTTTCAGTGAATTTCTAAGGTTTTTTAATTCTATTTCCTAACTATAATGTCCCTGTACCCTTTGTTTTTTTTAGTGAATTTCTAAGGTTTTTGAAATTTTATTTCCTAACTGTAGCCTGTAACCTTTGAGAGTGATTGTGTGAGTGAGTGCATGAGTGGTTCTTTGAGTGGGAGCAAGAGTGCCGGAGTGAAATACGTGAGTGGGTGTGGGAGTGTCTGAGTGTGTCTGTGAGTGGGTATATGAGTGAATGAGTGGGTCTATGAGTGTGTGTGTGTGAGTATCTTAGTAGGTCTGTGAGTCGGTATGTGAGTAGATCTGTGAGTGGGTGTGTGAATGTCTGAGTGGGTCTATGAGTGGGTGTATCAGTGTCTGAGTGGGTATGTCAGTGGGCGTGTGAATGCCTGAGTGCATGAGTCGGTGTCCAAGTGTCTTTGTGGCTGTGTCGGTGGCTGTGTGAGTGACTGGGCCACAACAGAGTTGCACCTGCTCCTATATCCAACAAGAGTCCACAATTTTGGACAAAATATCCACTCATGTGGAGCACTTTCTTCTGGTTAATTAGAAACTGCTACCTCATTTTGTAAATGTCCAGTGCGTATTCTACACTACATCTGTCTAATGGCCCATGAAGAAATGTCTCCAGTGACATTGTGTGCATTTTGGCAATGTGATTGTTCCTTGTGTGTCTTTATCTAGAGATCTGTGATAACATGAATCCTTCTATAGAGGGGACAACAAGACTATGAAGAGGTAAATCTCCACCAAACAAGTATACTTCCTCTTAGCTATATGAAATAAGTGCTGCTTTGTTTGGTGATGTCCTCATATTCCACGTTATGAAGAACGTGTCAGAAAAATCTCCTGGAAACATGCTGGAGGGCCTTTTTAGTGAGCTGTCCATCCTCCTAGCAAAAGGCAAGAATACTTTTACATACTACTAAGGTGGTTGAGGCCAAACGGGCGAAACTTCTAAGTGATTTGCACATTTGCATACTCACAGTAATTTAAAGGGACAACCATGGACTCTGCTCCCACCAGGACAGGACAACAAAGAATTCACTTATCACTTTCACATACAGATTAGACTCCAACAGATCAACGATGCAGTCACATACACAAAGGATTTCAGATCATTTATCAATATGGAATTGCAGAGAAAACATACTTGCGTTGCCTTTGCCAAACCCAGGAGTTAGGATTATTTGTTCTTTACAGAAGTGGTTCTTCAACAGGGGCACCTGCTATGTTTATATATTTAAGTGCCTCCCGTTGAGGTTTAATTTCTGTGAAATTAACTTAAGGGCCAAAACTGAACTGCAAAAATGAAATGAGGGAGGGTGCTGCCCCCTACCCATGCCGATTTCCGCCCCGGGGACCCCATCCTCTGGGACCCGGCCTTAAGTCATTGGGGGAAGGTTGCAGCGCAGCCCCTTCGGCCCCAGGGAACCCATCTCCCAGGTGTCCATGGGTGCCCTGGCCCCACCCATGGCACCCAGTGTGAAGGATGGGAACCGCAGGGGGAGCACCAAGGCTCCCACAGTCCCAGCGGGCTCCCTGCCTCCTGCGGGAGCCAGCATTGCTCTTGCATGCAGGGAACTGCTAGAAATTGAGCTCCTGCTATGAGAGCAATATTTGCATCTCTTTCCCTGCCCACATGTCTCTGGCCAGGGAAAGACATGAAATCTTTGCTTCCTGCTAGCGGGACCGGTTTGACAGCTCCCGCTTGCAGGAAGCAGAGTGTTTGCTTTTGTTTGGCGGGAGCTGTCAGCTCCTGCCAAGCAAAAGTAAAAACCTATGTAGCTGGGGGTGGGTACCCTGGGACATAGCAGGAGCTGGGCCTGAGGCTGTATATATCCAGCGTGAGGGGTCACACAGCCTCCCTCCTTTATTAAAAAAAAATATTTGGCCCTGAGGAGGTGGTGGTCCTCGGGGCGGAGGGTCCGTGTGGACCCCCTGTTTAATATTTACTTTATCCCCAGGGAGCGAGGTGGTGGTCCCTGGGACCCGGAGGTGTCTGCGAGGCCCCCCGTTTTAATTGACATAAGCCCAGTGAGGTACCCGGGGCAAACATGTGCCCTTGGAGGGGGTCCCTGTGCACCCCCTCCTTGTTTTTCAAATCCCTGCATGCCCCCAGGATCTGGCCACATGGGAGTTACATTAAAAATAAGCACGGGAGACCACGCTTGGTTTTTAAAAAAAAATCATGGTGATGTTCATGAATATTCTCAAAAATCGCTGTGAATTTAAAAATAAATGCTTTCTTGCCCTGGCGGGATCCCTCTGGGACCCCTAGATCATGGCTAGAGAGTCAGGGTGTTCCTACTCTTCACCCTTTTCTTTTTTTTGTGTTTTTGTGGGGGACTCGGCTTCTTCATATTTAAATACACAAACTGTGTCAGGAAACAGGCGCTGATACTCCCGAGCTTTTCATTCTCAAGTTATATTGAGAACTTCTGCTTGCCACGTACAATGGCCTTGATCACAAACAAATAAACGCCATTTTGTTGGGTTATATACACACACATGACAATTATAAAAATCATAGAAATAAAAGGTCAACTCAAGTGTTTGCTCATTCTAAAATTAAATGAAAGAAATACTCCTTCAGCATAATTCATGTGAGTACATAGATTGTAAAAAACAACAAACATTGAAAATCATTCAGCTATTGTAGTCAAATGACTTATTTCATTATCTCAGTTTAAGGCCAGCACTGTGATATATATTCAGAGAAAAAACCAAAGGTTAAAGTAACAGAGTAAGGTGTGATGAACAGAGGTGTGTTTGTTTAAAAAAATACTTTGAAAATCACTGATAAACACAAAGGTTAAAGTAACGTTATAGTTAGTTGAGTATGTAAGTGACAACATTGACATTTTGAACTAAAAGAAACACAGAAAACCACCAGTTATAGTTAGCAGAGCTAACTGTAACTTACACCCATCCATGCCTTGCTTATGACAAAACAAATATTACATCACTCATGACATGTTCTGTGATGTAATTCATTTCAAATGACATCATCCAACTAGTGTCCTTGTTTTTTTTCTTTTATAGATTATACAGTGGCAGGTAACTACCATATCACTTTTCTACCTAGTTTTGTACAGCCTGTGTCCAACTAATGTGTGTAAGTGTTTACAAAACACATGTGCTCCTAATGTATTTTTGGTGTGAGGAGGTATTGAACAAGTTATAAATCTTTGTATTGAAGACTAACTCTTTTTGCAGGTGACAGTTGATGAGTTGTGTTCAGCATGTTCCACACACGTTTTTGGATCTGCAGAAAAAGTTTCAAACAGGGCAGCGTTGTACTTTAAAACATATTAAGTATTGTAAGCAGCCTTGAGTTATTAGACAGAATAATCTCAGCATGAATATTTCTACATAACATAGAAGACTTTGTGCACCAGGTACTAACCTATGTACATGTGCTTGTTTTGCTTCGGAAAATGGGTTATCTGTAAAGTTTTCACCACAGTATTAAGGCTGCAGGTAGTATGATCTTTAGCACCTTCAAACCTTGGTTGTTTTAAGTGAATAGTCACTCTTTGGACTAGTTTTGCATAAAATGTACATTTTTCTTAGTAGATAGTGGATGTGGCGTAACAACTAGAGCAGTCGACCTTGAAGCTGGGGAATGAGGTTCGAGCCTCGGCAGGGACGCTCAACATCCTATGATTCTGGGCAAATCACTTCATCTCCCCATTCCTAACAAAATTAATGAGTCCGTCTGTAATGCAATTGGTGCTCATATTAAGCACTCTGATACCTTTGGATTGAGTTCACGCTATATAAAACTCCCCCCAAAAAACACTCTGTGGTGTATTTGCAAACAGTGTGGTACAGAGTACACTCTCTCCATGGAGTAAACAGTGTTAACACTACCCACTTTTCTACTCATATCCACTTCATTTCTCATTGTAGGTTCAGTGATTGTCAGGGTTTTCTACAGGTAAAGACTGTCTGTAGTAGGGCATTAGTTATATAATAGGGCTTGAGTAGCTGGAGGAACTTGATTTTCCTGGAACAGATTGAACACTGTGTGCAGGATAGGTTACCCTTTCATATGTGGTTTACAATCAGCATGAACTCGACTACCCATGAATTGTAGAGGATAGGCTCAATGTTGCACATAACACATGCTTGCTTTACCTATGAGGGTTGTATGTATGATAGCAGTAATGATACTTCATAGTATTCAGAGCTATTTTGTACTTACCTGCGTAGCTCTAATGCTATACCCGTTTATAGAACATTGTGTACATATGCTTGGATGATGTCATCAGTGATGTCATCAATAATGTTATTTGAGGTGTCATCAGTGATGTCATAAATTATGTCATAGAAGATGTCATGAGTGATGGTATATGTGAGGTCATAAGCAGTGCATAGCGGGGGCACAAGTTATAATTAGCTCTGCTAACTGTAACTGGTGAATGTCTGTGGTTTTTAGTTCAAAATGTTAATGCTGTCACTGACATAGTCACCTAACTATAACATTTCTTTAACCTTTGGTTTTTTCAGTGATTTTCTAAGGGTTTTTTTAAATATAAAAACACATCTTTTTTTTCACACCTAATTATAACGTTACTTTAACCTTTGTTTTTTTCTGTGAATTTCTGTGGGTTTTTAAAGTAAATTAATTTAGCTTTTTCAATGTATTTATGGTAGGTTGACTAAAGTGTGTATCCTATCTGCACACATCATTTCCAAAAGGAATGGCTTTGTATTGTAACATAACAGGAGAGAGTGCACTGTTTGGAGAAATCTATGTAATAATGATGCCTGAGTGTAATAGAGTGTGATAAGGCAATATTTCAGAGGCTGTCCATCTTCTCAGTACTTGTCAGTGTCACACTAACACATTTTCTCAGCAACTTCAAAAATAAATAAATACAAGAGTTTTCAAGGGCTGTGTAGGAGTTTTTACATGAAACAGGTGACTAGAAATAAGAAAATGAGAGTGAACGCTTCTTTAAAAATGTATACCATTAGTACAAACCATTTAAATCTATTTTTACGAGTGTATCATTACTATCGCCAGAGTCTTGGTTGTGGGAAGCCTGAAAGATCATAGAGTCATGCATTTTGTTTTATAGTATTGCATAGACTTGTCATTCTTGTGTTGAATTTGTGTTTAATAGCAATGTATAATAAGGATGTCCTTTAAATATGTCTATGATATATATATATATTTTTTTATTAATGACTGACTCCCATGAGCGTCTTGCAAGACACAAGCACACAATCCCATGTGTGGAGTCTGTGGGGCTGTCCTTCCTGGTTGGTTATCACGGACAAGATCCTATATTTGAAATGTTGTCGATAATAGTGTTTTAGTGTAATTCTGAAGGAAGTATGACACTATAGATAATAATAAACTTACAAAAATGGATTATGTATTGTACCACTTAACACATACAATAATATTTTTTTAGGATCCTGCAAGACAGTCGTGAGTCGCTCGTAAGAGGATCACGAGATGAAAGACACACCCCAAGGAGCGCAATCTGATTGATTCATATCAATGTCAATACATAAAAAAGGAACAATCCATCCATTTTGCCTCATTTGCATTTTGGAGTTTAGTGTGGGCAGAAATTGCCCATTGCTTCTGTTTCCTTACAGGAAAATCTATTTTTTCAGAGCATTCAGTGTCTTCCTCTGACTCAGATGAGCAGCCAAGAGGAGTTCCACCACTCGAGCCTGCTCAACCTGCCAAAGACTCACTCATTTGGCAATTCTTTGAAATAAGAGCAGGAGGGAAGAAAGAGTCTGCTAAGTTTGTAACCTGCAAACTTTGTAATGAGGCATTAGTAAAGAGACTCAGACACAGTATGGCATGGGCACTACTGGAATGTGGAGGCATTTAAAATCAATGCATCCACAGAAGATAGCTCGTGCAGAGTTGATTCGTGCTACAGAAACAGACAGGAGCATCAACATCTTTCAACCTGGAGACCCTGTACTTGTACAGGTTCTTTCCGGACAATTGGATAATAATCCTGCATACTTAAATATAGCTCTTTTCTGTTGCATGTGTAAGCATATTATTTTTTCATATGAGACCAGCAGAGCTGGACAGGATGAGCTTGCACCAGAGCATAAATGCCCCTCTAGGCAATATTTTTTTTTTAGGTAATACTTTATCCAAGTTTTTTTCCAGTTTTTCTCAAAAGAAGTATTGTTCAATATTTCAAATTTTTAGACAAGTATTAGTTCTACCCTGTTTTAAAATACAAAAACACAAGCATTTTTTAAAAAGTTACAATTAACAAACAAAATTTACATTTTTCATAACCAAAAAAGACTCTTTTAAGAGCTTCCCTGTAGAGTCATTATCTACTCTTTTTCTATTATGAATTCCTCTTTTTATTTAAAAAACAAAACTCCCACGAGAGACACGTGGGAGCAAGAGGACCAAATTAACTTGACATAAATCACATTTTTTGATTCTTATTTTTATTTTGACCTCAGTAGGTGGCTAACAAAGAGAGCCTTTTTTTGGGGAGGGGAGGGTTGAAACAGTTTGTATTTTTGTGTTTTTTTGTAACCATTTTGTATTACCTTTACAAAATAGAAAAAAGGGCTTGTAAACTGCGATAAAAACTGTGAGTTGATAAAAAAACCTAATGCCTAGGAAGGTATTTGTGCTCATCTGTCAGCTGGTCATGGGCTGCTACATTCTTCTGTGCAGTAAAAATGATTTTCTTGAAAAGACAACAGAAAAGTGCTCTGTTCAAGTAGGCTGGGTTGTTTGTAGTCTAGTCTGACTTGTCACAACCTGAGAAGGTGCTAGTTGGCCTGGTTGGTGAGATAAAGAAGCACCTGATCAGGTATCTAGCTCTGCACTTCTCTGCATCTTGACACAAGTTAGATGCCGGGGATGATTGACCTTAGGTGGTGCAACATTCCTGTTGTCCTCGTACTGTACTGTTTTTGTGAGCCCCTCCTGAACTCCTTATGCCTCACTTTGCATTTAACATGCTTCTCAGAAACCTTTTTGCCTCCAGGTGCCATTTCCAAGAACTGTCATGCAATGGATTCCTTGGGTGGTTTTGCTGGTTGAGATGGTCCAGCTTCTCTTTGATCATGAGTGTCAGGTGATGGCATGACTGTAAACTTCTAAAGAGTGGAAAAAACGATCTTCCTAGGGGTAGATTGATGTTTCCACATCCAACAGCTACTCCCTAATGAGAAAAGAATGGTGACCACCCCCTTCAATAATTCATGGCATTAGTGTTAACCCATCAAATGTTTCTTTCTGGGTTTGTTTCTACTCTTTTGGGTAGCTCACTAGCCTCTCGCCAGAGGCTCACAAAATCATATATTTATTAATTCAGTTTTATATTGTTGTATACACAAATTCTTCTTTATTTGTATGTTTATTTAACAAATATTGAACAAGGCTGTGATTGCTGTATCTATATAAATTTTATTTTCATTTGATTACAATCAATGACTCTTGCAAGTGGCTCGTGAGAGTCAGGCACACAATCCACTGTGTGGAGTCCGAGGGAGCAGAACGTTCGTTTTTAGTCTCCCAGACGGCTTACGAGACCGTACTTAAGAGAAGAAGTTTATAATAGGATGTAATAGAAATGCTGACAGAAGTTTGATCCTACTGTTTATATTAAACAGACATAAAGGAAGTATACTTAACAATCTTACAAACCTACAAAAACCTTTTCTATGTTTTTACGACCCTGTGAGCACCTTGCTAGCTACTCTTGAGAGGTCTGCGAAAGCAGAGACTCGCCCATATATGACATTTGTTTGGTTAATATTAATGTCTTTCATTATTGTAGGATTACCCACCCTACTTTCCTCATTTGGGAAAATCATTTGGGTGTATTCACATCTACTGCTGGTCGCAGTTTTTCATTTCATTGTATAGAAGATATTTTGTTTACTGGAGAAAGACTGTCCAAAATTATGTCTTCTTCTAGTGATACAGCTCTGGAGACAAGACCAGCTAATTCATCTGAGCCCCCAAAGGCGACCAAGGAATCTGTGCTATGGGACGTTTTCACAATTTCAAAACAAGCTAAAAATGTCTCATCAAGGACAGTGACATGTAAGTTGTGCCACAAGGAATTTTCACACGGCACACGCAAACAATAGTCTTTTGGCTCCACTGGGATGTGGCACCATATGCATTCAATGCACGCAATAGATTGGCTAGAGCAAAGTTGCAGAAAAGTGTTGAGTTAGCATTTGGCACAAGTTATAGAGAGAAGGGTGTAGGAAGGAACTGCATTCTCTGCTAAGACCTTTCCCTTGTATGGTGGCTGTACATACACTGATCTGTTCTTCAGACATCCTCCAAAGGTAGCATGAGTGTGTAGTAGTGTGTGCAGAGAGAGAGAGAGACCATTTTTTTGACACTTACCAAAGACAATAACCATTGTTAATAGGGTATCAGAAGATTGGCCTCTCTGCTGACATCTCTCCCCAAGGTGACATTTTGTTGATTAACTGAATGTCTAGGGTTTTTAAACATAACTTAATATTTTAAGGCAACCATACTAAGATGGTGAAAGAGGAATCTTGTTTACACACATTTCTTCCAAAGAGAATGCCTTTGCATGACGTTGTATGGGAAAAGACTGCACTGCCCTCTAAAACCTCTCTGTTCAGAGATATGTGAGCATATTAGGTATCATGAAAGATTAGTTTTTCTGCTTATTCTTTTCCCCTGAATTACATGTGTATATCGTTCAATGTCAACAAATGGTGCTCTGTGGTAAAATCTGATCCTTATGAAATGACTGTAGATTCACATTAAAGGGTACCGAGGCACACATAAGTAGTCCATCCATATAATAATGCTGGATCGTAGCTGTGAAACTTTATACAAAGACAGTCCGGAATAATTTTTCTTTTTTTTTACTGTCCAGTCTTTTTGTACACAAAAAGCACAACGGCAGCCGACAAGTGTTTCGTTCTGTTAGCGATAGGGACCACAGCGTGATACTTTTCACGTTTGGAGGTTTACAAGGCTTATCAAGGCCTTTAATAGGTCCGCCATAAACCTGGTGGTTTGGACCGCCTTTTAATTGACGTACCATGCCATTGGACTATTAGTTCATGCTTTGGATGTTCTATATTGACGAGGAGTCATATATCATTGCTTGGCTACATTTGGCTGGTGACACAGATTGCGTTATATACAGAAGAACTTGTTCATCAAGTCAGGACTTTTTGCGATCAGTTGCGTTCTATCTATTCGAACCTCAACGTACATCGTAATACTACTTGCCTTGAAAAAGTCCATAGGACGAAACACGTGTCGGCTGCCGTTGTGCTTTTTGTGTATGAAAAGACTGGACAGTAAAAAGAAGACAAATTATTCCGGACTGTCTTTGTATAAAGTTTCACATCTACGATCCAGCATTATTATATGGACTACTTATGTGTGCCTTCGGTACACTTTGATGTGAATAGATTTTCCCTAAAGTTTTACTCTAGGATATATACCCTCCGAGTGGCTGGGGGGGGGGGCTGTTACCATGAGAGCACCACAATTTATTATCTGTTAATTATAAAGTTATCTGGTAAACGTGTGCAATAGATGTGCATTTGTATAAGGCAGAGCCACTTTTGTTCTTGCAATGACTGTACATATTAGAGAGTAGAAAGGAACTCACCTCTATACAGACTGGTCACTCTTAGAAAACAACTCTGCATTGTAGATTTTGGAAAAAGAATGCCTTCTGCAGTAAGGGCTTTCAGTTGGACGATGGGTGTCTGTCGTAGTGTTTGGGAAGAGATTTATTTTTCTTCTCTATGATTGGTAGTCCACTTCTCAGGACTATACCAGTTGTTCTAGGCCCTGAACCAGTGTGAAGGAGCTGACTATAACAATGACACAGCCTTTATCAACTGGTATAGACTAGAGCAGAACGCCTGTAAGTATATTAAAATATGCATAATTAAAATACTTTATAGTATTGATCCAGCGCAATATTAGCCAATAACATTCATACACCATATACTCACTTGGGCCCATACATTCACACTACACTAATACTTACTCTTTTATCAAAGTCCCTGCTACCAATTACCTTCTGATTGAAGAGTAATAACTTACCAATGGATCCTTTGCTAATTGGGAAGTTTAAAATGAGTGACGTTCATTATAGTACATAATCCTGAAATAATCACTGAGTCAGGAAGTTTTAAAATGTTTTACTAAAGTTTTAGCAGAGTAAAATACAGAAAACACGGTACTTGATTGAAATACCCAAGAAAAAGCATAAAAATGATTTTGCTAATAAATGACGGTGTTTAAGGAAGAGGAGAAGATAGATACAGCAGCGCAACTAAAGGTTGCAGTATAGTTACCTAAATGCGAGAACCAAGCCCCTTGGGAAAGGAGTTGGAAAAGATAGGACCCAGGAAGGATGAAGAGCAAAGACTTCTTCCAGGATCAGGACAGGCCCGGTGACCTCTCTACAACAACGCCTGCGCCGTTCCCCTCTCTGATACTCAACTTCTCTCGATTCTCCCGTGCCTTCCTTCTAATGGACTCCGCCACCCCCTCCTCAGGACCTCTTCCGGACAGGAATTCAGTCAGCAACCGATCAGCTGGGCAGTGTGGAGTTGAGAGCGCTCTGGCAGTATGGACGCCTGTTCTTCGTGAACGCATGCTCTGACTAATTTACTAATGCTATATTCTATTATACCCTTCTACGTCCATGTACCTCCCCTTAATGTTGCTAAAATATGGGACCACTACTTCTGATTGGACAGGGACAGGGGGTGGATTCTCGCACCATATCGATTTGGCCTAAATTGTAAAGCCTATTGTCTTTACGTTCCCTCCCCTTCAAATTAATACATTCGCTTTATTTCCCACCCGTCTCACGACAAATGTTATACATTTTACAGGAGAAAAGTAACAATTTGTCCGCCGGAAACATTGGGTACATCATCTTCGGCCAATAGGTCGTGGCCTTGGGAGACGTCCAAGTTGACTTCACTTGGCAGGCATACAGGACAAATGCGCAGAACCCTCTGTCTCTCGAGTTTCAAGACACCAACCCAGGCCCAAGTTTACGAATTACTAAAAGTGCAAGAAGAAAATATTAAAATCACAAATAAAAAGTTTCACTGTATACCCACTTTCCCTACTCTATTCCCATTTAATCATAATACTATCCTGCATTAGTAGCGTTAAGAAAACGACAATTTAATAATGACATGAGAGCAAGCTTAAGCATGTTAAAACATTTAGCGGCCATTTTAATGCACACTGCGCAGAAGCAGAAGTTTCCCACCAAGCAAAGAAAGACGTCACACCATGTGATCAGGTTGCGACATGCGCAATGAAGTCCCGCGCTTTTAGCGGCCATCTTGGTTTATAGACAAGCGTTATTCATTAATAAAACACATAGGCAAGCGTCTATCCCTTCTGTGTTTGTGAATGCAAAGATTAGTATTGACAGTACAAATTTAATAAATTAATACTATGAGGAGGATTGCATACAAGCAAGTTTCATTTTTGAAACCTTGCTCCATCAATCCCCTCTCTGATGGCGTTTCTGAGCCATCAAAATACTACCCTCAATCAGATGCCAACTTCTAGCAAATCGTTTCATTCTCATTTTTACTTTTTCTATTCTTACAGTCTCCTTTTAATTTCTTGTATAAATCACTTCTCCATTCTTCTAGTTCGATTTCATCTAGTTTTCTCTTCTTTCCTTTTCCTGTCACTTTATATGTTCCATTCTTTCTACAGCATTTGCACCATATTGTTATTGCTAAAATTATTATTGCTATCCCTGCTAAGGGTACTAGTATTTGACCTATAAGTCCTTTCCCTATTTTAGCAAACCAGGTTCCAATTGACGAGATACTATTTGTCAATCTTTCCCATACACTATCAACTTCCAGTGGTTTTAGTTCTTTCTCAAGTTTAGTTATGTTCTGAATATATGTTCCAATTTCTGCACTCTTATCAGGAATATAAGTGCAACAATGTTTCGTCTTCAATAATTTACAGACTCCTCCCTCTTTTGCCAATAGAATGTCAAGAGCAAGTCGATTTTGCATCACCATAGATCTAATTGCAACCATCTCTGTATTAATCATTAGAAAACCTCCAGCAGTATCCGTTGATAAACGATCAACCAGTGTAGACAATTTGCATATTTTCCTTGAGTTCAGAATTATTCCCACTGAAGGTATCAATGCACCAAATATATCACCTACAATTTCTGAAAAACTAGCTCTTTTACTACGTATTAATTCATTATTGTTTTCATTGCTTCCAGTGTTTCTTTTTACGTGGTATATCTTTGGAAAAACTATTCCAAAATAACAACTTCCATACCATCTTGCAGGAAGCCTAAAGTAAGCCTTATTCCCACATACATAATATATTCCAGGAAAAACTGAATCTGTTCCTCCTTTGAGTCCCCAACCTCCAATAATTAAAAAATTGTGTTCACATTCACTGGTACCGATGAAAACATTGTTATAATCAGTCTTTAACCTATGAAGACAAATTTTCCCTTTCTTTACGAAATCCAGAGCCATTGCAGCTTGAGCTTTACTAGGTGTATAACTCCCTTCTTTCTTCGCCCAAGGTGGCAACTGAGCCTTATGCTCTGAAGCTTTCTTTTGAAAATCATGTCTTCTATCTTCTACTAAATTCAAAAATATCTTTTCTTCTTCTAGTAAAGAACATGTTAGATTGTGTCTATGTGCATATGTTATGTCGATCGATTTAATTGTTAAGAAAAACTCTCCCATAAACTGTGCGGCTTGACTACTAAGCACTGGGTTCATACTCTTGCGAATCGGAACCTCTGAAAATATCACATCTAAGTTTGAATAATAATACTGTAGCCTACCTGTTCTATAAAATAAACTTGTTAATACACTACATGAGATGCCATATGTCAGTGGTAAATGATGGTATGTTAATCCTTCTGCTACTGATTCAGGTAATTTCATACAGACATAACAATTACTAACTTCCATTGTCTCTACATACTGAAACAATAACTTTGTGAAAACATTTAAACTAGTGTCGTTATCAGCTATTTCATGATGAATTTCTGCCTCATCTTCTGCCATTAATTGTACTCTACTGCCCTTTATGTTTGCTGTCCTCCCTTTAGTTTCATTATTTATCTTCTTATCTATTATCATAAGGTAAGGAATTGCTACAATCAGGACTAACCATACTATAAGCACCAATACTAGACTACATATGCAGATTGCACAGCATCTCCTACAACAATTTCGTTTTGGTCTCCCAGTAACTCTATCATCAGGCATTTTTCGACAAGGAAGATTTCTCTTCTTATCTCTTCTTCTTTTCTTTAGATGATTCTTTTGTTTAGTCAGGGTGGTCTTGTTTCTTCTTCGTATGTTAGTTCTGCACTTGTTCCTTCGCCACCACTGTCACTTGACTCTGAGCTTTCAAAATCTTCAAGAATGATATAAGTCCAGTCAGGACCCTTGAATTTGTTATTCACAAGTCTCAGTCTTTTACTTTTTCTTTTTCCTGACTTTTTCTCTTGTTCAGTTTGGCTTGTCACTTCAGGTACTTGTTCTGGATCTTCACTTCTGGTTGTTATGTGGTATTTTACTCTTTTAATAACACTTGGCCAATGATCTCCTTTTCTTGTTTTCTTTGTTGGCACTGTTTCTCTGTTTACGTCTTCAAAGATCTCGTTATTTTCACTGCTCAATACTGTTTTGTTTTCTTTGATTACTGCCTCTTTTGTTTGTTCTTTTTCAGGTCTGATTGGTTTCTTTTCAGTAGCTCCACAATGACTTTCAAGATGTTGGCTTTGTTCCTTTTTTATTTCTTTATGTTCATTTGTATTTACCCCTTTTTCTTTAGTGCATTCTTCTTGATCTAACTGCTTCTGATCAGGGCTTAATGCACTGTGAACTTCTGCAGCCTGACCTGATTCTTCTAAACCTGTCTTTCCCTCTTCAAAGTTTATTAAATCTTCACTGTTTTTAGTCCAATTTTCTTTCCCTATCTGATTTAGTTCAGGATCTTTTACTATCTTTTCTTCTTGATCCTGAACTTCTTCTTCTTCACCTATCTGATCTTCTTCAATTTCCTCCAATTTTGTTTGATTTCTCGTTCTGTAATATACTTCAGGAACTTCTACCACTGGTATCCAATCCTGACTTGTGCTCGGTTGTTCTCCGTCAGCTTCTCTCGAACCACTAGCCTGAGATTCCTCAGCTGGACAACCTTCAGCTTCTTCAGTGATTGGCGTTGTCTGTAGATTCTCTTCTTCAGGTTCTGGTACTCTCTTTGTGTGGCTTACGTGAATCCAATTAGGAAATCTTGCACACTTCACTGCTGTATTGGTGGTCAATATAACTTGACAAGGTCTGCTCCACCTGGGTGATAGACACGTTTCTCTGGTGTGATTCTTCACTACCACCCAATCACCAGGATTCAGATCATGTTCTAGTTCAGGCTGCCTGGAAACTGCGTCTTCTCCAACCTGATGAGAGACAGAACGCACTAGGTCAGCCAATCCTTTGCAATAATCCAGAACCATATCATCAGATATATTTACTAATTTGTTTGTGTGAACATGTGTTTGTCTCATTGCTCTTCCCATCATTATTTCATGAGGGCTTAATCCTGTCGTTCTGTCAGGTATACTTCTGAGTCCCATCAAGACAAGTGGCAATGCGTCTGGCCACTCTAATGATGTTGATGCACACATTTTTCCCAATCTTGACTTTATAGTGCCATTTAATTGTTCAACCACTCCAGAAGCCTCTGGGCGATATGCACAGTGCAATTTCTGCTTGATTTGAAATGCTTCACAAATTAGTTTGATTACTTCACTGTTAAAGTGTTTTCCTCTATCTGATTCCAAAGATACTGGGAAACCAAACCTAGGTTTGAGCTCTCGTAACAACAGTTTTGCAACAGTAATACTGTCATTTCTCCTAGTAGGGTAAGCCTCCACCCACTTTGAAAACAGACACACTATAACTAGTACGTATTTTAGCCCTCTACATGGTGGTAACTGTATGAAGTCGAACTGGAGTCTTATAAATGGGCCCTCTGCCTTTCCAATTTTTCCAAACCCAATTATCGTTTTCCTGCCTGGATTATGCATTTGGCAAGTTAGACATCTCTGGCAAAGACTCTCTGCAACAGCCCTGAATTTGGGATTGTACCAATTTTGTCTGAACAGCCTAATCATTGCATCTCTCCCTATGTGTGTGTCTCCATGATGCATTCTGGCCATTTGTGAGAGTAAACAGTCTGGCATGACTGGTCTGCCATCTGCACTGATCCACACTTCATCTTCTCCTCTTTGGGAGCAACCCACTTTGATCCACACATTTTTCTCACTTTCATCAACCTCATCTTGCAATTTCTTCACCTCATTCCAAGTTTCAGGTGGCATATACAGCATAAGTTGGCAGCTGATTCCCATTCTTTCCACCCTCTTATTGACTGACGTTCTGGTTTTGGCACAATGTTGAGCCACCAAGTCTGCATATCTGTTGCCGACTACCACCCAGTCATCTCCTGACTGGTGTGCGGCACATTTCACCACAGCCAATTCTTTTGGTGATTGTATTGCTTCTAGCAATTCCCTTACAAATTGTCCATTTTTAATGGGGGATCCTGAAGAAGTCATGAAATCCCTCTGCATCCACAGTTGGCCAAAATCATGCACAACCCCGTAACCATATTGACTATTTGTAAATATGGTAACTCTCTGATTCCTCCCAATTTTGCAAGCTTTTATCAAAGCAATCAATTCAGCTACTTGTGCAGATTTTACTCCTGGTAAATAGGATGCTTCGACTATTCCAGTTAATTCACATACCGCATAGGCAGCAGTTAGTTTACCATCTTCATGTCTTTGACATGAACCATCGACAAATAGCTCCCTGTCTGGCTTTTTAAGAGGCTGTTCCTCTATGTCTGGGCGTGGTTTTGTACATAATTCTGTAATTTGTACACAATCATGTTCATCTTCTTCATCATCTTTATTTGTTTCATGATATGGGTCCGGCAATAAAGTTGCTGGACTTATTATTGTACACCTTACCATGGTCACATTTTCAGCACCCATAATTATCCTCTCATATTTAGTCAGCCGACTAGGAGTAAGATGCTGAGTTCGGGTTCTTGTCAATAGAATCACAACTGCGTGTGGAATATACACTTTTACAGGATGTCCCATCACAATTGACTCGCTTTGTTCAATGCTCAAACAAGTCGCTGCTACTGATTTTAAACATCCTGGCAACGCGGCTGCTACTGGGTCCAATGTAGCAGAAAAGTACGCTATAGGACGTCTGTCTAGTCCATGTCTCTGAGTTAGGACAGAAAGTGCACAGTTTTCTCTCTCTTGACAGAATAATGCAAATTCTCTTTTATAATCAGGCATGCCTAAGGCAGGTGCTGAACAAAGTGCGTTTCTCAATTTTACAAAAGCTTCTACACTTTCATCCTCCCACTCAACAGGGTCCTTTGCTTTCTTTTTCGTCATGTTAATTAAGGGCTTAGCTAACATGGAGAAATTTGGTATCCATTGTCGACAGTATCCTACTATTCCTAGGAACATTCGCACTTGTCTTTGGGTTACAGGCATTTGCATTCTCTTTATTAATTCTACTCTTTCAGAGGTTATTCTTCTTTTTCCCCTCTCAATTTGATGTCCCAAATATTTAACAGCTGTCCTGCAAAACTGTAACTTTTCAGGTGAGACTTTATGCCCTTCCTCAGCCAAAAGATTTAATAATGCTATGGAATCAACAACACAGTCTTCTCTGGTGGTCGACGCTACTAATAAGTCGTCGATATATTGAACTAAAACTGAGCTTCCTGGCATCACTAGTTTTTCAAGGCACTTTTTCAGTATCTGGTTGAAAATGGAAGGACTTTCTGTGTACCCCTGAGGAACACGATTCCACACATAGACCTTGTTCTCAAATTTAAATGAGAAAAGATACTGGCTGTCTGGATGCAATGGTATTGAAAAGAATGCTTGACACAAATCAATTACTGTGAACCATCCTGCATTCCAAGGGATCTGGTATAGAATTACTGCAGGATTTGGTACTATGGGAGAACAAGGTTCCACAATCTTGTTTATTTTACGCAGGTCCTGAACAATCCTATATTTTCCACTAGGTTTCTTTAGTCCCATGATTGGTGAATTACATGGGCTACTCATTACTTCTTTTAGAATGTTTTGTTTTACCATTCGATTGATTTCTTCAATGACTCCTGCTTTTACTTCTGCACTCATTTTGTATTGTTTAGTATTTGGGAAAATCGCAACTTCTTTTACAGTAATTTGAACTGGATCTATTTTTGCCATAAGTCCTGCTTCTTTTCCGGTGAAATCCCATACTATTTGGTTTACTGTACCTTTTAATTCTTCTGGCAACTCATCTTTTGTTATCAACGAAAACATTTAATCTATTTCTGTACCTTGTTTTGCAACCATAATTTTATATACATGGTCCTCATCTGGTGTCTGAACTGCCACACCATCTGGCGTGCAGAAAATTGTACAGTTCATTTTGCACAATAAATCTCTACCTAATAAATTCACTGGGCTAGAATCACACACTACAAATTGGTGCATTTCTCTGAAGTTTCCTATTTTGACTTCCATTGGTTCTGTAAGAGGTGTTCTAATTCTTTGATTAGCTACCCCTACTACTTGGATATCTTCACCAGAGAGAGGAAGGTCTGGGATGTCTGCTGATCTCACAGTAGACCTGGTAGCACCAGTGTCCAAAAGGAAAGTAATATCATTACCTTTCACATTTCCTTCAACATATGGACCAGACTGATCTACCTGTAAGGATGCGCCAAGTATGCACTCCTTCTTCCCCTCTCCTAGGCACCGTCATGAGTCGTATTTACAATAATTGTCCTGCAAAAGAAATTGTGATGTCATATAATCATTCTTACCACTCCCTCCTGGGTATCCAATGTCTGTACCATGCTTTGCTCTGCTTACATTACCCTGAACAGGTGGAGGTGGTAATTGACTCTGGGGATTTACACCCTGCTTTGAGTCATTCTGTGTCTGTGGATTTAAGTTTTGATTTGGGCCATTATTATTCCGAATCTTTTTACATTCGTCCTTCCAATGCCCCAATTTTCCGCATCCATGACAAGGAAATTTCTTTTTAGCTTCTTCTCTACTCATTCGTCCTCTAAATTTTCCACCATTTCCCGTATCACTACTCGTCCCAGAATCTTTTCCTTGATTTTTACTCGGATTTTCCAAATTAATTCCCTGCTTTTCTGCCATTTTCACCTGTGCCCACATCACCTTTTCTTGTAATTTCTTGTGTCTATCCTCAATATCGTCTCCACAATATTTTGCATACTTCAGAATCTCATCTATGGGCTTTCCCTGCCAACACAGCATGTGTTGTTTAATCATCTGGCAAATCTCTGGCTTCAGACCGTAAACAAATCGATACACAAACTGACTCATGTTCTTGTCTCCAATGTCCTCAAATCCACTATACTGTTTAAACACCTGCAATAAACGCTCATAATAGGAATGTACTGTTTCACTGGCTCCTTGGGTTGTTCGATCTATTTTCACCCAATCTGTTTCTTTCGGGGGTATTTTCCCTTTCAGGTATGTTATCACCTGCTGATACTTTTTCATCACATCATTTGACGGGGCACCTGTTTTCGGATCTCTGGGATATTCATCACTAGGCCAATCGACTGTGATCTTACAATCTGTCCATAAATCGGCAGGTACCACTATGTCAAACAGACCATCCAAATCCTTCAACAATACCTTTTACACCTTCACAAACCTTTCAACCTGTTTGTACCATTCAATTGGTTTTTCTCTCAGCTTTGGAAAATCATTTGTAAATGATAAAATATCCTGTCTGCTCCATGGGACATGTACATATCCTCCTCCCGCAACTTCTCGCATTGGATAAATCTGGTCTGCTTTTCCTGCTTCCTTCATCACATATTCTGATGCTGTTCTACTTGTTCGTGCTTCTTCCTTTTTCTTGGCCCACCTAGATCTCCATTTATCTAGATCTCCCCATTTTTGTAAAACTAACATTAATTCTCTTATTTGCAGTCTTCTTCCAGATGCATTCATATTTTCTAAATCTTTGTCTGAAAATTCTGCTCTATAGGGTTTCTGTAATACCTTTGATCTCCGTATTTCTATGCCCATCTGTAGTGCTAAATTGGACAATTTTTCATGGAATATCTTTACATTTCTAGTGATACTCCTGCACAAGAATAATAATTCTTCTTCATCATAGGTATTCAAGCGTTCTACTCCTACATTTCCTGCTATTATTTCTTCTAATTCAACTTTTAATTTATGGATATCCAGTACTTTTGGAGGTGTGCACTGTTTAACTGACCCTTGTACCCATCTTTCTAGATCTTCAGGTGTTACTATGGTAGCACTTTTTGTTCCTGATGAAGTTACTAAACTTACATCTTTTGAACCTCCAGGTACATCTCTTCTTGGAGTATTATTTACAGAACCTCGAATAGGTAAATCCATGAGTGATATTGTGGATTCACAGTCACTAAATTGATCCTCAATTATAACTGGAGCTTCAGGTTTGGGGTTACTCACAGGAGTATTCATAGGAGTCGGTACAGGTATCAATGGAGGGCAGTTTCCTTGAGTACCATATAATGGAACTACTGGACCAATTGTTACAGGAATGGTCAACGAATCAGGATGTCCTTTTATCTGAGTTATTTTCTGTATTAATTCTGCTCTGTTCTTTTCTAGGGCTTCTTTTTCTTTGTCATGAAGTATTCTAGGCGGGGTGAATTCATGCATTACCTTTGGTACCATTGGAGTTTGTGGTGGTGCACTAGGAGGGCATCCACTTGTCCCTTCCTGATATGGTGGGGGATTTCTTAACATTTCTTCCATAAATTCATCTTCTGAATCCTCATTTCTCATTAAATGTTTTGTTTTTTCTGTACATTTGCCTCCTGATTTCTCTCCTTCTGTGAATAATGGATACAGTCCCTCTGTAATCATTGCCCTTCTCCATTGTTTCATCTGACCCTCTCTTGACTCACGTACCTATCTGGGGTAAAATCCTGGGTAACTCCTATTACTTCTAGATCTATCCCGCTCAAATGCCTCGGTTTCCCATTCTTCTAGAGCTTCATACTGGGTTAATCTAGGTCTGGGTTCTAAATCATTCATCCTCAATCTCAAGTTTTGAAGAATTCTTCCATTGAAGGTACCATTCTCGGGAAATGCTAATAATCCATCATTTTTGGTGTATTCTATCCAATTCTCCATCCATACACAAGTATGATAACCTCTCTCCATCATCATAAATGATGCTGGCGTTTTAGCTGGTGGAATAATAATTCCTTCTCTAGTTTTGATTGGTTTGTCCTTTTTAAAATAATTCTTAATCTTTTGTAAGAATGAAATTTTTCTCCTTTCTCCGTACATTCTATCTAATCTTCTGTGTACAAAATTATATTCTGCAAAACCTAGGAATCTCCTATCCGGATGAGTTCCTATTAAAGTCGGATCACGTTTTAACATGCAATCCTTATCCACTAAGAATTTTGCTTCTATAATTTCGACCAATCAAATGTCTGCTATCTTTTATTTCCGAACCAATCCTTGCGCGGCCTTTTGGTGACGTTTTCTCTGTCAACCCCTCCTTTACAATCTGCTCTTTTCTGTCCTCGCTGGTTTAACCAATCCCTGTGACGTCAGTACTACTCCTGACTACTGACCCCTCCTTTACAAAGGTTTTCTCCACACCCGCTGTTTCAACCTACCACAGCGCGGCGTTTTGTGACGTCAGCTCCCTCTCCGGCAACTGACCCTCCCTTTACAAAAATTTACGCAAACTTATTTTCTCTATAAATCTTAATTAAATTTCAGTAACAACATAAAACATTCGCTATCGTGCCAGTTTCCACTAATTTTGAAAAGGATAGTTTCTTCCACACTTTAGTAAAACCTTTCCGTTTACTAAACATACATTACGAGTAAAACACTTCCGTCTACTCTTCACACAAGCTCCAGAAGTACCTGTTACTTCTCCAATGTTACCCTTACTAGGTGATATAACATCTGGGGGCATATTAGCAAGACTGGCGATAAAATTATCGCCGTTTTAGCGGCAGGAAACTGCCGCTAAAGCGGCGATAATGGGCTTGCTAATATGCGTTATAGAATTCCAATAGAAGCCCAGGTTAGATGTGCAGGACATCTAACCTGGGCTTCTATTGAATTCTATAACGCTGTATTAGCAAGCCAATTATCGCCGTTTTAGCGGCAGTTTCCTGCCGCTAAAGCGGCGATAATTTTATCACCAGTCTTGCTAATATGCCCCCAAATTTTTACCAGCGTAACCTTTTTGCTATTACTCACATGCATAGAGTCCCTAACGAGTACTGAAAGTCCTGCTTAACTTCTCAGTACTAATTCTGCCTGACAGATAACCTCACTGCAGTATGGCTTCCACTTGCCACCCACTATTCTTTTTCCCTACCCGGGGTATTCTGGACAACATATAACAAAACTCAAAAATAAGCGGATGTTAGTTCATAAAAAAATACAAATAAAATTCTCATTACCCAATTAACAAAGAGTAACAAAAACCGTCCTCTGCTTACCAGAAAACTGATCCAGCGCAATATTAGCCAATAACATGCATACACCATATACTCACTTGGGCCCATACATTCACACTACACTAATACTTACGCTGGGTGTCAGATGTACTCTTGTATCAAAGTCCCTGCTACCAATTACCTTCTGATTGAAGAGTAATAACTTACCAATGGATCCTTTGCTAATTGGGAAGTTTAAAATGAGTGACGTTCATTATAGTACATAATCCTGAAATAATCACTGAGTCAGGAAGTTTTAAAATGTTTATCTAAAGTTTTAGCAGAGTAAAATACAGAAAACACGGTACTTGATTGAAATACCCAAGAAAAAGCATAAAAATGATTTTGCTAATAAATGACGGTGTTTAAGGAAGAGGAGAAGATAGAGACAGCAGCGCAACTAAAGGTTGCAGTATAGTTACCTAAATGCGAGAACCAAGCCCCTTGGGAAAGGAGTTGGAAAAGATAGGACCCAGGAAGGATGAAGAGCAAAGACTTCTTCCAGGATCAGGACAGGACCGGTGACCTCTCTACAACGACGCCTGCGCCGTTCCCCTCTCTGATACTCGACTTCTCTCGATTCTCCCGTGCCTTCCTTCTAATGGACTCCGCCGCCCCCTCCTCAGGACCTCTTCCGGACAGGAATTCAGTCAGCAACCGATCAGCTGGGCAGTCTGGAGTTGAGAGCGCTCTGGCAGTATGGACGCCTGTTCTTCATGAACGCATGCTCTGACTAATTTACTAATGCTATATTCTATTATACTGTATACCCACTTTCCCTACTCTATTCCCATTTAATCATAATACTATCCTGCATTAGTAGCGTTAAGAAAACGACAATTTAATAATGACATGAGAGCAAGCTTAAGCATGTTAAAACATTTAGCGGCCATTTTAATGCACACTGCGCAGAAGCAGAAGTTTCCCACCAAGCAAAGAAAGACGTCACACCATGTGATCAGGTTGCGACATGCGCAATGAAGTCCCGCACTTTTAGCGGCCATCTTGGTTTATAGACAAGCGTTATTCATTAATAAAACACATAGGCAAGCGTCTATCCCTTCTGTGTTTGTGAATGCAAAGATTAGTATTGACAGTACAAATTTAATAAATTAATACTATGAGGAGGATTGCATACAAGCAAGTTTCATTTTTGAAACCTTGCTCCATCAGTATAATTAATTAAAAATCATGACATTAATATTATCACATTTTAAAGCTTAATCGTTTAAAAAAAAACTTCAAAGAGACATTATTTAAGGATGTTAATTATTGCTAATTTTTACTTTCAATTATTGTCTAGACTTAAAACAATAATTCAAGCTGCCTCCCTTTATTGTAATACAAGGTCGCTAAATAGATATTGATGGAATAATGTCTCTATCGACCCACCAGAGTTTTGTATATGAATTGCCTGGGATAATAGTTTGGGTAAAGATGGCTTCTTAGTTATTCTGCAAAAGTGCATGGTCGTAAGTAAACTGCAATACTAAATTTGGAAAAACTCCAATTATATCTAAGAATGTTGTTACCTCCCCCAAACAATTTCATGGAAGATGAATAAATATTGGTGGCAGCTGCTTTATGGTTTATTTCTGAAAAAGTCCCTGATCATAGATAAAGTGCAATCAGTAAGGTTGATACAGTTGCAGTTTTTTCAAAAAATGTTGCCGCCCCCCCAGGTAAGTACATGGAAAATAATTTAAATATTTGAGAGAATGGGACCCTTAAATACTCCATATTTTGTCCGGCAGACCTCGCTTATGATTTTATCACTTTTATGCCACCTGAGGAATTAAGTTTAATAGAGTATTTATATTCTCTTTAAATCTGCTCAAGTCAAATGTCTTAACAGATACAGGCAGCTGTTTTTCTGGTGCCAATCCCTCAACCTGCTGCGCTTCTGGCATACAACGTAACAGACAATGGTACTCATTTGGATGGATCTAGAAGTAGAGTAAAGAGTGTGGGCTATCGGCCTGCTGACTGAGTGGGCAAGGATGTTGGGCTAGCCTCTGGCCTTTCATCCTAGCCATTTGGGGCTATTTTTGTGAACTTATGCTCAACTCTAGTGAGATATTTCACCAGTCTGCAGTTTCGTTGAATGTCCATTGATTTGAAGCAGGGTATGACGCCTTTATATGGTTATGAAGTCCTCTACTGTTAAACATTGCTCTTAATATGAACTGATAATTCTCCAGTGTGGCCTTTAATAAACAAATTTGGTGTAGCATTGATTCGGATCCTTGACCACATAACAAGCATAACTCTCTTCTCTCAACTTGACAGCATGGCAGCAAGTGTAGGAGTAAGGGAAGACACCCCAAACAATATTCAAGAACCTCCCTTTGGTGTGGATGTTAAACCTGGAGTCAAGATAGGACTGGGGTTTCGATGTTGTGTAGCCGGCTTTTGTCATCCAGGCATGGCGTCACTCGGAAAATGCTGCTTTGTCAGCCAGCAGTGAGATACGTTTGACTGCTTTGTTCACCATAACTTTAAACTGAGGATAACTGGTCTGAATGTCTCATAGCTAGTTTAGGCCAAGAGCTGTCAGTGAGGATTCTAAATAGGTTCTTGTTGGAAAGTGATCTCTTAAACCGATTTCCTGCCATAGATGATGGTTTAAATTCCGTGCACTGGCATTTTTTTTAGCTTAAAACAGCATTTGATGAACGCCCCTTGCCGGGCCAAAGTTTGTTTTGTTAAGCCAATTTCCAGCCTCAACTGTGAAGCTGATATATGCTGAGGCAGATTAAATAGGACCTAAATGTTCTGGCTGTGATCTTGTCCAGGAGAGTGACAGGTCTCCCCCTTAGAGCCTCGGTCCGTATACTGGGGTCGGTACAAGTTTTTCCTGGATTGTTTGCAAGAGTAAGCATTGGTCCAGCCATCTTTGCTCTGAGCCAGTGAAAGGTCATCAGCCTTTCTGCCTAAAGGACTCCAATCCGTCAAACTACTAAGCATTCCGAGATATTTATATTCTGCAGTTGAATCAAGTTTTGCTGCTTCCATGTCATAGAATTAGTAATTCGCTACACTATTACCTTGGTTTTAATTTTTTTCATATTTATTTCCATTGAGTTCTTCATTGAGTAGGCTGACGTTGCATTCAGGAGTCTTTGGAGGCCAATCTTTGTGCAGCTAATCAAAATTAGGTCATCGGCGTACCTCAAGCTAGGCAAGTGTAGACTCCCTAGCTTTGAGACGTGTGCGTTGATCTGGTTTAGAGTTGGTGCAAATCTGACAAGAATAAATTGAAAAGGATAGGGTCATGCATGCATCCCTGCCTTAGGCCTTCATTGGTTCAAATCTTCCTGGACGGGTGGGAACCGCTCCCCAGCTTAACCCAGACCCATGGGTCTGTGTGGAGAAGAATCAGGGCCTGTAGCAAGGACAATGGAATGTTCCAGCTGGCCAGCTTCTGCCAGAGTTTCCTTTGCTCAAACCAGTCGAAGGCCGCCCTGTAGTCAATGAAGCAGAGATAGAGAGACTGCCAGCTGTTCTTGCACTGATCTATTAACAAAGAGAGGACAAATATGTTGGTTGTTGTCTCCGTACCTTTTGAGAAGCCTGTTTGATTAAGAGGGACTATGCGCTGTTCCACGGCCCAGTCTGTTAATTCCTCTAATAGGCACTCTGCAAAGTGTCAGCCAAAAGTTTGCCTGATCTGAAATGTTACCTCCTTTGTAAATGGGGGAAATTATCCAGCACTTGCAAGAATCTGGTATTGCATTTACAGTTGTGATACTATTAAAACCCGCTCAATGCTTGCTGCCCAAAACTCCTGGTTCTCTTTAAAGCTCATGGGGGGATACCATTAGGCCCTAGTGCTCCTTCTCGCCTGCACCTAGCAATCTGTTTTTTAATGATCTCAACTTACATCTTCAAGGGGCTGGTTTTTGCTGCAGTTGCTTACTTCCATGCTAGCTGTAAACTGATTTCCATGTATTTCTATAAATGGTCCTGCTGGGGGACATTTAGGGATTTCTGGAGAGAGCGTCACATGGACTGTGTTGCTTCCAGTGTTATTCGTTACAGAGGAGTAGTTTGACAAGAACTCCAACCAGCATTCTTCTGATATATTTGAAGTTGCTATGGCTTTCTTTGGGCCATTAAGTCTATTCACAGTCTTCCAGAATTTCTTGTGTTGGTTAGTTTTGATGTCATGTTGCAGCCTAGCCCAAATTTATCATTGGCCTGTCTTCTTATCTGCCAGCTGCATTTCTTATAGGCCACTTTCGCCTTTGCTACAGAACCTTTCTAGGGTTTTATCAATTGGTGTATTTTGGTATACCATTAGCACTTGGCTTACCTTGAGTTTTAGGCCTTTTAGTTCACGAGAGATAAGGATCCTTGTGCTACCAGTCTGTTGACCAGAGCCCATCACTGACGTGGCATATTGCTCTGCAAACTTCCTGGTGAACTGGACCCAGTTAGTTAGATCATCCTGAACTTTGTGCTGTACACTTCTGAAGTGTTTTTTTCAAGCACTGGAAGACTGTGAGCTGAGCTAGTTGACCATTTTATTATTTTGCTGTTGACTGTCTGAGCTGATCCATATGTTTCTACTGCTGGCGTATGGTGGGCAAGGTTAAGAGCAAGATTCAGCTCCTGTGGCAGATGATTGCTTTTGTCTCTTGCCTCTATTCAGAAGCTTTGAACCAGATGAATCAGAGGATTTGATAGTATTGTAAAGTCAATTAGAGTGCTGCTTGAGTGGTTGTGATAAGAAGCCACTGGTGGACTATCCGTAAGGGAGTGACTATTGATTACTCTTAGATTGATGTGCTCTAATTCATTGACAACTTCAATGTCCTTTTTGCCCAGTCGAAAAGATGGGCACTTGCTTAGATTGGGGATTGCCCAGTATCCATTTTGAGCTGCCAGGATCTCATTTGTTGGTGGTGAACCCACATATTCATATTAAAGTCCCCAGAAAGAACTCATTCTGTTGGAGTCTGCCTGTTCAGATGAGCCGTGATCTCTATTTTCAGGTGTTCTAATACGTTACTTACATATACGGTTCCATATATATGTTCAATAATGCCAGAGGGGTTGGGGGTGTCCTCCACATGAAAGAGGTGCAGACTATTTGCAGGCCTGAACAGGTTGTCATCTTTGGCTTACACTCCTCCTAGAGTGAGGCTGATATGAATATATTACCTACTGGCGGTTGCCAGTAGGTTGCTATAGTTAGGACCTTGTTTCTATTCAAAAAGCATTTTTTCTTTTGCCAATATCTTTGGCGCCGTTTGACAAATCTTTGCGAACTTTTCAAAACTAATGGCCCACTTACTCTAGCGGCTGTCTTGAAAATGTCAGGGTGATCCGTCAAGCAGGGGCTGAGAAAAAGGGGGTTCTCAAAATGCTTTTTCTCCATGTTAATTTCCACATGAAACTGTTGACACAGCTACAGCCCGAACTGCTTAACAGAATTACACCAAATTTGGCAGAAAGGTAGCTATTTGTCCAGAGTGCACACTTTTGTTAAATGGTGTAAATCCATTCAGCAGTTCCTGAGAAATGTAAACATTTCTCAGATATACAAATATGGCCGCGGAGGATCCGCGAACCCTCCCGGTCTCTTGTGTTGGCAGCCATCGTGTGACTCGGTTGAACCGAGTCACAAGAAAAAAGGTCAAAAAGGTTAAAAATAAAGAAAAGGGGGCCCCAGGCCAAAAAAAGCATATTTTTAAAAAAAATTCAGCGGGATTCGCGTTGGATCCGCAAATCCAGACGAAATTTTAAAAAAAACAAAGAGCAGGCTTCCGCGCTACGTTTAATTAGGCCCTAGGGTGGGCCAGGTCCCGGGGGCAATGATCATAACACATGGGGGCCCCTGAAGCCTCGGGGACTGCCACTTACCCGGGGCTTATCTATTCAATGTTGGGGGCTACGCGGCCTCCCCACAGCCCCAGGGACCACCACCTCCCCTGGGCTAATTATGTTAAATGCAGGGGGCCACGCGCCCCCCACAACCCTGGGGACCGCCATCACCTAAAGTGTGGGGGGCTCGAGCCCTCACACAGCCCCAGGGACCACCACCTCCTAGCTTTAGTATTGTTGGAGGAGGCCATGCAGCCCCCCTCCAGGATCCCTCCATGGCCCGGGGGAGCACCACCCCCCAGGGCCGGCTCCAGCAATGTCCCGGGGCATTGCAGTTTGCTATGGCTTGGCGGGAGCACTGCTCCCGCCAAGCCATAGCAAACTCTGCTTTGCTTCATGGAAGCGAGAGCATTGAATATACTCTTGTTTCCATAAAGCGGAGCAGAATTGCTTTTGGACAGAGGAAGCTGCATGATTGCAGCTCATTTTGTCCAAAAGCAATGCCGGCTCCCGCAGGAGGCAGGAAGCCGACAGGGACCGCGGGGGCCTTGAGGCTCCCCCTGCGGTCCCCAACAAATTGGCCAAGCCCCGGGCGATGGGGTCCCCGGGGCCGAAAAGAGCCCGGGAGGGGAGCCCCTTGGCACCCCCACCCTTTTTTCATTTTTTAAAGAAAATAGCCGGACCCGGGGGATGGGGTTCCCGGGGCCGAATTAGGCTTGGGGAGGGGAGCCTTATGGAATGATTTCCCAAAATTGCCGGTAATGTATCTCATTCCAGAAATTCACAAAGATACAACTACACCACTGGTGAGGCCGATTATCTCAGCGAAGGACAGCCCCTGGAGAAAAAATTGATGTTCATAGATTTCTTTCTGCAACCATATGTAAGAGGGTTGCCATTGTATATTAAAGACACTAGTAATTTTCTAAAACACATATATGATTTGCCCTGGAATGATGACTATTGCTTAATGACATTGGACATCACCACTTTGTACACAAGTATACAGCACTCAGATGGCATACGTGCTGTCAAACATTTCTAACAATCTAGACCAGTCAGATTGAATAAGCATACTGAAATGTTGTTGTTTATGATTGAATGGTGTTTGACCAATAATTTCTTAATGTTAAACAACCAAATATACAAACAAAAACGTGGGACATCTGCTTCGCCCCAAGTTATGCGTGTTTACACGTAGGCTGGTAGGAGGAGCAGGTGTTCATCGCAGAACATGACAGAGCTTGGGAAGAGCATGTGATAACATGGCTCAGATACATCGATGACCTCTTTATAATTTGGAATGGGTCAGAGTCATCTGCCAAACAATTCATCGACAAGATCGATCAAAATCAGCTCAATTTACGTTTCAGTGGTTCAGTGAGTAAAAAACTAGTTGAATTTTTAGATATCCAGGTCTTTGTCAAACAGGGAAAACTGCAAACACGTTTATACAGGAAACCAACTGCTGGAAATTCTAGACTCCGTGCAGATCGTTATCATCCAGAGCATCTGAAAACCAGCATCCCATATAGTAAACTTCTGGGACTCAAAAAAGATACGAGCCTGATTGAGGATTGGCACGTGGGAAAGGATGAGATGTTGGAAAGATTCAAAGACAGGGGTACCCCTCACAAGTATTGACAGCAGCTGTAAACAAGGTGCAAGCAAGAGAGAAGGAGGCCATCTTATTCCAAAAAACAGAAAAAAGAGATGAAAAAGAGCAGACAGAACACAAGAATAGAATGATCAATACACACAATGAAAAAGAGGGCACCAGTAGAAAAATATTACAAAAACATTGGCATCTAGGGAGTGCTGATGCCATGTTAGGTCCCCATGTTCAGAAGACACCGCAACTTACTTTCAGGAGAGCATACTCTATAAATGATGCTTTAGTTGCCCTGAGCTTAATCCACCAGGTACATGGCTACAACACAGCCATGGCTTTCACAAATGCCACCGGTGCAAAGCTTGCCAATATGGTAAAAACAAGACTGAATATGTAACACCTTTTAACAACAAACTTGTGAGAATAAAAGGATCATATAACTGCAAAACAGAATTCACAGTATATGCTCTCACATGCATATGCAGCCTTGCCTATGTGGGCAGCACGATACTTCAAGTACACTGCCGTATCCTCCAACATCTTAGATCAGTACAAAGCAAAGTCTGGTCATATCCAATGGCAAGACACATACACCATATACACAATAATAAGGCACATTCCCTCACTTATTATGTTATTGATGCGATCCCTAAACTCCTAAGGGGGGGAGACAGAGAGAAATTGTTGGGACAATTGGAATGCAAATATATAATCAATCTCGCCACGAAATTCCCAAATGGGTTGCATGTTGAAGAAGAGTTATATGCGTTCCTTTAATTTACCTGCATCAAAATCTTCCCTGCCAATTGTGCTATAACCTTTTATTTTTTTCAAGCCCATGACTTTTAAATCTATTGTAATTTTAGGTTGGTTCATGCAATTTGCCAAATTAACAGTGGTGGTTGGTTTCAATTAAAAATCAAAGGGGTTAGGACGAAAGGCATTTATGCCCAGAACAGCAATTAAAGATATCTCTAGTCCATGACAGATTCATCGAATATATATTGCTTATTCTGTCATCAATAAAAATCTAAAAAAACTCAATAGGAGTCATCAGTTATAGCAGACAATAGGAAAATATGGGGCTAGACCATCCCTACATATGTAATATGACCCTTTAGTATTTATGTGATCATAGTCCAAGTTACCACAACATATTTAGATAATGGGGCATGCTAGTTACAACAATTGAAAGAGCTTTTAAAAATTATGTATTTAAACAGGGAAAGATGTTTTCAGTCAGGAACCACGATAGAGCATGCTGAAAAAAGATACTGCTATTATGACAATTTTGAGGCAGCAGCTTGAAAGTCAGTTGAAAACTGTGTCAAATAAAAAAAATCTTTTAAAGTTTTGTTGGAGAACTTAAATGTTTGCTTATATATTATGTTTAATTTTTCAAGTATGTTGAGTTGAGCTATTTAACATAACATTTTAAGTTTAAGAACATGCAAACAGCAGAGTCTTTCTTTTGGGTAATTGATTCGTGAAGGTATTTAAAATGGCACTTGAACCGCCTTGCATTGTGTGAGCAAGGTCGTTGTGTTGACCGAAACGCGTAATGCCAGTAATGGAGAAATACAAAAACAACAGTTGATGGACAGAATGCAGAACAATGTCATACATTCACCCCAGTACAGAGATCTGGGCCTAAATCCATCGTTTTTTGCTCACCATGCCATTCCAGTTTGAACCCAGCCATTTGCAAATCAGTCTTGACCCTGTGCCTCATGGGAACAGTCCAGCCCGAACTGCCAAGCCAGGTCCTCCCTGGACTGGAAACAAGCATCCTAGGACCGGTTTCGGGGTTTCACCCCTCTTCAGCCAGGATAGCTTGATTCCAGTGGCATGGAGAGCATGGGACCCACGTCTGGGCATACCCGTCCCACTCGGGGTGACAAATGCAAAAACAACAGTTGATGGACAGAATGCAGAACAATGTCATACATTCACCCCAGTACAGAGATCTGGGCCTAAATCCATCGTTTTTTTGCTCACCATGCCATTCCAGTTTGAACCCAGCCATATTGTATTGTATTGTATACAGAATTTATAGAGCGCACTGCGACCCCACGGGTATCCTGGCGCTTGAGCACGTATGATCAGTTATCTTAGAGTGTGATAGCGGTTGCAGAGATAAAAAACACTAAATTATACCCTGGGAAAGAGTCAGGTCTTCAGTTTCTTTCTGAATGGCAATAGATCATCTATCTGTCTAAGTTCAGTTGGTAATTTGTTCCACGCCGAAGCTGCTGCAACGCAGAAAGCTCTTCCACCAGATCTAACTTTTCTGAACCTGGGCACTCTCACCAGTTTTGCTGAGGAAGAACGGAGATTGCGTGAAGGAGCATACCATTCAAATCTGCTTTGTAAGGGCTTGGGCCCAATGGCATGTAGAGCTTTAAAAACTATGCACATTGATTTAAATTGCACCCTCTGTACAACTGGAAGCCAATGGAGCTCAGCCAGGGCCTGAGATAAAGAAGACTGGTGAGATCTCATAAGTGCCAGCTTGGCTGCCATTGACTGAATTCTCTGGAGTTTCTCCATCAAATATTTAGGAGACTCCAGCAATAAAGCATTACAATAATCCAGTTGGCTAAGGATAATACTTCTTACTACCAGTGACCTAGCCTGCTTAGGCAACAGTGGGAGAATTCTTCGTAGCACCCTCATCAGAGCAAAGCATTTCCCAACTGTCTGGTTCACTTGGGACTCGAGGCTTAGTTTACAATCAAAACTGATCCCTAGGTTGCGAACTACATTTGTCGGGGTCAAAGAGGCTGTCACTGGTAGTGGCCAAAACCCAGTGGGTAGTGAATAAGGAACCCTCCCCACTGAACAGCACAGAATCTCAGTTTTCTCCCCATTAAATTGCAAATAGTTATTTTGAAGCCAGAGAGCCGTATCTTGCATACAATTATGAAATTTTTCAAGTGAAGTTGCCTGACAGCCTTCCAGAGATAAGATCAACTGGGTATCATCAGCATAGTTCACTAGACTAATGTTATGTGACTTAATAACAGCCACAAGAGGCTTCATGTAGATATTAAACAAGATAGGGCTGATTGCAGATCCCTGTGGTACCCCATGTTGAACTTTCCTATACATGGATTGATACGGGGGAAGAGCAACCGCCTGTTCTCTGTCTGAGAGGTAGGATTGAAACCACTTCAGTGCCAATCCACTCACACCTACTCTAGCAAGCCTGTCCAAGAGTACCGCATGGTTAACCGTATCAAATGCGGCGGACAGGTCCAACAAAATCAAGATGGAGGCTTGTCCCCTGTCCGCCCGCATTCGAAGAGCATCTAATAAGGTTACAAAGGCAGTCTCTGTCCCATGTCCAGGACGAAAGCCAAACTGCACATCCTCCAGTTTATCATTGGCTTCTAGAAACTGAGAAAGTTCCCTACTGACCAATTTTTCGATGATCTTCACTGGGTAAGGCAGCAATGAAATAGGCCTGTAATTCTTCGGGCATGCTGGATCTAATGAATCTTTTTCAAGAGAGGTGTGATCAGTGCTTTTTCCAACTTACTGGTACCGTTCCACTCTCCAGAGATTGCATGCAAATCAGCCTAAGTGCCGGGAGAAGTTTAACTCCTAAGGTTTTCCATAATTTATGCGGTAATGGGTACAAAGGAGAGCCTGAGGACACACTTACAGCTAGTTTAATAAAATCATCCACTTGTAGTGTTGAGAAATGATCAAAACTATCTGCGGTCTCTGTTGTTTCCCACTCACGTTCCTGGGAAATACGGTAATTCTTAGATATCCCATTCTGAGTAACCTGTGTGGGTACATTACTAGATTGTAACCCTTTAATGATTTTGCTAATCTTTTCTTCAAAAACATAGCTAGCCCCTCACAGAGAATCTGTGTTGGGGAAATTTCCTTTTTGTGCAGGTAGGATTAGTGATATCATTTACTATTTTAAAAATGCTCTTAGCGCTATTAGAAGATTTCAGAATAATATCAGCAAAGTATTCAGCTTTTGCTGTAGTTACTTCTTTTTTGTAAATAGATATCGTTTCCTTCCAAATTTTTTTATCCTCACCTATGTACGTTTTCCTCCAACTCCTTTCTGCCAACTTACAATCGTTTTTCAAATGTTTTAGATTATCATTGTACCAGGGGGCTGAAGGTCTATCCCTTTTTTTGATAGTTTTTAGGGGTGCTAACTGGTCAAGTTGCGTAGTGATTTGGTTACAAAAATTCAAATAGTTTTCGTCCACCTGTTTACCTGCATCAAACGTCCCGTGAGTGTAGGACTCAGGTAATAGCATTGTTACATCGGCGAGTCTTCTCCAGTCCCTGCCTCTAAAAGTCTTGTTTTTCATCGAAATAGCTGTGCTAGGTTTCGGGCAGACAATTCTAAATTGTACTAGATAATGGTCAGTCCAATCTACAGGCAGGACTGTACCGATCTCAATTAAATCTTTGTCAGCAAAAATCAAATCCAGTACATGTCCCCCTCTATGTGTGGGTTCTCTGACCCACTGTACCATGTTCATATTTCCACATGTCTGAAGGAGGTTATAATATCCAGAATCTAGGCTTCCATTGAGCCATAGATTGAAATCTCCTAGAAAAAGAGGTCTTGAGTGGGTTAGCGCCATATTGCTCAGAACATCTGCCAAAGCGCTTTGCTGTTGGGGACTAGCTACTCCAGGTGGTCTATAGCAAACTATACCCGTCACTACATGCCCCTTGGAGTCCCGAAGGGCAAACCCTAAAAGTTCAGAGCCACTCACTTCATCAATATCGACTGAAATGAAGTCCCATTTATCTTTAAAAAAGATACCAACCCCTCCACCTTTCCCAGTCTGCCTAGGTTTATGTATTGCCTTGTAGCCTGGAGGGCAACTTAGCCCCACCGCCACGTCTGACCCAGGTTGTGTCCAGGTTTCGGTCATAAAAAGGACCTCCAGTTTATAAGTATCTATAAGTAATTGAACCTCTACCCCATGTTTGTGCAGTGATCTAACATTGAGCATACCACACACAAGCCTAACCTTTTCAATCGGCTTTGCCTGCCTCCTGGGCAGAGGAACCTCCTTTGCCAACACTCCAGACTCTCCAATTTCTCGCAACTCCCTACTTGTGTAGGAAATGCCCCTTTGACCTTTGTCTAGAGAATTTATTTGGGCAGAATGGCTGGCGCTGTCCGCGGACGATGCGTGGACAGGCGCAGACGGGCTTGCCTTTGGCGCGCCTTCAACGCGCCGCCGGCGCGTCCGCTGCGCGGTCGCGTCAACATGAGTTTAAGTACCCGGAAGCAGGAAAGAAACTAGAGCGCTGACCCGAATCACCGTGGGCTCGCTCTAACAGGCGGGCACCACCGGGTCCAAGCGCTATCACAGATACGCTAAGAATAGAGTGACACAGAAGAACAGTTTAAAAATAAGTTTTTAAAAAATCAGCATCCAAATTCAAGTGCAAATAGGCAATTTTAGCAGCAGTAAAACCTTCCCCTCACACTCGCGGTAGCTAACCACGTGTCTCACGCTGCGCGGTCGCGTCAGCGTGAGTTTAAGTACCCGGAAGCAGGAAAGAAACTAGAGCGCTGACCCGAATCACCGTGGGCTCGCTCTAACAGGCGGGCACCACCGGGTCCAAGCGCTATCACAGATACGCTAAGAATAGAGTGACACAGAATAACAGTTTAAAAATACGTTTTTAAAAAATCAGCATCCAAATTCAAGTGCAAATAGGCAATTTTAGCAGCAGTAAAACCTTCCCCCCACACTCGCGGTAGCTAACCACGTGTCTCACGCTGCGCGGTCGCGTCAGCGTGAGTTTAAGTACCCGGAAGCAGGAAAGAAACTAGAGCGCTGACCCGAATCACTGTGGGCTCGCTCTAACAGGCGGGCACCACCGGGTCCAAGCGCTATCACAGATACGCTAAGAATAGAGTGACACAGAATAACAGTTTAAAAATAAGTTTTTAAAAAATCAGCATCCAAATTCAAGTGCAAATAGGCAATTTTAGCAGCAGTAAAACCTTCCCCCCACACTCGCGGTAGCTAACCACGTGTCTCACGTGTCTTGACCCTGTGCCTCATGGGAACAGTCCAGCTTGAACTGCCAAGCCAGGTCCTCCCTGGACTGGAAACAAGCATCCTAGAAACGGTTTCGGGGTTCCACCCCTCTTCAGCCAGGATAGCTTGATTCCAGTGGCACGGAGAGCACGGGACCCACGTCTGGGCATACCCGTCCCACTCGGGGTGACAAATGCAAAAACAACAGTTGATGGACAGAATGCAGAACAATGTCATACATTCACCCCAGTACAGAGATCTGGGCCTAAATCCATCGTTTTTTTGCTCACCATGCCATTCCAGTTTGAACCCAGCCATATGCAAATCAGTCTTGACCCTTTGCCTCATGGGAACAGTCCAGCCCGAACTGCCAAGCCAGGTCCTCCTGGACTGGAAACAAGAATCCTAGGACCGGTTTCGGGGTTTCACACCTCTTCAGCCAGGATAGCTTGATTCCAGTGGCATGGAGAGCACGGGACCCACGTCTGGGCATACCCATCCCACTCGGGGTGACAAATGCAAAAACAACAGTTGATGGACAGAATGCAGAACAATGTCATACATTCACCCCAGTACAGAGATCTGGGCCTAAATCCATCGTTTTTTGCTCACCATGCCATTCCAGTTTGAACCCAGCCATATGCAAATCAGTCTTCACCCTGTGCCTCATGGGAACAGTCCAGCCCGAACTGCCAAGCCAGGTCCTCCCTGTACTGGAAACAAGCATCCTAGGACCGGTTTCGGGGTTTCACCCCTCTTCAGCCAGGATAGCTTGATTCCAGTGTCATGGAGAGCACGGGACCCACGTCTGGGCATACCCGTCCCACTCGGGTGACAAATGCAAAAACAACAGTTGATGGACAGAATGCAGAACAATGTCATACATTCACCCCAGTACAGAGATCTGGGCCTAAATCCATAGTTTTTTGCTCACCATGCCATTCCAGTTTGAACCCAGCCATATGCAAATCAGTCTTGACCCTGTGCCTCATGGGAACAGTCCAGCCCGAACTGCCAAGCCAGGTCCTCCCTGGACTGGAAACAAGCATCCTAGGACCGGTTTTGGGGTTTCACCCCTCTTCAGCCAGGATAGCTTGATTCCAGTGGCATGGAGAGCACGGGACCCACGTCTGTGCATACCCGTCCCACTCGGAGTGACAAATGCAAAAACAACAGTTGATAGACAGAATGCATCCCCTTTGGTATCGCTTTGTTCGCCCTAAGTTGGCAGGGTATGCCCAGACGTGGGTCCCTTGCTCACTTTGCCACTGGATTCAAGATAGCCTGGCTGATGAGGGTTTTGAACCCGAAACCGGTCCCAGGATGCTTGTTTCCGGTCCAGGGAAGACATGGCTTGGCAGTTCGGGCTGGACTGTTCCCATGAGGCACAGGGTCAGAGTGATTTGCATATGGCCATGTCTGAACTGGGGTGGTGGAGTGAGCTAAAGAATGATGATGGATTAAACCCAGATCAGTTGACTGGGGGTGAGTGTTTGATTTGCTCCGTCCATCATACCCTTTGGTATCAGTAATGGAGAAATAAACATCATTTTGAAAGTAGCATGGACTGTCTAGTGAATTTTGGATGGATCGGAACAGGAGGTGATTTATGCATATATATCGCCAGTAGGAAGTTATAGTTAGGACCTCGTTTCTATTCAAAAAGCTTTTTTTCTTTTGCCAATATCTTTGGCACCATTTGACGAATCTTCGTGACATTTTCAAAACTAATGGTTCACGCAGGCCAGCTCCTGTCTTGAAAGTGTCGGGGTGATTCGTCGAGCGGTGGCTGAGAAAAAGGGTGTCCCAAAACACGTTTTCTCCATGTTAATTTCCATAGGAACTTTAGACAAAGCTACAGCTCGAACTGCTGAACGGAATTACACTAAATTTGTCAAAAAGGTAGGTCTTGGTTCAGAAAGCAACCTTTTTTTTAAAATGGTGTAAATCAGTTCATGAGTTCCTGAGAAATTAAAAAAATAAAAATATCGATATCTGGTGGCTGAGGAGGGTTCGCAAACCCTCCTAAGCACGAGCTTCATTTTGATTGGCTGCCAACACTCCAAACCAGGAAGTGTTGGCAGCCATCTTGTGACTCGGTAAAACCAAGTCACAGGAAAAGAAAACAGTAAAAAAAAGGATAAAAAACAAGAAAAGGGGGCAGGGTAGAAATGCCCTGACCCCCTAGGCTTGCTCAGGGGGTCCCAGGGACCCCCAGGGCCAAAAAAGCATTTTTATTTTTATTTTTTCAGTTGGGTTTGCTCTGGGTGCGCAAATCCAGCCGCTTTGTTTCTTTAAGCCCCTGGGTGGGCCAGGTCCTGGGGCAATGTCCAATTAATTAGCGAGGGCCCATGGGGGCCCCCGCAGCCCCGGGGACTGCCACCTCCCCAGAGCTTTATTAATTTTAGGGTGGGGGCCTCACGGGCCCCCCCCAAGCCCCGGGGACCACCACCTCCCTGGGGCTTCATCAATAATGTGAGGGGGGCACGCAGCACGCCCGCAGCACCGGAGACCGCCACCTCCCCGGGGCTTTATTTATTTTAGGGTGGGGGGCCTCACGGGACCCCAAGCCCCAGGGACCACCACCTCCCTGGGGCTTTTAGAAATAATTATTGTGGGGGTGCTCGAGCCCCCCCACACTGCCCCAGGCACCAACAACTCCTCAGGCATTGACTAAAATAAATACGGGGGTCCGTAGTTGACTCAGGCCTCAGGAGGGGGGCCATGCGGCCCCCTCCAAAATAAAAAAATCAAGGCTGGCCAGGCCCCGGGGATGGAGTCCCCAGGGCCAAAAGTGGCCCAGGGAAGGGGGGCCACGCAGCCCCCCTCCCGTAATAAAAAAAAAAAAAAAAATGAGGCACAGCCCCGGGGGATGGGATCTCCGGGGCCGAAAAATGCCTTGGGAGGAAGGCATCGCGGCCCCCTTCCCTTCCCGTTTTTTTTTTTTTTAAATGGCTCAGGCTGTGAGGGTTGGGTACCCAGGGCCCACAAAATATTTAGAGAAGGGGGTCCACACAGCCCCCCTTCTAAAAAACAAAAAAAGCAAAAGCCGGCATCTCGCCGGAGGCCCCGCCCCCTCCCACCACCACTATGCAAACGTGCCTCCTGGCGCGTTCTGTATTGGGGGATTAAGTCCCCTTGAATCCTAATGGTCCTTAGGGGCCAACTAGCCCACCAGGTACCTCCAGTAAGCCCCACACAGTGGGATTGCTGAGAGGTGGTCTGAGGCCACGGCCCTTTTTACACCACTCTGCAACCGCACCACTTGGCGCACTGCTGGTGGGGCAATGAGGTCCTCTTGTGTCCTGAGGACCTCAGGACTGAAGTGGACTTCATCCCCGAGCAGCAGTGCACCAGGCGGCGTGTTTGCAGAGTGGTGTAAAAAGGGGGCGTGGCCTCGGACCACTCTCAGTAATCCAGCTGTGTGGGGCTTACTGGAGGTACCTAGTGGGCTAGTTGGCCCCCAGGGACCCTCAGGAGGCAAGGGGACTTCATCCCCCAACCAAAAGCATGCCAGGAGGTGCGTTTGCAGAGTGGTGGACAAAGGGGGCGTGGCCTGTGTCCACCTATCAGCAATCCCACTATCTGGGGCATACTGGAGGTATCATGTAGGCTAGATGGCCCCTAAGGACCCCCAGCAGCATAGCGGACTTTAATCCCCATCCAAAAGCGTGCCAGGGAGCGCGTTTGCAGAGTGGTGGGGGAAGGGGGCGTGGCCTGCTATGAGAACTTAGCAATACTGCTGTGTGGGATTTACTGGAGGTAATATGAGGGGTAGTTGGCCCCCAAGGTTGTCCAACTACCCCTCCTGTTACCTCCACTAAGTCCCACACAGTGGGCTTGCTAAGAGGTCTTCGGAGGCCACGCCCCCTTTTTCCACCACTCTGCAAATGCGCCCCCTGGCACAGTACTGGTTGGGGGATGAAGTCCACTTTACTCCTGAGGAACTTTGGGGGCCAAGAAGTCCTCCTGGTACCTCCTGTAAGTCCTACGCAGCAGAATTCCTGAGCGCTGTTTGGAGGCCCAACCCCCTTTCTCCACCACTCTGCAAACGTGACTACCAGTTAAAGAAGCATTTGTAATTTAATAGGTCTTGCATTTGCAAGAGTTAGAGCTATTGGCGTTGTAAATGTAAACGTTTTTTACTAATGTTTTTTGGAGTGGAGTGGATGTACGTTGTGTGTAGTAGAATTATGTGGTATGTTGTGCAGTGAAATGATGTGGATAGAAAGTATGTGGTATTTAGTATATAGGAATTATGTAGAGTGGGATTATGTGTTAATGAGAGTAATTATGTGGTATGGTAGTCTGTGTTGTGGAGTGGTAACTTCAGGTTTAGTCTTCCTCGTTTCCATAGAAGCTAAACTATGAACTCAATGAGACAAAAGAAGAAGGAATCACTGAGGAACACTTCTGGACCTAGTCAGAGGTATGAGCAGGGCCACTGGAATTATGCGACTGTTTGGCTGCACCGACATTCGCACAGTTATACATTTTCTGCATTAGCCACATAATCCATCATCTGCTGCCTAATCTGCAGATTTGAACAAAAAAATCCTTGTTTCTAGCTCAAACGGCTCAACCGGTACCAAAAATTCAGCGACAAGTATTACAGCGTGGTGCAAGGTCCTTTGTAAACATAGAATGGTCATCTGTTACTTATTGCTAAATGTGGGTGTTAAATTGGCACTAATGGTGTGCAAGCCACTCTTGCTTCTTTCTGCGCCTCTCTTGCCTCTTTCTGCATTTCTCTTACTTCTTTCTGCACCTTTCTTTTTCTGTACTTCTCTTGCCTCTTTCTTTACATCTCTTCTACTTTCTGGACCTCTTTTGCCTGTTTCTGCACCTCTGCTGCCTCTTTCTACACCTCACTTGCTTCTTTGTGCACCCCTCTTGCCTCTTTCTGCATCCCTCTTCCCTCTTTCTGCACCCCTCCTGCCTCTTTCTGCACCTCTGTTGCTTCTTTCTGCACTTCTTCTGTTTCTTTATGCACCTCTCTTGCTTCTTTCTGCACCCCTTGTGCCTGTTTCTGCACCCCTCTTCCCTCTTTCTGCACCCCTCTTGCCTCTCTCTGCACCTCTGTTCCTTCTTTCTGCACTTCTTTTGTTTCTTTCTGCACCTCTCCTGCTTCTTTCTGCACCCCTCTTGCTCATTTCTGCACCCCTTGTGACTCTTTCACACCCTCTTCCCTCTTTCTGCACCAGTCTTGCATCTTCTGCACCTCTGTTGCTTCTTTCTGCACTTCTTCTGTTTCTTTATGCACCTCTCTTGCTTCTTTCTGCACCCCTTGTGCCTGTTTCTGCACCCCTCTTCCCTCTTTCTGCACCCCTCTTGCCTCTCTCTGCACCTCTGTTCCTTCTTTCTGCACTTCTTTTGTTTCTTTCTGCACCTCTCTTGTTTCTTTCTGTAGCCCTCTTGCCTCTTTCTCCACCCCACTTCCCCCTTTCTGCATCTCTGTTGCTTCCTTTTGCACTTCTCTTGCTTCTTTCTGCACCTCTCTTGGTTCTTTCTGCACCCCTTGTGCCTTTTTCTACCCCCCTCTTCCCTCTTTCTGCACTCCTCTTGCCTCTTTGTACACCTCTGTTGCTTCTTTCTGCTCTTCTTTTGTTTCTTTCTCCACCCCTCTTGCCTCTTTCTGCACCTCTGTTCCTTCTTTCTGCACTTCTTTTGTTTCTTTCTGCACCTCTCACTTCTTTCTGCTCCCCTTTTGCATCTTTCTGCACCCCCTTGCCTCTTTCTCCATCCCTCTACCCTCTTTCTTCACCCATGTTACCTCTTTCTGCACCTCTGTTCCTTCTTTCTGCACTTCTTTTGTTTCTTTCTGCACATCTCTTGCTTCTTTCTGCACCGCTCGTGCCTCTTTCTGCACCCCTCTTCCCTCTTTTTGCACCCATCTTGCCACTTTCTGCACCTCTGTTGCTTCTTTCTGCACTACTCTTGCTTCTTTCTGCACCTCTCTTGCTTCTTTCTGCACCACTCGTGCTTCTTTCTGCACCCCTCTTCCCTCTTTCTACACCCCTCTTGCTTCTTTCTGCACCCCTGTTCCTTCTTTCTGCTCTTCTTTTGTTTCTTTCTGTACCTCTCTTGCTTATTTCTGCACCCCTCTTGCCACTTTCTCCAACCCTGTTCCCCCTTTTTGCATCTCTGTTGCTTCTTTCTGCACTTCTCTTGCCTCTTTTTCCCCCCTCATCCCTCTTTCTGCACCCCTGTTGCTTCTTTCTGCACTTCTCTTTCTTCTTTCTGCATCTCTGTCTCATCTTTCTGCAACCCTTGTTCCTCTTTCTACACCACTCTTCCCTCTTTCTGCTCCCCTCTTGCCTCTTTCTGCACCTCTGTTCCTTCTTTCTGCACTACCTTTGTTTCTTTCTGCAACTCTCTAGCTTCTTTCTGTATCCCTCTTGCCTCTTTCTCCTCCCTACTTCCCCCTTTCTGCATCTCTGTTGCTTCTTTATGCACTTCTCTTGCTTCTTTCTGCACCTCGCTTTCTTCTTTCTGCACCCCTTGTTCCTCTTTCTGCACCTCTCTTCAATCTTTCTGCACTCCTCTGGCCTCTTTCTGCACCTCTGTTGCTTCTTTCTGTACTTCTTTTGTTTCTTTCTGCACCTCTCATGCTTCTTTCTGCACCCCTCTTGTCTCTTTCTCCACCCCTCCTCTCCCTTTCTGCATCTCTGTTGCTTCTTTCTGCACTTCTCTTGCCTCTTTCTGCGCCCCTGTTGTCTCTTCCTGCACCTCTGTTGCTTCTTTCTGCAGTTACTTTGTTTCTTTCTGCACCTTTCTTGCTTCTTTCTGCACCCTCCTTCCCTCTTTCTGCACTCCTCTTGCCTCTTTCTGCAACTCTGTTCCTTCTTTCTGCACTTCTTTTGTTTCTTTCTGCACCTCTCTTGTTTCTTTCTGTATCCCTCTTGCCTCTTTCTCCACCCCACTTCCCCCTTTCTGCATCTCTGTTGCCTCTTTCTGTACCTCACTTGCTTCTTTCTGCACCCCTCTTGCTTCTTTCTGCACCCCTTGTGCCTCTTTCACACCCCTCTTCCCTTTTTCTGCACCCCTCTTGCCTCTTTCTGCATCTCTGTTCATTCTTTGTGGACTTCTTTTGTTTCTTTCTGCACCTCTTTTGTTTCTTTCTGTATCCCTCTTGCCTCTTTCTCCACCCCACTTCGCCCTTTCTGCATCTCTGTTGCTTCTTTATGCACTTCTCTTGCTTCTTTCTGCACCTCTCTTGCTTCGTTCTGCACCCCTCGTGCCTCTTTCTGCACCCCTCTTCCCTCTTTCTGCACTCCCCTTGCCTCTTTGTGCACCTCTGTTGCTTCTTTCTGCACTTCTTTTCTTTCTTTCTGCACCCCTCGTGCATCTTTCTGCACCTCTGTTCCTTCTTTCTGTACTTTTTTGTTTTTTTCTGCACCTCTCTTGCCTCTTTCTGCACTTCTCTTGCCTGTTTCTACACCACTGTTGTTTTTTTCGGCACTTCTCTTGCCTCTTTCTGCACCTCTGTTGCTTCTTTCTGCACCCCTCGTGCCTCTTTCTGCACCCCTTGTGCCTCTTTCTGCAGCCCTCTTCTCTCTTTCTGCACCTCTCTTGCCTCTTTCTGCACTTCTCTTGCCTCTTTCTGCACCACTGTTGCTTCTTTCTGTATGCCTCTTGCCTCTTTCTGTACCACCTTCCCTCTTTCTGCACATCTCTTCCCTCTTTCTGTACTTCTCTTCCCTCTTTCTGCACTTCTCTTCTCTCTTTCTGCATCCCTCTTGCCTCTGTCTGCACCTCACTTGCCTCTTTCTGTACCTCTCCTGCCTCTTTCTGCACCTGTCTTGTCTCTTTCTGCAGTTCTCTTCCTTTTTTCTGCACCTTTCTTGTTTCTTTCTGCAACTCTGTTGTCTCTTTTATCACTTCATTTGCTTCTTTCTGCACCTCTGTTGCTTCTTTCAGCACTTCTCTTGCCTCTTTCTGCACTTCGTTCGCATGTTTCTGCAACTCTCTTCTCTCTTTTATCACTTCTCTTGCTTCTTTCTGCACCTCTGTTGCTTCTTTCTGCATCCCTCTTGCCTCTTTCTGCACCCCTTTTGCTTCTTTCTGCACCACTCTTGCCTCTTTCTGCACTTCTCTTGCTTCTTTCTGCACTTCTCTTGCTTCTTTCTGCACTCTTCTTGCCTCTTTCTGCACCCTTCTTCCCTCTTTCTGCACCTCTCTTGCCTCTTTCTGCATCCCTGTTCCCTATTTCTGCACCTCTCTTGCCTGTTTCTGCAACTCTTTTGCCTCTTTCTGCAATTCTCTTGTCTCCTTCTGCACCTCTGTTGCTTATTTCTGCACTTCTCTTGCTTCTTTCTGCACGTCTCTTGCACATTTCAACACCCCACATGCCTCTGTGTGTACCTCTCTTGCCTCTTTCTGCTCCTCTCTTGCCTCTTTCTGCACCCTTCTTGCCTCTTTCTGCACCTCATTTGCTTTTTTCTGCACTTCTCTTGCCTCTTTCTGCACCCCTCTTGCCTCTTTCTGCACCTCTGTTGGTTCTTTCTGCACTGCTCTTGCTTCTGTCTGCTACTCTCTTACACATTTCTGCACCCCTCTTGCCTCTTTCTGCACCTCTCTTGCCTCTGTCTGCACCCCTGTTCCCTCTTTCTGCACCTCTTTTGCCTGTTTATGTAATTCTCTTGCCTCTTTCTGCACATTTCTTACCTTTTTCTGCACATCTGTTGCTTCCTTCTGCACTTCTCTTGCCTCTTTCTGCGCCCCTCTTGCCTCTTTCTGAACCTCTGTTGCTTCTTTCTGAACTTCTCTTGCTTCTTTCTACTCCTCTCTTGCTTCTTTCTGCACTCCTCTTGCCTTTTTCTGCACCCTTCTTCCCTCTTTGTGCACCTCTCTTGCCTCTTTCTGCAACTCTCTTGCCTCTTTCTTCAGTTCTCTTGCCTCTGTCTGCACCTCTGTTGCTTCTTTCTGAACTTCTCTTGCCTCTTTCTGCACCCCTCCTGTCTGTTTCTGCACCTCTGTTGGTTCTTTCTGCACTGCTCTTGCTTCTTTCTGCACCTCTCTTGAAAATGTTGGCACCCCTCTTGCCTCCTTCAGCACCTCTGTTGGTTTTTTCTGCACTGCTCTTGCTTCTTTCTGCACCCCTCTTGCCTCTTTCTGCACCCCTCTTCCCTCTTTCTGTACCTCTCTTGCCTCTTTCTGCAGCTCTGTTGCTTCTTTCTACACTTCTCTTGCTTCTTTCTGCACTTCTCTTGCCTGTTTCTACACCACTGTTGTTTTTTTCGGCACTTCTCTTGCCTCTTTCTGCACCTCTGTTGCTTCTTTCTGCACCTTTCTTCCTCTTTCTGCACCTCTCTTTGCCTCTTTCTGCCCTTCTCTTGCTCCTTTCTGTGCCTTTCTTCCTCTTTCTACACATGTCCTATCTATGTAGGCATAGTTAGAAAATATCATTTAAAAAACCATAGAAATTCACTGAAAAAACCATAGGTTTCAGGGACGTTATAGTTAGAAATTAGCATTTAAAAAACCATAGAAATTCACTGAAAAAACCATAGGTTTCAGGGACGTTATAGTTAGTTGGATATTTCACGTGTACAAAATCAGAAAAATGTGGCCGTTATATTTAGTTGAGCTAACTATAACTCGCGCCCCCACAATGCTCTGCTGATGACATCACATATTACATCACTGATTACATGGTCAGTGACATCACTGATGACATCTCAAATGACATCACTGATGACATAATCCATGTGATCATCAGATGCACCTCCTCACACCCTAATATAACCTTTGATACACCCACTCTAAATTACAGACTGCCATTCTCGTAACCATAGACACACCAATACCAGTTACTACATACCCACTCACTGATTCCTAGGTCTACACACACATCCACTCCCTCATCCATACAGTCACTCATACATGCAGTCACTCATCAATACAGCCACTATCATATGCACTCCTTCACCCATACAGACACTCACACACCGCCACTCACCCATAGAGTTACTCACACACCTAGTCAGTCATGCAAATAATCAATCACACTCCCATTTACTCACCTACACAGTTATACACACACCACCTCACTTATTTATACTGATACTAACACATACTTACTCTCTTATACAATCACTGACACAAGCACACACTCATACATACAGCCAGTCTCACAATCACTCACTCTCACATATATTCATTTATATACTCCAACACTCACATGTACTGCCTTTCACATTTGTAGTTACTCACACATATACCAGTGAGACATTCATTCACTTACCAACACAGCCATACACACACTCACCCACCCATACAGCCCCTCACAGATGCACTCTTGAACCCATACACCCAGTGAATCGCCCACTCACACATCCATGCAGGGAGTCACACACCCCCCACCCACCCACACAGACATTCAGGCACCCATTCAGGTACTCAGACAACCAATCAAAAACCCATATAGACACTCATGTAATTACTCACCAACCCAAGCAGCAACTTACACACCAACTGACAGACTGATACAGACGTTCATACAGATTAGTCAGTCACCCATGTATTTGTAAGACACGTTTAATCACTCACTTATACAGTCAGTCATGCACCTATTAAATCATCCATTCAGACACTCACACACCCACTCATTCTTCAATACACCTTGGCATATATATATATATATATATATTCACTGAAAAAACCATAGGTTTCAGGCACATTATAGTTAGAAATTAGCATTTAAAAAACCTTAGAAATTCACTGAAAAAACCATAGGTTTTAGGGACAGTTATAGTTAGTTGGACATTGCACTCGTACAAAACCCGTGAAATTCCCCGTTATAGTTAGTTCAGCTAACTATAACTCGCGCCCCCGCAATGCACTGCTGATGATGTCACATATTACATCACTCATGACATGGTCAGTGACATCACTGATGACATCTCAAATGCTTTTTTCTGCCCAGGGGGTCCTTGTGGGACCCCCTGAGCAGACCTAGGGGGTCAGGGTGTTTCTACCCTGCCCCCTTTGTGCGTTTTGCGCACTTGTTTCTCTGCCTCGGTTCTACCGAGGGACAAAATGGCTGCCAACACTTCCTGATTTGGAGTGTTGACAGCCAATTAGCATGCAGCTCGTGATCGGGAGGGTGCGCGAATCCGACGTGGCCATAGATATATATGTGATTTTCCTTTTGATTTTCACAGGAACTACTGAACGGATTTACACCATTTAACAAAAAGGGTTCTTTCTGAACCAAGAACTACCTCTTTGCCAAATTTGGTGTAATTCCGTTCAGCAGTTCGGGCTGTAGCCGTGGCTAAAGTTTCCTATGGGAAAATGAATGGGGAAAACACGTTTTGGGACCCCCCTTTTTTCTCGGCCCCCGCTTGACGAATCACCCCAAAACTTTCAGGGTAGGAGCGGACCGGAGCGGGCCATAAAGTTTGAAAATTTCACGAAGATCGTCAACCGACGCAAGAGTTATTTCAAATAGAATGTTGCGGATTTCCTATGGAAAATAGGTCCTAACTATAACTATCTACTGGCGACCGCCAGTAGATAATATATATATATATATATATATATAAAACATATTTAAACTTTTTAGAAACACTCAGTCACTGTATGAGGTCATCAGTGATGTCATGAGTGATGTCATTTGAGTTGTCATGAGTGATGTCACTGACCATGTCATGAGTGATGTAATATGTGATGTCATCAGCAGTGCATTGCGGGGGCGTGAGTTATAGTTAGCTCAACCAACTATAATGGCTGAATTTCTCTGGTTTTGTACGAGTGAAATGTCCAACTAACTATAACGTCCCTGAAACCTGTGGTTTTTTCAGTGAATATATATATATATATATATATACATATATATATATATATATATATATATATATATATATATATATATATATATATATATATATATATATATATATATATATATATATTTCATAGGTTTCAGGGACGTTATAGTTAGCTGGACATTTCACTCATACAAAACCATAGAAATTATAGTTAGTTCAGTTAACTATAACTCGCGCCCCCGCAATGCACTGCTCATGACGTCACATATTACATCATTCATGGCATGGTCAGTGACATCACTGATGACATCACTGATGATGTCATCTAGTGACTGTGTGTTTCTGTAAAGTTTAAATATGTTTTATATATATGGCAAGGTGTATTAAAGAATGAGTGGGTGTATAAGTGTCTGGATGGAGGATTTAGGAGGTATGTAACTAATTGTATAAGTGACTCATTAAATGTGTCTTACTGAATGCATGGGTTAATGACTAAACTGTGTGAATGTCTCTATCAGTCTGTCTGTTGTTGTGTAAGCTGCTACATGGGTTGGTCAGTAGCTACATGAATGTCTATATGGGTTATTGATTGTTTGCTTGAGTATTTGTATGGGGGACTGAGTGTGTGTGTGGGTGGGTTGGAGGTGTGTGACTCTCTGCATAGATGTGTGAGTGGTTCATTCACTGGGTGAATTGGGTTCAAGAGTGTATGTGGAAACAGCTGTATGGGTGGGTGAATGTGTGTATGGGTGTGTTGGTAAGTGAATGGATGTCTCAGTGGTACATATGTGAGTAACTACATATGTAAAAGGCAGTATATGTGAGTGATGGTGTATATAAATAACTATATGTGAGACTGAGTGATTGTGAGAGTGGCATATATGGATGAGTCTCTACTTGTTTCAGTGATTACATAAGAGACTAACTATGCGTTACTGTCTGTATGAATTAGTGAGTTGGTGTGTGTATAACTGTTTAGGTGAGTAAATAGGAGTGTGATTGATTCTTTGCATGACTGACTAGGTGTGTGAGTAACTCCATGGATGATTGGCGGTGTGTGAATGTCTGAATAGGTGTATGAGTGCCTACGATAGTGTTGTATTGATAAGCGAATGCATGTATAAGTGATTGTATAGGTGAATGAGTGGATGTGTATACAGACATAGGAATCAGTGAGTAAGTATGTAGTAACTGGTATTAGTGTGTGGATGCTTTCGAAAATGGTAGTGTGTATTTTACAGTGGGTGTATTAAAGGTTATATTAGGGTGTGATGAGGTGCATCAGATTATCACGTGGATGATGTCCTCAGTGATGTCATCAGTGATGTCATTTGAGATGTCATCAGTGATGTCATCAGTGATGTCACTGACCATGCCATGAATGATGTAATATGTGACGTCATGAGCAGTGCATTGCGGGGGCGCGAGTTATAGTTAACTGAACTAACTATAACAGTGGAATTTCTATGGTTTTGTACGAGTGAAATGTCCAGCTAACTATAACGTCCCTGAAACCTATGGTTTTTTCAGTGAATTTCTAAGGTTTTTTAAATGCTAATTTCTAACTATAACGTCTCTAAAACCTATGGTTTTTTCAGTGAATTTCTAAGGTTTTTTAAATGCTAATTTCTAACTATAACGTCTGTAAAACCTATGGTTTTTTCAGTGAATTTCAAAGGTTTTTTAAATGCTAATTTCTAACTATAACGTCTGTAAAACCTATGGTTTTTTCAGTGAATTTGATTATTTTTTAAAAATATTAAACTACTATTCTGCTATTTGTCATTAGTACTATTTTTTCTCACTTTTCCACTACAGAAAAGAAAATAAACTGTAAAACTGTTGTGTAATGTAATATATTTCACAAATTACACTGTTACTTATCAAATAATACAACATAATATAACATTTTAAAAACATATTTTTCTCCCTTTTTCTGCTGTTATCAGATTCTACTTAACTTCACTATTCACAGTGATGTCATTGTAGTATCATCATAAACAACTGGGAAAAAAAAACAATCAACTAGATTGTTAAAAAAAAACAAATGACTAACTCTTACAACCACAATAACAAATTAACACAAATAACACATCCAATACTATTTCCAATTTTTAAATGTTACCTTTACTGTGTACTTTGTCTTGACATTTTTCCTCAAGGCCAAATAATGTGTGGAAATTTATTTTTGAAATCATCCAGTATCAATTCCTTAAAGCATCTTCCCATTTTCCCTCTAGGCCGAATAATGTATCTAAAATGTTTGTTTCAGAAATATCAAGTATGAGTTGGGTAATTCATAAGGCAATCTCGGTTTAATTTCCAAGTGTGTATCGTTGCAGTGACTCCAACCATTTTTGCATTTCAAATATACAGTATAATGTCCACATGTGGTAGTACCTCCAGCATGGAAAACAATAGCCAGTGTTGTGAAAGTTCTTCCAGAAATAGATACTTGACTAGCAAGAAAAAATTTTATTTTCATTTTCACTTTTCTTCCATTTGGTCTACAGCGTTGTAGCATTAAAATTACATATTTTCCATATCTTTCTAGGCATAATGTAGATAACATTTCTGATTGACAACGAGGACATTTCATATCATGATTTGCTTCTTTTACTAATTTCGGAAAAGGTACAGATTTGCAGTCAGGTATTGTTAAATATAGAAATCGTTCTCTGTCAAATATGGTACTAGAAGTTAATGAACACTGTTCACATTTGTGATCCCATTTGTAACTGAGTCCAAATAAACTCTCAATCTGGATTCCTTCATCTTCTAATACTCCAAGCATAACAATCAGAAACGCTTGTGCATCTTGTTGTATATTAGGACTGAACGTTAAAGATCCAGTACATGTATCCAAGAGTTGTCGAATACCAGAAGCAGTATGGATCTTACTTCTGTCAGTTCTCCATTGTTCAAATAAAGTATAAAGTGCAGAACATAATCTTTTTTCCTGGCTTTCCATAATTTCACCATACAGATCTTCTTGATAAAATATAACGTTTAGAATAACATTACCATAGCAGTTGACACCAGAAGCATTTTCTAATTGGTATCCCACAACATCATCACTTGTTTCTATTTTCTGTTTTTTTGCATCTTTTCTTTTCTCTTGAATTTTTTTCTGCTTTTCAACCACACTTGATTCATCAACATGTTTGCGTTTTGAACACACAGCATGTTTTTCATAAATAGGATATTCACCTAAAGTTGGTGCATAAAGTCTTCTTAAATGATTATATTCTCTTACACAATTTACATCAGCACTAGCCTTGTTTTCATCGAAATCAATTAAATACAAACCAGACAATGTTCTAACTCGAGATAATGCAACGTATGCCATTCCCTCTTTAAACACAGTTCTTCCAACATTTACTAAAGCATTATCTACACTTAAACCTTGACATTTATAAATGGTTATTGCATATGCTAAACAGAAAGGAAACTGTTTTCTACGAACATACAAGTCTTTTACCAGCAAAAACCGTACAGCACAACGCCCAATTTGTTTCACCTCTGCAATCTGATCAAATTTAATTTTCAAGAATTCAATTGCATTTCTGTTTTGATATTTTTCAAATTCAACAACTTTCCCTATTGCTCCATTCACTAAACCTTGTTCTATATTCAAATTACGCCTCAAAATTACCCAACAGTTTATACATACATCTAATTTTTTTCTAAGCCAGCAGTTTTTGATACATACTTTTCCAAAGAATTCAATTTAGTCTGTAGTTTATTTGAAAGAAGAATTGTTATTCCTTGATGCTCGATTTTATCAATAGCTTCAATGTGAACTATGTCTTGATTTTCCAATTTCAGAAGCTCTTCATTAAATGTATAACACTCTTCCAGTGTAGGCATTAAGCAAAGTATTGACTTTTTTCTGCAATGTTCTTGTACAGTACTCCTGCTGGTGTGTTTTCAGTTGTAAACAAGTTCTTTAGTAGACGACTTTGTAAAGCTTGTTTACCATGTTTGCTTAGAACACCAATTCTTACATCTTTCAGAATATTTCCATAATCTTCATCACTTGCTTGTCGCATATTCTGAGTGAGTTCTTTATATTCAAAATTTAACCAGAGATTCACATTTCCAATACTTCCCAAAGATTTCCTAGTGTCTTCATGTAGAAGAGTTTTAAAGACTGGTTCTCCTTTTACAGGAGTTAGTTGTAGCAGATCTCCAAATACAATTAAATGTTTTCCTCCAAAGAGAACGTCGTAATCTGTTTTTAATACCTGTTGCATTCTTAAATGCACGAAAGCAAGCATTAAGTTTGAGACCATGCTCACCTCATCAATAATTAAAAGTTTCATCTTCTTCAGCACTCTTGACACTTCATAAGAAGCTTCTCCAGACAACTTCTGATATTCTAATTTATTATCATGCTCAACTGGTAACATTAGTAATCTATGTAAAGTAATTCCTTTAACATTGTGCACATCTAATCCAGTTGGAGCTGTTACTACACAAGATAAATGTGAACCAGTAGTTTTTTAAGATAACTGGTCAAAACTTTAATTAAAAACTTTTACCCATTCCAGCTTGACCACTGATGTACATCAGAATAGGTTTAAATGATGAACATACACATTCTTTTTTTTCATGCAACAAACCATGTTCTATCTGTTCTCTCACTTGTACATATATTTCTTTCTGTTCAATATTTACTTGTTCTACTAACTTTTTCAATGTAATATTCTCCTCTTGTGCTTGTTGCATTGCAATTTCCACTTCATGCATAGCAATCGCTGCTTCATTTTCCACTATTGGTTGTCCAAGTGGATCTTGACTACATGGACCATAACTTTGACTATCTTGAGAACTTTCATTTGCAACTTCAGCTGTAATAGTCTTTTCCTGTTCAACTTCATCATTCAACATTTTTAAATATGTAGGGAAAATTGAACATGCAATGCTATCTTTACATGCATTAAAAGAATCTTCATAGTAGTCGAAATCTCCAAGTAATTCACTTTCGGTACGCCATGGTTTGAACAGTTGGAGAAGTGCTAAATAGTAAAATTCTCGCTTGTCTGGAGTTTCACAACTGAGTTTCTTGTGGTTGATAAGGTTACCTTTTGTGTGTTTTACTAAACATCCATGACATCCAAGTACTGCATATTTTCCTTGTTTTAAATTCTGTTTAACATTTCTTTTGAAGCTGTAATGTTGAAGTACTTCATACAGACATAGCTGTTCCAGATGTCGACTCCTTTTTGGATTGTATGTATCCAACATATTAGTTTTAAGAATTTCTGTACTGTCTGGTTCATTTGCTGCTAAGTATTCAATTTCTTCTAATGATTTGAACACTCTATTTCGTGAGCAGGCAAGACCTAAACTTACCCAAAGGATCCCTCGTGATTTTGAATATAAACTTGAAGAGGACAAGCGGTCTGAACATTCATACGATCCAATTTCTCTGTGGGAAAGCATTTTCAAAGTAAAGCTGTACAATTTTTTGCTAAGGCTTTTCTCTTGTGCAATTTCTTCCCACATTTGTTTCATCTCGTTTTTTCTGATTTCGTTATATATGATGTAACGTAGCGTGCAACAACAATTGAGTTGTCTGCAACATACTGGATGTCCATATTTGCATTCAACATTTTTAAAATAACCGGATTGTAGTCATTAATATACTTTGACAGTTCTGTTCTTTTCAAGTTGTAGGTATTCTTTGGAGATTTGCGAGTTATTGTGTGCCTTACAGAAGAAAAAAAGAATTTACTCTTCCTTTAGAAATTACTGGACGTGGAAATCCAAACCAACACTTGGAATAAAATTTTCCTTTAGACTTGTATTTTCGTCGGCAGTACTTTCCACAACGGTGACTTTGGAAACGTAAAACTTGCTGTCTCAAGCTTCTATCTCCTCCTTCTCTTGGAATATCACATGTCACATACTGTTCAATGAAAGACAATACTATTTCATCTGAATCAGTTCCAAATTTAGGTGCATCCTTGATCCACAATAGCATATGTATATGAGGAGCACCTCTCGCTTGGTACTCCTTTCTCCAAAAGAAATCGGTAACTTCTCCAAGAGGTGGATTCTTTTTATTGCAGATGAAAGACATCATAGCTTGAAACCTATGATTAAAATATCTGCACACATTTACAGGATCCAAAGAACACAGTTCTCCAGGTGTCTTCATTTCAACATTCTTTATATTGGAATTTGCTTCTCGTAGAAATTCAAGCAAATCTTCCCATGCATACTCTGCACAGCTAAGGGGCTGATTCCGATTCTGGCCGGAAATCTCTCCGACCGAGCCGGACCCGGAGAGAATTCCGACCGAATCGGACCCTAGCAGTCCGACCGGACGAGTACGATGCATTCGCATGCTATCGGACTCGATTCGGTCGGACTCCCATTGAAGTCAATGGGAGCCGGTCGTACAACGCGTACGCGGGCTCCCATTGACTCAATGGGTGTGAGGCGAACAAGGGCGCCCCCTACAGCGGGTACGCGTCCATGCGCATCGCGGCGTACATGCACAGGTAGGGGGGACCCATGGTTCCCCCCTGTGTGCGACTCGCGCGCCTACGCGTACAGGGGGGTCCGACGCGGACCCCCAAAGCCCGGCTCCGACAGCTCTTTCGAGCCGGACGGCGCGAGTCGGTCGGACTGCTCGCGGCGCGCATCGTACTTACCCGGCCGGGAAACGTCTCCATAGCGCGGTGCGAGTCGTGTCCGTGCGAGTCGGTCGGAGCGTGTTGAAGCCGCGTACGAGTTGGTCGCCGATTTCGCGGGAGCTTGCATCGTACTCGCTCAGCCGGACCCGCGTACGATTCGGTCGGGAAACAGGGCTCCGAATCGGATCCGGTAAATCCGAATCCGATTCGGAGCACTACCGGCCGAGATCGGAATCGGCCCCTTAGTGTCACAAACCATGTTGATGTACCTAAGTTCCATAACATACACTTCAGTTCTCCATGATGACGATACCAATACTCATTTGTTCCTCGTTGACATGCCATCAAATTAATTAACTGTGCTTCTAAATTTTCATCTGTTTGTTGAACTTTCTCCACAAATTCTTTCGCTGAAAGAAGTGATTGATGAACTCCAGTTTTCAGTATGTGGTTCACTGCATAGGACAGAGAAGACAGATCACTTTCAAACAAAAGGTGAAATATATATGGTATACACTGCCGGAATCTAGGATCTTCAGAGTATAATCTTGAGCGATATTCTGAAGCTGGAATACGTACAGGTCGGTCATCATATCGTCCACCTTCTCCAGTAGGAAACAGCTGTGGAAAACAACGAGCTTCTAAGCTTTTCTCCCATACACTCATTGGAGTTCCCTTTGCTTTTTTCACTTGAGATAGCGCAATACTGTTTTCTATTACTTCTTTTGAATGTAGAGGACATATTGTGTAATGTTCATAAATCTCTTCACTCCTTGACTTCTCCACTTTCTCTATTTCACCACTTGAAATTTCAGATTCATCTTCCAAACTTATTACCTGTTGTTCCACATTTACACTTTTATAATAAATATTATTCTCCACAAGATATAACGTAGCCTTTTGAAGTTTTTTAACATCCACAAATTCTTGCCATATTTTCCGACTCTTTGTTGGTACTCCATTTACTAGAATGACTACTGCTTCATTTTCATCTTTGTCTCCACCAACAATTTCAATATTTTTCTTAAAATCCAAAGGTAAGTACACTACTCTTCCTTTCAGCCCTCTTTGTAAGTCTGTTGGTGGCAGTTTACCTGTTTTAGGCTCCATGCGAATTATAGTTTGAAATGGATGAACAGATTGAATTAGAACTGACTCATATGTATTCAAATCTGCCAGTTCCTCCGGAATAGCTACTAATTCTAACTTATTATGTACTGCTCTAGCGGGCATTTTGTTCTCTTCTAATTTGTTATAACAATATTTACAAATACGTTGATCACTGCCTAACTCAAATTGACCTTCCACTAACAAGTAAGTTGCAAATTCTTTCCATTTATCATTATTCTTCTTTTCAGATTTCAAATACAAATCAACATTCCTAGTTTGAGTTTTATAATTAGTACGTCGACAACAAACACAAACATAGAGGGTCATTACAATGACTGGCGGATCGCCATTCCCCTCCGCCCGCATGCCATTTCAATGGCGGGGGGGAGCCCGGCGGACGGAAAGACGGTCCGCCGGTTTTCCACCGGTCACACAGGTGACCGGGCGGAAAAGGGCACTAATATGGTGGCGGTGTCTGCAAGACACCGCCATCCATATTAGGATGGATGCGGACGGTCTTCGCTATTGGGGGCCCGTTGCGGGCCCCCAGAGTGTTGGGTGGGTGGGGGGTGCACATGGGGGGTACCTATGGTACCCCCCTGCATTGGCATGGACAAGGTGGCAGGCACCGCGCGGTGCCTGTCACCTTGTGCATGCCAATGCACGACGTGCATTCCCAGCATTGTGGCGGGCGGTGCTGTGAACACCGCCTGCCACAATGTTGGGAATAGGGGATGCCACCGTGGCGGTGGCATCCTAATACTCACGGCGGGACCGCCGCTCCTATGGCGGACGGTCCCATTCACCGCTACGGTGGCGGGCGGACAAATGTGCCCCATAGTTTGGAATTTGAGAGCACACTATGTTAAACTTTCCAATTTCTTCTTCAAACTGATCAATTATAATCACTTTCCCATCTTCTTCAACATCTGTAATTGTCAAACTTTCACTTTCTATACAGTGCTCTTCTGAACCAAAATATCGGAACTGAATATCATCACACTTTTTTTGTACATCTGATAAAGAACCGTGTAAAAGAGCTGTATTTAGTTCACCTAAACATAATGCAGGACTTTTTACATAGTACAGTTTCCTTAAAAACTTCCGCATTTCTGAATGGTGTTCTGCTAACATCCTTAAGTGATGAAAAACACTTTTACACACTTTTCTTGAAAGACAAGCCAGAGAATGCCCTTCTTTCTCAGTATATTTTCTTACATTACAAGGATCAAGTGTTTATAACAACCTAATCCTCTGTTTTACACTTTTCTGTGTATATTCTCGTAACAAATTTTGCATTATATCAATAGATTCCTGTCGAATACTACAAATACTGCTACAACCCCACTTAAACACAGGAGCTTGTGTGCGTTTCCCTTGCACTTCTTCAGCTATTAACTGTTCTGCACTAATAGTAACCATTTCCTCTTTTGCAACAGGACAACCATTCTGAACTTCGTAGCAACGACCTCCAGTATCAACTGCAAATGGTAAACTATTTTCTTGGAAGTAACTCTCTTCATTAAAAAAGGTTCACTATTAGATGTATGTTTCCATTTTCCACTGAAGATTTTACAAAAGTTGCTTCTGTTCACACGTCTTTTTTTTTTACTTTTGTCTTTCAGAAACTTCATTGTTTTATCCAACACTTTCATCCTCTTCAAAATGCAAATGAATATTTTTTGTTTTAACTTAAAAGCAGTATCCACTATGCTTTCAACACGCTGTTTCTGTTTCAATTGCAGCACTTTCTTTTTATATTTGCGGCATCCTTTTATTAAATTCTGAATGACGCTATTTCGAAAAACTCTTTGACGAATTTCTTGAAATTGTTTTTGTCTACGGGTAACAAATACTCTTTCCTTATCATCTTTTTTTTCTTGCAATTTGAAGACGAAGTCTGCTTCTCCTTACTTGAAATTTTTTTATTTTTCCTTTGTGTGATATTATTTTCATTAAATGTTCGCAGTACTTTTTTTTAGAAATTGTCTAGTGTTTTTACCAGAAGAAACTATTTTTGTAGTACTCTCATTTTCTTCTAATGCACATTTTTTACTTTTCTTTAAGTAGATTGCCTTTTTTTTTCCTTTTTTTTTCAGTTCTTCTAGGCATTTTCAATTTTTAATCCAAACAAAATAATTTTCTGCGAATGAAAAAAAAGTTTCAATTATTTGTTATATCTGTTCAATATGTCAAAATAATCACATCAATTATATAAGTTCCAGTGGTGGCTTGCAGAGGAAATGCTGCATGGTACTGGAGCGGAATAAGGGAACAGTAGGGTGGCAGGTAGTGGCATCCGACATACAGCACGTATTTATTGAATTATTTAGATTCACCTTCCCATTTTATATGTGACTCCACTACCTCCTACTTTTCCTCTCGCCCCCGTCCCATGCACCCCACCGTCCCACGCCACTTCCTCTGCAACCCACTACAGATAACTTTGTAGATACTATTTTGTAAAATTGTTATCTGTATACTTAAGAGTAATATTCTCAACTAAATGGCACATGTAAACGTTACCCTTATTAGTTTAGCACTTCTATCGGCAACTTAGCAAGCATAACAGTGCACCATATTAGCAAAAATATGATACAGGCTTACATTTCATTGTGGATGTACATAAGCAAGTACAGATCAACTGTTAGACAGCAACAAAAACCACCGACATGGAGATGGAGAGGGGGGAAAGATTAAGGGACATATTTACAAGGAGCCATCGCCGAATTAACGGCACTTTATCGCAGCCAAACTCGTGATAAATTTACCCCCCATTCACAAGCCGGTGTTAACAGCCAACAGCACCAGTATACCCGCGATAGCAGCCTCCAAAAACATCGCCACAGATGACCCTTGCAAATATTGCTAATGAGATGCAGAGTAGGCGTTCCCGTGACAAAAGCCGAGACAACAGCACACCTCAACATTCACAACGACCAGCCACATCCCCGATAAAAATACAAAACGGGCGATAAGGCGCGTTAGCACCAGGAAATTTACACCTGCTCTGACCTGGTGTAAAGTTGGACAGCAGCCAGCACCACAAAAGGAAGCACAGCCCAGGGCCACATCCAAAGGGCAACAGATGCCATGGAGCAACTCATCATGCGGCCCGGACATCCAACAGGGCCACAACACCCACAGCCAACACCCCAGGATGCCATCCCACACCCGGAATACCCCCACCCCCCGGCACCACCCCCAACACCGGACTAAGAAATTGCACACCAACACCACCAACCCCAAAACAAACATCTTGCCTCATGTCGCACAAGCAGCAAAATAAACATACATGCGTGACCAGAAAATGGAGAATCAGTCATACATCAATGCAACCACCAACACAAAACACCACACAAACAAAAGCACTGGACAATCCGTAGCACACAGCCCGGTAGACCAAATCCAAGACAAGATGGTGTGCCATGCGCGCAACAAACGAAACAGAGGGAGAGAGCGAGGGAGAGAGATGGAGTGAGATAGTACAAGCAGCGCAAGGACGCACGGGCACCTGGCTCCACATGCCAACATATGTGTGTGCATCGCCATCCGTACACCATGAGCCCAAGGCCGTGTCCCAATCTCAGCGCCAAAGCCACATCACATTCCCAAAACGAAAGTAGTAGTGAGACAAACATCAGGGATGAAAGCACCATTGTCCCAATGCAGAAGCCGGGAGGACACCTGCACCTCTGACCTTGCTCCCGAACACGCCTGGAACACCCTGATAGAGATACAATGGCAGATTGGGACGACTCCCACATCACGCATTCCGCAAATAAACCATCCGACTTATCCACAGCCCACACATAGAAGCCCCTGCCTGTGGTACCCCCGCATGGGAAGGCCTTGACACCCACGGAAACAGCAACCCATGTCCCACAATGTTGCACACACATTCAAATTATTGCTCAGAGCTGTGGCATATCCTCCACACAACAGCCGCAGTCCAGAAAAGTGCCTGTTCACGAGACGCACCAACGCAATGGCAGGCCATACCGGGCACATGCACAACACCCGTTACGTGGAACAGTACCGTGCACGTATGCTGCATTTACTGGGTGCACTGCCACTGGCAGTGCTGCGGATCAGTTACAGGCTCAGCTTCCGCATTGCCCACGTCACCTGCGTCCAGCCCTGGTTCCACTGCCGAACATGCACATTCGAGTGTCCCATGGATCTCTGCCTATCTTACACAACTATTGATGAATTGGACTATGACTTGTGTGTGCGCCCCCTGTTGGATCACGAACAGGAGCCTAACCGAGACAGCCGTGCATGGGATTCCTTGACATACTGCGTATGTATTGGTAGTTGTGCATGGGAGATGGCACAATTTCTCATCTGCAGTGACCACATCGAGGCGCTTCCCTATTGGGCTGTGTTGCGGATAGGTGACACGGCGTGGGCTGAGCACACCTGCCCGGACCACCTAATGGATTGGCTCACCCTGGTATTCCTTGAACACGACAACGACGTACTATTGGAACACATTGCACATGAATCTGCACGGGCATTCATGGACGAGTAACTACGTACCTGCAGCCACATCCTATTGCCACCCACAGCACATGGCCCAACAACTTGTTGCACAGTGGGGATTGCTCACATATCCCACCAAAACAGAGCACAAGTCTCCCGTCGGTCAGGCTCTGGATGCATGTGCGTCGAATAACGCGTGTGCACACACACCTGTCCAAGGCGGCGCAGGTCCATGGTCCGAGCAACACAGCGTTGTTTCGCAACGTTGCCAATTGGGACACACTGCTGGGTGAGAGCACACACATGGCGATGTAGCACGACATGCGAACCTGTCGGACCCTCACACCTGATCACTGTCGGCAGAGCAGACAATTGCCGCACCCCGGAGGCAGAGCACCATGCAGACCCCACGTACAGTCAGTCGTGCCCACTCACATGGGGCACTGTGCAGACGCCAAACAACACATGACTCGTCCAGCAAGGCAAGGTGGGCTGTGAGCATTGCCATATGTGATCAATATTGTCCATTTGAGCCCCAACATCATCTGCCCCTCGACATGTACCCATGCTGCATGTAAGTGTCTTAAGCATGTTCGTGCCTGTTGTGGCCGTTGCCTCGTCCGTACTGACACGCACATGCCAATAAAGCCTATGCCACTCCACTGGTGTCTAACTGTGAGGTGTGTTGTAAAGATTGTCCACTTGTGTGCCACAATGAGCCTTGTCCCAACACAGGGAAGAACTGACTGTCGCATGTGCAATGGGGGTGTATCCCTTTGGCAAGCTCCGCCTCTGTGAGCCAGACATTGTTTTTGCATAGGTGCTGGACATCTGATGCAGCCCCATCACCTACGCAGTCTGATGTGTCAAGTGCACACAGCCATGCAGCCATCACCCCGCCATACACACCGGACACAGAACGCGTATGAGGGGAGTTTTGTACCACATTGCCTTGATTTCTGATGTTCTGTGATTGCTATGTGTGTGGGCTGCATTGTGGGGGAATTTCCCCTGCACCTCTGATTTCATGTAGCCTTCTCCCCTTCAGACGGGGTGCCTTTGGATTGTGTGCTTTTCGGGGCCTGTTTTGCTTTTGACTTGGGTGATGTGTGCTTGCGGACTTATTTTGTGGCCTGGTGCATTGTTGGTCTGCTGCGTGTATTGTAAGGCATGGGTTGTGGTTGCATGCGGACACGTCGGAGTGTGACCTGCTCCTTTGAGGATGTGATCCGCACTTGGCTCCGTCCATGTCGTTTCGTGGGCCATGTCATTTTCTTTGCGCAGCTCCTATGCTATCCGAAATACAGTGTTACTTGCATAGTCAGTGTGGGTCACGGATCTGCTGGTGTGCTGGATTCAGCATATGTGCAAGGGTAGGTTGTGATATTGGTGATAGGGGGGGGCACTCTGTCCACATTGTGGATGGGGGCCTACTTGGCGTTTGGATGTATGCTGCAGTGTGCCAAGGCATTCAGGGACATGTTCCAGGGTCATTGTGGGTGTACTGTGTGCTGCACAAATCAACGCCGTATCTGATTTACAAAACTACATACTAGTTTACACATAACAAACTATACTGCTTATTTGTTACCTCTATCCCTTACTCCTAAAACCATGTAATCTTTCAAACATATGTTACGTCACTTTTGTACCATTGAAACTGATTACGACCTTTTCTTTACACTACAGATCCCATCAACATGCTAATAAAGGTATAAGTGCTATTTTCAAACTAAATAAAGCTCTCTTACTTAATTTTTCTAAACACTACTGTTTGTTGCACAAAATGGGGATGACACATGAGGAGAGGAAACAGAGGTGTAATCCCTAAACTTTTATTGTACTGTTCCTTTAATATAAGTATATTGAGGGTTTTAAGTGGGATGAAAAAAAATGCGGGTGTCTAAAAGGGGTAGCAGTGTTCAGCACCGGTAAAACCCAGTCCACTTAAAGTCCTGCGTATATTCAGCACAGAGACACACCCTAACAATTTTCATCACTTATAATCACAGTTAGTTTACTAGTGTGAAAAAATCGTATAGAAAATTTACTAAGAACATTTTTAATTGTTTTTTATCTCTCACACATTTATAAAATATCTCTTGTAAAGAAACGCCCCTCTCCACCTTTATTTCGTACGAACGAGCAATAAATAATACCTTTACCAGCATCTAGTCACTAACTACTAACACTGTGCACTGTACCCAATTGTAAAGCAGAAATAGTGTTTAGATTATGTCTTAAAGTATCATCAAATTATTCAAACCATGCATACATAAACAAAGCAACGTGCACTTTTACTTTGTCCATTTACTCTCTATGTAATCTGTGCACATTCTGAACGGGTTCGCAGTATATCACCTGTTTTCACTTATACTCAAATGTACCTTACAGTAAAAAAATGACATCACAACCTATGCATATGTAATATTTCCTACATAATACAGTGCATTTTTATACCATTGAAACTGATTGCAACATTCTTTATATAGTACAAATTCTACCAATATGCCAATAAACCTATAAGTGCTATTTTTATAATACAAAAAGCTGTATTAGATTATTTTTATAAACAGTACTGCTGGGGGCACAAAATGGTGCTGCAAGGTAGACAGAGTAAATGAAGGTATAATTCCAAACTTTTTATGTATCGTCCATTTACTATACGTATATTAACACCTTTAACTGGGATGAAAAAATTGGCGGCTCTCTTAAAGGGGTGGCGGAGCCTACTACTAATAACACCCGAAACACTTAAACGCCTGCGTATATTCAGCTGAGGAACACACCGTGAGAATTACTATCACTAATAATCACATTTACTTTACCGCTGTGAACAAAGTCGTACAGAAAATATACAAACAACATTTTCATTTATTTCTAATCTCTCACATATGTAAAAAAAATGACTTCTGAAGAAACGCTCCCTAACAACTTAGATTTCCTAAGAACACCCAAATGCAAAGCCTCGCAGCACCACACCAGCCTTGACTGACATTGAAATCTACCTCTCAGTGTAAAAAATGAGAACACAAACTGTGCACATAACATTTCTTCTTTTTTTTCCATCTCTGTTAACTTAATAACACATACATTTTCTACTGTGACCCCTTCTCCACTATTTCCAGACTGAGCATAATTTCCAAACGTGCGACATTCTGTTTATCTCGCCGGAATAGATATACAAATCGAAATTAACGCTACATGGAATTTCCAAACCCATACAGGGATATATTCACAAGAATGGCGATAACATTATCGCCGCTTTAGCGGCAGGAAACTGCCGCTAAAGCGGCGATAATGTTATCGCTCGTCTTGAGAATATGGCCCACAGTCTTTTACAGATAACAACTTACACGTTTTCTTTGCGAAAACTCCTAAACATATATAAAGTACTTGTTTAGCAACTAGTTACACATTATGCATATTTTAGAACCACTACTGAATGGATTTACCCCATTTAAACAAAAGCGTGCGTTCTGGACCAAGACCTTTCTCCCTGCCAAATTTGGCGTAATTCCGTTCAGCAGTTTGACCTGTAGCCTAGTCTAAAGTTTCCTTCGGAAATTGCATGGAGAAAACACGTTTTGGGACCCCCCTTTTTTCTTAGCCCCCCCCTTGACGAATCCCCCCCAAACTTTCAGGATAGGAGCTGACCTGAAAAGAGGAACTTTTTGGAAAATTTCGTAAAGATTCAACACACGACGCCAAAGTTATAAGCACATCAAAAATGCTTTTCCTATGGAAACATGGTCCTAACTATAACTATCTACTGGTGACCGCCAGTAGATTATATATATATATATATATTGATATATATATATATATATATATATATATATATATATATATATATATAAAATCATATAACTCTTATTATCAAACCTCAACTGTGACGGCCAAAGAGCCACTTCTTTGTTGCTGGCACAGAAAAGTTGATGCAGCGTGGGATATGCGGTGGTTCTTCTACCCAGGTTTCCTGCAGCAAGATCACTTGGAATGTCCTTAAGTATGGCTGCGTCTCTTGGTCTTCTAGCATGTTTAATAGGCCATTGATGTTCCGTGAGCAAATACGTAGGTGGTCTATAAGTCTACAAAGGATTTTATCCGAGGGTGCAATTTATTGCTAGTACCATGGCCTGTTAAGTGCCCCTGAAAAACCAGATCCAGTCATTTGCCTTGGTGCTTATTTCTTTGTCACCCTGGAAAAGGAGCAGGCCTGAGCCCTGTGTATTTGCTGGCAACTTACTGAGGGCACTCCTCAGTACTGAGTCTACTTGCTTTGACCTGCAAAGGTCTCAATGCTCTTTTGCCTGAATTGATAAAGGGTGCGGGTAGCCCGGCTCTTGGAAAGGATCTCCAATGCTTTAAAGACCTGGGTTATATCCAACACCTTTTTTGCTACTTCAGATGACACCCAGGTGACTCTGGTCTTTTTACCGACCTGCCCTGGCCCTGGTTCAATGAACACGACCAAGACTATGTCACTCATGCTTATTCCTTTTGTTTCTGACTGGAGGAGGCTCAGAATATTACCTCAGTTTAGGACAACAAAACTCCCCTTTGACTGATATTCTGGGTACATTAGTACCACCGAAATATCTCCAACCTCCAGTGGTAAGGAAATATAGGGGGTGGTTTCTTCCTTGCCTCTCAGTTCCCGAACTTTGCCATGCTTGGTCCCATTTAAACTAGTGTCATTGCACGCAGCCATTGTTGGGGCAGCAGAGGCATGATTTTCAATTGTTCTTGCATCCAGGTTGAGTTAGGCTTAAATTGGACTAATGTTTTACTAAAAGAAAGTGGTAAAGGACTTGTGTTTTCCTGATACTCATTAGTCTCGGATGCCGTAGGTTTAGACTAGACTTGGATCTTGCTAAGGGTGGTGCATATCTTGTTCATAATTGCTACAAAACTGGGCTTGGACCCTCCGGAGGGTGCTGATTTGTTAGTACCCTGATTGATTGTTTGTTCAGCAGGCATGCATACTCTGTTGAGGGCAGCTAAAGGTTTTGATTTGTTCTCACTGTCTGGTCCAAGAGAAAGTGGTAGGACCGCTGCTTGTTAACCGCTGTCGTATGTCCTGCTAGCTCTTCAAGATGATTTAAGGAGATGTTTGATTGCTCTTCTGTAACTGTGTCTGCTATTGTTGCCTAATAATTGCCGCTAATGTTTCCCTGTGCATCACTAGCCCTGGGTGGGTAACTGCAATCGCTGCCTGTAAGTGCATTTCGTTAGCTGAAGCGCCAGTTGCTTGTTTTTCGAGCTTGCTTGAGGACTCCGTGGCTGCCACTTGTTTTGACTGTCCAGACTATCTACTAAGGCTACCAGTTTTGATGTTGATGCCCCTTTCCTATATTGGGCGCCTTCTGCCATGAACTCCAGGGTGCTCTCATCATCCAGTTCTGAGCTTCTGCTCAAAAAGCGGTGTACATTCCTAAAAGTTGAATATCTCATCCACTTGTCTCTTTCAGCTTCTTTTTTTGTGTCTTTTGGCAGTTTTTCCTTTGGGATTTTTGAATGTCATCAGGCATCACTTTTTCTTTTTAAACACTACCCTTATACCTTCCTATAGCTGCTAAAGTGCAGTTCTTTGCAAAGTGAAAATGTAGCTCTATCGGCTTTGTGCCCTGAGTCAGATTTCTTTAACTTGGGGTATACAATGGCATGGAGGTTGTGATACTCTGGACTTCAATGTCCATTTTCGCCTCACGTGTGCCTGTTGTTCCTGATTCTATCTGGGGTATCTCAGCTAAATTATAGTTTCCTGGTGTGTCCCTTGGTATATTCCTATTCGTCTTCTCTACAGGTGTTAGTGTGGTCTTAAGATTCTTGAACAGGCCACTGAGAATGGTGGGTAAAGTTTCTAGCGTGTCCAGTATTGGTAAGCATTTACATGTGGGGCATAATGTTTCTGCTGCCAATTGTGCACGCTTTATTCGGCTATTTAGATCTGCTAATTAAAACACTGCCATTGGTTTTAGGAGGGTTATTTGGGTATCCGTTTTTTTGAGTAATAGTTGAGTACTTAAACGGAAGATTGAAAAGTTCCTAATAATGAAGTCCAGATGTCACCACCCCTACATGCAGTTCTCTTCTGTATGTTCTACTTGCCGGTGCTTGGGGGTGAGTATGTCTGTAAATTGGTGCTCACTAATGCTCACTGGAAATGACTGCACTTTATTGCCCCAGATTTGTCTAAGACAATCGGTCTCTTCCTTTCTATCTCAACTTATGTCCTTAAGTCCTTTTCTCTAGCTGGAGCTGAGTCTGAACTTCAGATTTCTTCAGATTGCGGGATCAGTCCTGGATCTGCCCTAAGACCCTGGGACCACCAACTGAACAGCTTGCTGTGGTTTTCTAGGGGCTGGTCACCTGCTTTCAAAAGGTTGCATGGGAAGGGTTTAGGTACTTGAAGCTAGTGCTGTCCGATTGCCAACTGTAAGCCTAATGTAAGGCTGCTTCGTGCTTTGTTGCTTTGACACTACAGGCCCCTAGTGGCAGGCCACGCACCCCCTGTGTCCATTAGCTGCCGCCATTATCATTTCATGGTGGAGGAAGGGGATCAGAAATACAGGCGGTGAGCACCCCTCGTGACAAACTGCACCGAGCCAAGCTCTGCCGCTTCCAGCACTGCGGGCTCAACTGCTCGGGCAGTGGCTCCTAACAACACTGTACTCACTCTCTTGCTGCCTCTAATGACCCATCGCCCCTTTCCACCTTGTTGGTCGTCAGCAGGGGCATAATGCATCAAATGTGGAACTCCCGGAGGCTCCTGCCGTTTGGAGCTCCACGGGGGAACGAGCTTAGCTGCGGCTGTAGCCAGCTCCCAAAGCCTGAAGTGCTTCTTGAACCTCCTACGGACTCTACATCCGGTGTCCAGCAGTGCAGCAAGTCTGCGGCCATCCTCCTCAGTCCAGTTCAATTTAGGCGTGGGCTGCCACTAGCTGGGTAGTCGCTGCCCGCCTGGCTTGCTGGGCCGAGGTTGAGACACCTTTCATTCCCTGCCCATCCACACTGCTCTGATCCATTCAGCTTACACTTACACACCCTCGTTTCACCACTAGATTAAAATATTGCACTAAAATATGTTAGAATGTTTTCAATTCAAAAAAGATATACAGAAATACAAACTTTGGAATTTTGTACCAGGAAACTTGTACCATCTATTATAAATGGGAGTTATTTATTCACTTCAGTATGGGGAGGGACTGCCCTCTGCAGTAAAACCATTTTGTTGGATGATGGCTGTGTATGGCAGGGTATTGGAAGAGACTTATCAGTGTGCTCTCTGTCTTATAATTCACTACTGACGACTATATCATTTATTGTAGGACCTCAACCAGTGTTTTAGCGCTGAGCCACACATAAAGGCCTATAACAAAGGAGAGGGCCTTAATATACCTCAAGACAGTACAGCTGCAGGACTACACATGCTATTTGTGGATCATTCACATCAAGAGCTGTGAAAGGGTGCTATTCTCCTCCTGTACAATTATTAATGTATGTAGTAGAATATGTAAAGGTAGTGATTCTCCTATAAAACCTCTTCATAGTGTAATGATTGTATGTGCTACAGTTTAGTTAATATTTTCTATCTCTGTTGAAAACTATCTGGTCAATCACAGATGTACATAGAAGAATGGAGATACACAATGTTGTGTTTGATAAAAAAATCTCCCAAGTATATTGGACATATGAGGAAGGATGTGCAAAGACATTGTGTTGTCAATGACACATCCTCTCAAGGTGATAGGTGTCCATACTAGTGAGCGTAGAGGGAGTAATATCTCTTCTTCAGGCTCAAATAAATTATAAATCTATTCTACAGTAATATTACGAGTAACAGTATAATATAAATTAATAATGTTGCCTGGGTAACAGGTGTTTGGATGACCAGTGTATGTAGTAGAGTAAGGTAAATGAGTGCACTATATGCTTACTCTGTTGTTATGTTTTTGCATGTGAATTGTGCAGAGTGCAAAAAGACTGGTATCACAGCTGAGACTTCTTCTCAGGATAGTGATAGCTTCAAGTAGGATGTAGAAGGAGACTAACATTTTCAATGACACTTATTATCTTGATAGAAAAGAAGAGAACATATTAACTTAATTTTATGATTTTTATCTGACTTGTATAATGTAAATATTTAATTTATTTAACATTCTTTAACATTCTTCAAAAAATGATTTTGTTGAGCTCAGAAATTGCATTTACGCTGAATATATGAAATATATATAAATATATATATGTTTTGACAAAGGCAGCTGCGGCTGCTGAAACGTGTTACCTGTTGTTTGTGTGCCAATTAAACCATCCTTTTGCGAACCCGAGCGAGCTGGAGTCTGTCTGGATACTGAGGCAGGTGTGTGGAGCTATACATACATAGATATATATATATATATATATATATATATATATATATATATACATATATATATATATATATATATATATATATATATATATATATATATATATATATATATATATATATATATATACCAGTATACTAACAGTGTGTATAGTGTGAACAATTAACTAAAATGCAGAAGTCTATGAAAAATGAATGGGAACTTTGCATTTTGGGACTCCCCTTTTTTCTAAGCCCCCCGCTTGACAGGCAACCTTGAATCTTTCTATACATAAACTAGTCAAAAAGTTGCACCTTTTTGGAAAGTTTCCTGTTGATTTGTCAAACAGTGCCAAAGTTATTAGCAACAGAAAAAAATTATTTTCCTATGGAACAGCTGGCCTAACTATAACTACCACTGGACTTTTTGGAAGAAATGGCATATACATATGTATCTATGCCTCACCCCATTCTGTGCCTCCTGTCTAGGGCGCACGTATCCTCATGGTCCTATGCCCTGGGCATACCTTCTCCTTCTCTCAATTGTGTCATATGTTGCCATAACCCGATATAGTGTGTTTCTTCTTCATTTTTATGTTTCTCATGTGCCTCTTTTTTTGTACAAAACCTACTTTATGGGGGACTTGTTTTGGGGATCCACTCTATGGCCCACTCACCATCATCACCGCCTGGGTGGAGGATTTGAGTCCAGTTTGAATGGGACAGTTATTTTACTGTTCAAAGTATGGCTTGGAGGATTTGGACTAGTTCTTTGGTTGACTGTTACACACCTGCCATCATTTACAGAATGCCTCTTCAGTGCAGTATGTATTCCACCTTCATGTCAGCCTTGCAATGATCACGCACGCAGATGATACCACTAAACCCATCCTGTGCCTCCCTTGGAACACCAATGGTCTCCTCAACAAGATCAAACGCGGGGCCGTCCATAGGAGGGCTAAGCAAAATTGGAGCGGATATGTTATTACCCATTTATAGGGGAACAACTACCGATGACTACAACGCTATGGGTTTACTAGGTCCTATCATTCTGGTTTCCATCAGGGGTCCAGGGTGGGTAGCAATACTACTCAAAGCACATCTGCCTTTAGAAGTGGACCAGGCTAAATCTGATATACTGAGGTGCTGCATATGATTGCCCGGTACGCTCTTGGGGCTCCAATTGTCATCTAAGTATGCTTCACCCACACTTACCCAAACATTCCTGTCCCAACTGAGCACACTGCTTCTGTCCTGTCCCCCAGGATGTAACCTCCTTGGAGGCAACTTTAATAGCCTCATAGACATGACACTGGACAGAGCTCGGCCTCCATTGGTGGCTGCTCTGTCTCACACTCAGCTTCAGTCCTTTATCACAGCTCTGGGCTTGTGTGAGATATGGCGAGCACACAACCAGGAAGCAGGGGGTTACACTTTCATTTTTGGTACACAAGTCCTTTTCTCACATTGACTATTTCTTTCTCCCAAATGTCTACTTAATTGTCAATACAACACTATATGCAAGGGGTCTGTCCTACCATGCCCCTTTGGAAATTCAAATATGAAGCACCCACTCCTGCTCTTCTCCACCATGGACACTTATCTCATGGTGGCTTACCAAAAGAGGCTTCAGGGAAAGCTTTATGGATGCCTCTATACATTACTTTCAAATTAACACAGGTTCAGTTGACTCCTGGGGGACCCTCCGCGGGGGCATATGGGGTCATAATCAGGGGAGTCGTAATTTCAAAGTTGCCGTCCCAAAAAAAGGAAAAATAGTGGAGGAGGCCGTCCATGAGGCGGAACATACTTATCGATTGACTAATTCTAATATACTTCCCCACAACTTTAACAGGGCCAAGCTTGAACTTAAACAAATTAAGTTTGATGAAACCCAAAAATTGTGGAAGGCCTCCCAATGTGGATTCAACGAACACTGCAATAAAACTGGAAAACTATTACATTGGCTGAGCCAAAGAAATGAAAACCTTAACCATACAGTAAAAATCGAAGATGGACAAGGCATTCGAAACCAGAGTCTAATAAGCATAATGCAGTTCATTGCCCAGTATTATGAAACATTATATACAAATCTGTCACCTACATTGATCGACTGCTTGCACAATTATATGCTTGCACTCCAATGTCCACGACATACCCTTGGCCAAACTGCTACACTTGAACCATTATACTGGCCTCCCTGTGTAGTTTTATAAATGCCATACTGACATCTTGACACAGCCTCTTCTGGACCTCTACGAGGAGGCCAGGAGCATGGGGCTTTGAATAAACTCACATCACTAGTATATTGAAACCTGATAATCCTGCTCAGCCAGTTCCTCATACAGGCCAATTTCTTCAATTAATAGTGATACCAAATGCATGTTAATGTTCCATCTCTATGAATGATGCAGTAATCACTGACCTAGTGCATAAAAACCCGAGTGGCTTCATGTCCAACGATTACACTCAGCATTATATAGGCAGACTCTGCTGTTACAATGGCCAAACAACGGTATGAACATTGGCTATTCTTCAAATAGGCTTCAAAAAAGCATTCAATACCCTTTCCTGGACTTACTTGTCTTCCCTGCTGTGACACCTAGGTTTGGTACCTACATGCCTTGCATATGTTAACCTCCTATACACCTCACTGAGAGCCTGGGTAAGAGTAGGGGGAATGTTTTCCCGTTCCTTTCCACTCCAGAGAGGCACAAGGAAGGGTTGCCCACTATCACCATGGTTGTTTGCATTAGTTGGAGCCTTTTGCGCACTTGATTAGGAGAAATCCTCATATTAGGGGTTTTATATGGTAGGAGACCCATGAGGACAAGGTTTCACTTTATGCAGATAATCTCCTCTCATACATGAGCCAAACTGACCACTTTGGACCAGTGATAATGGACGCTCTCGACGCATTTGGGGATTATTCTGGTTTTAGGGTTAATTGCAATAAAACGAAGCTCTTCCCAATAGGGCAGCCTGAAACCACATTAAAGTGGGCTGGTCAGGTAGGCCTGACAGTCACTAACACCGGCTTCTGGTATTTGGTGATAAATATAACTGATAATGTGTTGAGTGTCAGGGTGCTGAACATTATACCCCTGACTGTCTGCCACTCATAGAGATAAGCAATGCTGGGCTACACTCCCCTTCTCCTTACTGGGAAGGGTGGCACTGCTCAAAATGAACACAATGGCCAATATTCTATATGCCATGCAAAACTAGCTCTTCTATATACCCAACTTGATCATGTCTCCCTCACCACTCCACTCACTGTGTTTATTTGGACACACACTACATTTTGTGAGTCTACTTACAATAGTGAGCATTCTAATGATTGATGTAGCCTCTTACTATAGGGAATCACACCTCCTGGTCATCAATGACTGGATATATGGCCTGACCTACAACCCTATTTACAAGTTGAAGCGAAGACTCATGGAAAATTATTCTTCCCTACATTATTTGTAAAGCAGAAAACCACCTTTCAGGGTTCCCCCTGCAATAGAGGCCATACTGAGGATATGGAAGACATCCATAGATGACTCGATTGGAAGGGGAAGTTCACAGGAGAGACTCCATTATGGTGTGGCACCCGCTTGCCCAAGATTGCTGCTCTGGAGGGCTTTAAAGGATGGGTTTCCCTAGATGTTTGTCCCTGTACCACGTTGCTTGACCCACCATTCTGAAATCCTTTGAGGAATTACAGATTAAGGGGAATATTTATCATGGATTTGCATCACTCTTACGCAATGCGAGGGGATGCAAAACCTAAATGATATTTATCAAGCCACCATGGCTACCTTGCGTGGCCCTGAGTGGCTTGAGATATGTAGAGTAACACAAGATAGCGCAAATCGCTGCCTTGCGTTACTCTATGGCAGGGAGGCATGCCATGTGTGGAGCATGGGTGTTCCCATGCATCCACACATGGATTCCGACACATTCCAAGATTTATCAACATTGGTGGACCTAGAATGCATCAGAATTGCACAGCTCTCCACCAGAGGCGCAACGAGAAGAAATATTTTTATTTTTCCTGGAGTTTCCTCTTTCTAAGTGTTCTGCATTCTGCAGCACACTTCGAAAGAGAAAATCGTCTCTGAGGATTATTTTTGTGCAGGAAGGTGTCCCTTCCTGCTCAAAAACAATCCTGCCTGCAACGCAGGCACTCTTGCAACATGACGCAATGGTGACTGGGTTGGCCCAGGGCAGCCAATAGTGCAATAGTGCTAGGAAATGACAGGAGTACACTGTATATTAGTAAATATAGCAAATTCCTGTCCTTTCCCATTCATACAGTGCACACAGCAAAGGGGTTTGCTGCATTGTGTTGCATGAATTTGTGATCTCAGTTCTTTAAGTACCTGCTACTCAGGCATGCTTTTGGGGCTCACACACTTGCTGTCTCAGCCCTAGCGGAGTTTAAACTTTTAGAAGTTAAAATAACCATGTCCCAACTACCCAATAAATGTTTTTATCTACACTGAATTTACTGGACTCTGCATTGCTTGTCAAAAGTGCATAGAAGTGATAGAGCCAACTGCCTTAGATGTAATACGGTTGAGTGAGACTTCCTACACACTACACGGAACTACTAAGTCCATAGACCATTCTGAGATGGTATATGCGGCACTTGGGTGGCAGTACTGGGCAGGCCCCTCATTCTCATTCTAAAGATGACCCTGTTAAACATGCTAGATGATGAGGGCTTTACACACACAGAAAAAACCCTGATATCATTGCGCCCAGTGATCGTCAAGCATGACATACATTAGAAATGGAGAAGATCCAACCTGCCCCCACCCCCTTCAGCAGCGGCTTGGAAATGTGTTGCACACTTGAGAAGAATGGAATACAAGGTGGGAACTTGACCCTGTAGGGTAGACTCTAATTGTTTGGCAATCCTGATCTTCATTTGGAATTGTGGTCTCACTGTGTGGATAATATCCAATTATACTGGCTTGGTCAAGAATAGATGGCTTGTTCTGTGTACTGTAAGAATGATGGATGTACAGGTGAAAGTTTCCACTAGTTTTCTTTATTTTTCAAGTTCTTATGTATAGCAACTAAAACCCAATAAAAAGATATATATATATATATATATATTCACTGAAAAAGCCATAGGTTTCAGGGACGTTATTGTTAGTTGGACATTTCACCCGTACAAAACCAGAGAAATTCTGCCATTATAGTTAGTTGAGGTAACTATAACTTGCGCCCCGCAATGCACTGCTTATGACGTCACATATTATATCACTCATGACATGGTCAGTGACATCACTGATGACATCACTGATGACATCTCAAATGACATCACTGATGACATCATCCAGTGACTGTGTGTTTCTGCAAAGTTTAAATATGTTTTATATATATATATATATAGGCCAAGGAGTATTGAAGAATGAGTGGGTGTATGACTGTCTGAATGGATGATTTAGTAGGTGCGTGACTGACTATATAAGTGAGTGATTAAACGTGTCTTACTGAATGCATGGGTTAGTGACTAAACTGTGTGAATGTTTGTATCTGTCTGTCTGTTGGTGTGCAAGCAGCTGCATGGGTTGGTGAGTAGCTACATGAGTGTCTATATGGGTTATTGATTGGTTGTCTGAGTATCTGTATGGGTGCCTGAGTGTCTGTGTGGGTGGGTGGGGGGTGTGTGACCCTGTGCATAGATGTGTGAGTGGGTGATTCACTGGGTGTATGGGTTCAAGAGTGCATTAGTGAAGGGCTGTATGGGTGGGTGAGTGTGTGTATGGGTGTGTTAGTGAGTGAATGGATGTCTCAGTGGTACATGTGTGAGTAACTACATATGTGAAAGGCAGTATATGTGAGTGTTGGAGTATATAAGTGACTGTATGTGAGAGTGAGTGATTGTAAGAGTGGCTGTATGGATGAGTGTATGCTTGTGTCAGTGATTGTATAAGAGAGCAAGTATGTGTTAGTATCTGTATAAATAAGTGAGGCGGTGTGTGTATAACTGTGTAGGTGATTAAATGGGAGTGTGATTGATTCTTTGCAAGACTGACTAGCTGAGTGAGTAACTCTGTGGGTGAGTGGTGGTGTGTGAGTGTCTGTATGGGTATATGAGTGCATATCATAGTGACTGTATTGATGAGTTACTACATGTATGAGTGACTCTATGGATGAGGCAGTGGATGTGTGTTAGACCTAGGAATCAGTGAGTGGGTATGTAGTAACTGGTATTGGTGTGTCTATGGTTTCTGGAATGGCAGTCTGTATTTTAGAGTGGGTGTATCAAAGGTTATATTAGGGTGTGAGGAGGTGCATCTGATGATTACGTGGATGATGTCATCAGTGATGTCATCAGTGATGTCACTGACCATGTCATGAGTGATGTAATATGTGACGTCATCAGCAGTGCATTGCTTGGGCGCGAGTTATAGTTACCTCAACTAACTATAATAGCCGAATTTCTCTGGTTTTGTACGAGTGAAATGTCCAACTAACTATAACGTCCCTGAAACCTATGGTTTTTTCAATGAATTTCTATGGTTTTTTAAATGCTAATTTCTAACTATAACGTCCCTGAAACCTATGTTTTTTTCAGTGAATTTCAAAGGTTTTTTAAATGATAATTTCTAACTATAACGTCCCTGAAACCTATGGTTTTTTCAGTGAATTTCAAAGGTTTTTTATATGTTAATTTCTAACTATAACGTCCCTGAAACCTATGGTTTTTTTCAGTGAATTTTAAAGGTTTTTTAATGATAATTTCTAACTATAACGTCCCTGAAACCTATGGTTTTTTCAGTGAATTTCTAATGTTTTTTAAATGCTAATTTCTAATTAAAATGTTCAAAAAATACTTTTTCTAAAATGTTAAACTTTTAAAAAAATAATGTGATATTTCTGCTTTCAAAAATATGTTTTTTTTTTAAATTTATTTTTTTTAACAAGAAAAGTGGATTCGCGTACCAATCGTGTACCAGTCACGGTGGGTGTGCGAATCCAAGAATTTAGTCACCATATTGGTTAAGTCGTGTACGATGCGCGTTCGGTAAGCGACGGGTGTGTGGTTCTCAGCCCCGCGTAACGTCACGTACGTATTTCCGGGGGTCGCGCCGGGTGCGCGAATCCATTGCAAATCTTTAAGTTTTAAAAGTATATGTATCTAACTTTATTATATATATTATACCAAGAGATTAGTTAATATAACTGTAAATATCATATATTTGTAATTGTAATAAACATATATTACTGTTTAATATATTTTTGGGAATTCGCGCTGGGTGCGCGCCGGGTGCACGAATCCCATGTGACTTCAAAAGAAACAATTTTATTGGTTTAGAAGCTTTCTATTCTAGAACTTGAAGGACCCCACCCATTTTTTTCATTCTTCCAGGAGCATCTTTTGAAGAAACACCTCTTGTGTTTTCTGTCCTTTGCTTGATTTTTTGGGTGTTTTTTTCTAAACAAAGGAAATGGCATCTCAAGATTCAGCTCAGGATATTCCTGTAGATGAAGTGGAAGTGGAAGAACCAATTAAGAAAAGGAAGGAAAGTATTGTGTGGGCTTTCTTTTCTATCCCAGAAGGAGAAAAAAGGTGAATGCTCGTAAAGTCACCTGTACTATTTGCAAAAACATCCTATCTCGTGATTCTGAAAAGAAGTACTCCTGCGGCACTTCATCAATGCTAAAACACCTTCAGACCATGCATCCAAACCGCCTTGCACGTGAACAACATCGGCGCCAAATGGAACAGTCTCAGCAAGATGATCAGGTCGCAGGACCTAGTACTTCTGCAGGATCTACTACATCTTCACAAATTGTTCCAGAGTTTGGAGGACTAGAACAGCACTGCATAAAGTGCAAGAAACTTCTTTGTGCAGGCAAGCAATCTGTTGCAGCTATTGTTTTTGCTGCAAACAATCATCATTGTTAATTTTTTTTGTTTCTTTTTGCAATGAGTTTCTAATTGCAAAATGTTTTGAAAAGATTTTTTAGTTCATTTCCTTGGTTTTTTCAATCATTTTTTTTAAAAAACGCCAACAAAATTAATAAAAGAGTTCACAAAACAAAAAAATTTTAAAACAAAAAAAGAAAAAAAATGGTTCTTTTTAGAACCGCCTAATTGGTTAAAAATAGACAAGCTTGTATGTGTTGTATGAATGAGTGCAAGGGTAATGTCTGAGTCATTGTATCAGTGAATAAGTAGTGTCTGAGTGAATGAATGAGTGCAGCAGTATTACCTGAGTCATTGGATGAGTGCACGGTTAGTGTTTGAGGGAATGAATGAGTGCAGCAGTAGTGCCTTAGTGATTGCATGACTGCATGGGTAGTACCTGGCTTATTGCATGAGTGCATGGGTAATGCCTAGGTGATTGCATGAATGCAGCTGTAATGTCTGGGTGAATGGAGGAGTGCATGGGAACTGCCTGAGTGAATGAAGAAACGCATGGGTTATGTCTGAGTGATTGCATGAGTGCATGGGTAGTGCCTCAGTGATTGCATGAGGGCAAGGATAATGTCTAGGTGACTGCAGGAGTGCATGGGTACTGCGTAAATGATTGAAGGAGTGCATAAGTAATGTCTGGGTGATTGCATGAGTGCATAGGTAGTACCTGGGTGATTGCAAGAGTGCAGGACTATTGTCTGGGTGATTGCAGGTGTGCATGGGTAGTGCCTCAGTGATTGCATGAGGGCAAGGGCAATGTCTGGGTGACTGGAGGAGTGCATGGGTACTGCCTAAGTGATTGAAGGTGTGCATAAGTAATGTCTGGGTGATTGCATGAGTGCATAGGTAGTGCCTGGGTGATTGCATGAATGCATGGGTAGTGCCTGGGTGATTGGAAGAGTGCATGGGTACTGCCTGAGTGATTGAAGAAACCCATGGGTTATACCTGACTGATTGCATGAGTGCATGGGTAGTGCCTGGGTGATTGCATGAGGGCAAGGGTAATGTCTGGGTGACTGGAGGAGTACATGCGTACTGCCTAAGTGATTGAAGGACTGCATAAGTAATGTCTGGGTGATTGCCTGAGTGCATAGGTAGTGCCTGGGTGATTGCAGAACTGTATGGCTAATACCTGGGTGATTCCATAAGTGTAGGAGTAATGTCTGGATGATTGAAGGAGTGCATGGGTAATACCTGGGTGATTGCAAGAGTGTAGGAGTAATGTCTGGGTGTTTGCAGGAGTGCATAGGTATTGCCTGAGTGATAAAAGGTGTGGATTGGTAGTGCATGGGTGATTTTGTAACTGCATGAGTAATGCTTGAGCGATTGAAGGAGTGCATGGGTAATGCCTGGGTGATTGGAGCAGTGCATGCGTAGTGCCTTGATGATTGGAGGAGTGCATTGGTAATGCCTGGGTGATTGTATGAGTGTAGAGGTAATGTCTGGATGATTGGAGAAGTGCATAGCTAATGTTTGGGTAATTGGATAAGTGCATGGGTACTGCCTGAGTGATTGAAGGAGTGCATGGGTAATGCTTGAGGGATTGCATGAGTGCAAGGGTAATGTTTAGGTGATTGCAGGAGTGCATGGGTAATGCCTGGGTGCCAAGAAGAGTGCATGGGTAGTGCCTTGGTGCAAGGAGGAGTGCATGGGTAGTTTCTGGGTAATTGGAGGAGTGCATAGAAGTACCTGGGTGATTGCATGAGTGTACGGATAGTGTCTGGATGATTGGAAGACTGCATGGGTAGTGCGTGAGTGATTGAATTAGTGCAGCAGAAGTGCGTGAGTGCATGTATGAGTACATGGGTAGTGCTTGAGTGATTGCATAAGTGCATGGGTAGTGCCTGGATGATTGGAGGAGTACATGAGTAGTGCTTGGGTTATTGCATGAGTACATAGGTAGTGCCTGGGAGATTGCATGAGTGCATAGGTAGTGTGTGGATGATTGAAAGACTGCATGGGCACTGTCTGAGAGATTGAAGGAGTGCATGGATAATGCATGGGTGATTGCATGAATGGAGGGGTAATGTCTGGGTGAATGAACGAGTGCATTGGTAGTGTCTGAGTGATTAGACGAGTGCATAGGTAGTGCTTCTGTGATTTTATAAGTGCATGGGTAGTAGCTGGCCGATTGGAGGAGTGCATGGATAGTGCATGGATCACTGAAGGAGTGCAAGGGTAGTGCCTGGGTGATTGCATAAGTGCATAGGTAGTGCCTGGATTATTGGAAGACTGCATGGGCACTGCCTAACAGATTTAAGGAGTGCATGGGTAATGCGTGGGTGATAGCATGAATAGAGGGGTAATGTCTGGGTGAATGGAGGAGGGCATGGGTAGAGTCTGAGTGATTAGACGAGTGCATAGGTAGTGCTTCTGTGATTTTCATAACTGCATGGGTAGTGGCTGGCCGATTAGAAGAGTGCATGGATAGTGTCTGTGTTATTGCATGAGTGCAGGGGTAATGTCTGGGTCATTAAAAGACTGGATAGGTAATGCCTAAGTGATTGTATGAGTGCATGGGCAATGTGTAGTTAATTGAAGGAGTACATGAGAAATGTATGACTGAGTGCAAGAGTGCAAAAGTAATGTCTGTGTTGTTGCATGACTGAACTCGTAGTGTGTGGGTGATTGCAAAGTGTATAAGTAGTGTCTGGGTGATTTTTTAAGTGCATGACTACTAGCTGGATGATTGGATGATTGGAGGAGTGCATGGGTAATGCCTGTATACTAGTAAAAACTTTAAGATCTTTAGGCATCAGCGGCCCAGCCTTGAACTGGCTTGTTTCCTTTCTTGCCAACCGTACCTTTCAAGTCCTTTCCTCTATATCCAGCTCTGACACCCATCCCTCACCCTATGGGGTACCTCAGGGCTCCATTCTTAGCCTTTTACTCTTCAACCTATACGTGAGACCTTTAGCCGACGTCGCGGAAGAGGCAGGGCTGTCCCTGTTTTCCTACGCTGACGACTCCCAGATCATTTTTTCTCTCTCCATGGGAAGTGCGGCTGGGTCCTCCCCCCTGCAGCTTGGCCTGGGTAATATTGCATCATGGATGCAAAAGAATTACCTTAAGCTCAACGGAGAGAAAACGGAGGTCCTGATTCTTGGCAAAAACAAAGATCTTTGGGGCCCACAACATTGGCCTGGTGAAATGGGAGTACTCCCTCAGCCCTCTAGTCAAGTCCGCAACTTAGGTGTCATCATCGATGACTCGCTCACTATGCACCATCAGGCAGTCAAGGTAACCGCAACTTGTTTTACCATCTTGAAGTGGCTAAAAAAGATCATCTGGATGCTGCCCGAGTCCACTCAGAGAACAGTAGTCCAGGCTCTTATTACCTCGAGACTGGATTACGGTAACGTTCTCTACCTCGGATCCAACAAGGAAGTGACTCGTAGGCTGCAGATGGTGCAGAACTCTGCGGCAAGACTAATCTGCAGAGTCCCTAGAGCCACCTCCGTCTCTAGTCATCTGCGGGACCTACATTGGCTCAGGGTTGAAAACCGAATCAAGTTCAAAGCCCTGAGTTACATGTTTAAAATCAAAACCGGAGTTGCCCCACAATATCTGCAGTCTCTGGTCACCCCCTATGTGCCTTCCCGGTGCCTTCGCTCATCCAATCAAGAGAATTTCTCAGTGCCCAGAGTCAAACTGTCTCGGATGGGAGGTAGATCGTTCGCATACCTCGGTCCCTCACTATGGAACTCACTTCCCATAGCCATTCGAAACGAAACGGTATACACACTATTTCGCAAATCCCTTAAGACTTGGCTTTTCAATCAGTAACCTAATTAAGCTGTGTTACTTTCTTCTGCTCCGCTCCGGCGCCGGGAAACCCTTCTTGGGTAGCTGCCGCGCCTTACAAATTTAATTTAATAATAATAATAATAATAATAATAATAATAATTGCTTAAGTGCATAGGTAGTGCCTGGATAATTTTATAAATGCACCGATACTGCCTGAGTGATTGAAGGAGTGCATGGGTAATGCCTGGGTGATTGTATGAGTGCAGGGGTAATATAAGGGTTATTGGAAAAGTGCATGTGTAATGCCTAAATGATTGCATGAGTGCAGAGGAATGTCTGTGGCATTGCAGGAGTGCATGGCTTATACCTAAGTGATTGCATGAGTGCAGAGGAATGTCTGTGGCATTGCAGGAGTGCATGGCTTATACCTAAGTGATTGCATGAGTGCAGACGTATTGTCTGGGGGATTAGAGGAATGCATAGTTAATACCTTGGTAATTGCATGAGTTTAGGGGTAATGTCTTGCTTATTGCAAGAGTGTAGAGGTAGGGCCTGGGTGATTGGAGGAGTACCTAGGTAGTGCCTGAGTGATTTTAAAACTTTAAGCATTCTGATTGGGTGATTAGAGGAGTACACAAGTAGTACCTGGGTGATTGGAGGACTATATGAATAGAGCTTGGGTGATTTTAAAAGTGCATCTGTACTGCCTGAATAAATAGAGCATTGTATAGATACTGCCTGGATGATTGAAAGAGTGCAAGGGTAGCGTCTAGGTGATTGCATCAGTGCAGGGATAATGTTTAGGGGATTGGAGTAGTGTATAGCTACTACCTGGATGATTGGAAGAGTGTACTGATAATGTGTAGCTGATTGCATGAGTATACAGATAGTACCTTGGTGATTTGAAAAGTACATACGTAGTGTCTGGGTGATCTTATAACTGTATGAATACAAGCTAGGTGATTGAAGAAATACATGGATAGTGCATGGGTGATGGCAGGAGTGTGGGAATAGTGCCTAATGGTCTAGATCAGTGCATGGGTAGTGTTTAAAAAAATGGATGACTGCAATCAAAGTGACTGTAAACATTACTTCATATTATTATGCTTATTACATTAGTTCATCTTACCTTCTTTATTAAAGTAGATACCAAACTCATTGAAACTATTTTACAGTAGTTTTATTCTAAACTGAATTTAAAATCTTTTCAAGCCTTAGTATTACTTTCTGTAAAAAAAGAAGAAAAACTGTTATTGCTTATAATATTATAGTTTTAAGAACACAACATAATTTTAGAATTACATAACATATTCAGTTTCCCTTTTTGCTGTTCTCAGATTCTATTGAATATCACCATTCACAGTGATTTCAATGTAGATCATAATGTAACAGCGGGGAAAAAATACAATCAATGAGATTGTAAAAAAAAAACAAATCTGTATTGAAAATATTTACAAGTTCAGCTATCTCTTCACCTATGTACAGTTTCTAAATTATATTTTTCCCGTACATTAAATTATTTCTTTCTCTGAAGTACAGTTCTGAAATATACATTTTCATTTACATCACATATAATATAAAGATCAAATATATAAACTATTTCTTTCAAACACAATTTTTGCAAATGCAATAACAATTAGCAAAAAACAATAATCCAAACAGTAAATTTTCACATCTTCCCAATTGGCCGAATGATGTTTCCAAATCAATTTCCATTGAAAATATCCAAAATAAACTCATTTATTTGTGTTTACTAACCCTGGGCGGAGTTCGCGTACTCGCGCTACACTGAGTTCCACAAAGTGGTAAAAAAACTCGTTTTTTCTGTTCGGGAACGCGTATTGCGTGTTCGGGACGCTGTTTGCGTGCTCGGGGGAAATATCTCACGAACTTGCCCATGCGGTCGCCAATGGGCGCGGCCATCTTGTTTTTCACTTGCCCCGCCCGTTTGCAATGCGTATTTCCTGTTCGCGAACGCGGATGTCCGATGGTGCGTCCGAATGACGTGTTCGCGATCGCACACTCTCGCGGGATCGGGCGGCCGGCTACCAAAATCTTGTGGCGCACGCGAATGGATAGAAAAACTCGTCGGCGAACGCAGGGATCCCGGTAAGCGCGAACAAGGGAAAAACTCCGCTATGCCGTGGATCATGGAGTTTTCGGTAACTCCACGTTCTACGCGGAATTGCCAAAAATCCACAAACTCCGCAAGCGGAGCGGATTTTACCACCCGGGGATAGTGTTTATAACTTCCCAATAGGCCGAATGATGTTTTCAAAACTTTGGCATCAAAAATATCAGATATGAATCTGGTAATTCGAAAGGCAACCTACATTTAAATTGCAAATGGGCATCATTGCAATGTGTCCATCCTTTATTGCACTTTAAATACACAGTGTAGTGTCCAGATGTTGTAGTAGGTCCATTATGGAATATAATAGCCACTGCTTTAAAGTTCTTCCTGAAATTGACACTTGACTTGCTACAACATTTTTAATTTTTGTTTCCAATTTTCTTCCTTTTGCTCTACAATGTTGAAGCATTAAGATGACATATTTTCCAAATCTTTCTATATATAACGTTGACAACATTTCTGATTTACAATGGGAGCATTTCATATTTTGATTTGCTGTTTTTACTAATTTGTTAAAAGATACTGATTTGCAATCTGGTATCGTCAAGTATATGAATCGTTCAGTATCTATTCCAGTAGTGGAAGAGAATGAACACTCTTCACATTGAAGATCCCATCTGTAAATTAGTCCAAATAAATTTTCAATTTCTATTCCTTCATCTTCCAATACACCAAGCATAAACATAAGGAATTCTTGTGCATCTTGCTTTATATTGAGTGTAAATTGTGAAGAACCAGTACATATATCCAAAAGATGCCGAATTATATGGATTTTACCTATATCAGTTATCAACTTTTGAAAAACATTATGTAGTAACCAACAGAATCTTTTTCTCGATTTTCCATAATTTGAAGATGAAGATCTTCCAGATAAAACACAACATTCACAATTACATTAGCATAGCAGTTGATACCTGAACTATTTTCTAACTGGTATCCTACAATATAATCAAGTGTCCATTTTCATTTTTTTTGTAGCTTCATCATTCTCTTCAATTGCTTTCTTTTTTTCAACCTCACTAGAATGTTTGTTGTATTTTCGTTTTGCACACACTACACGCTTTTCATATACGGGACATTCACCTAAGTTAGGAGCATACAGTCTTCTTAACCGATTATACTCTCTTAGACAATTTGCATCAGCACTAACCTTTTTCTCATCAAAATCAATTAAATACAAACCAGATAATGTTCTTACTCGAGACAATGCAACGTATGCCATGCCTCCTTAAACACTCTACTTCCAATATTTACCAAAGCACTGTCTACACTTGAGATTTATGAATGGTTACTGCATATGCTAAAGAAAGAGGAAACTGTTTTCTATCAACATACAAGTCTTTTACAAGTAAAAAACGAACAGCACAACGTCCAATTTGTTTTACCTTTTCAATCTGATCAAATTTAATCTTCAAAAATTCAATTCCATCTCTGTTCTGATAATTAACAAAATCAATAACTTTTCCCATTGCTCCATTTACGAAACCTTTTTCTACATCCAAATTACGTCGTAAAATTACCCGACAGTTTTTACATACATATAAAGTCTTTTCTAAACCAGCAGTCTTAGACACTGTCTTTTCCAAAGAATCCAATTATGTCTGTAATTTCTCTGAGAGAAGAATAGTAACTCCTTTGTGTTCCATTTTATCAATGGCTTCCATTTTCACTATTGGTTGTTTTTCCAGTTTCAAAAGTTCATGATTGAATGTAGAACACTCTTGCAGTGTTGGCATTAGACAAACTATAGACTTTTTTTCACCAATTTTTTTGTACATTATTTCAGGTGCAATGTTTTCATTTGGAAACAAATTTGTTAGTAGCCGACTTTGTAAAACTTCTTTTCCATGTTGTGTCAAAACTCCAATTCTTATATCTTGAAGAATGTTTCCATAGTGTTCATCACTTGCTTGTCGCATATTCTTAAAAAGTTCTTTATATTCAAAATGAGACCAAATGTTTACATTTCCAATACTTTCCAAAGATTTCCTAGTATCTTCATGGACAAGAGTTTTAAAAACTGGTTGTCCTTTCACAGTAGTCAGTTTAGTAGATCGCCAAATACAATTACATTTCTTCCTCCAAATAAAACATCATAATCTGTTTTAAAATCTGTTGCATTCTTAAATGTACAAAGGCAAGCATTAAGTTTGAGACCATGCTCACCTCATCAATGATTAGAAGTTTCATTTTCTTTAGTACTCTTGAGACTTCATAACAAGCTTCTCCAGATAGTTTGTGATATTCCAACTTATTTTCATGTTCTACTGGTAGCATGAGTAAACAATGTAATGTATTCCCTTTAATGTTGTGTGCTGCTAACCCAGTTGGAGCTGTTACAACACAAGATAAATGTGATTCAGTAGTTTTCTGTAGATAACTGGTCAAAACTTTAATTAAGGATCTGTTCCCTGTTCCAGCTTGACCACTGATAAACATTTGAATAGGTTTAAATGATGTGCAGTTGCACTCTTTTTTTCATGAAGTAAACCATGCTGTATCTGTTGTGTCACTTGCTGATATATTTCTTTTTGTTCAAAATTTAGTTGGTCTTCCAAGTTTCCCAACTCAATTTTATCCTGTTGTGCTTGTTGCATTGCCATTTCTACTTCAACTATGGCTATTGCTGCTTCATTTTCAAGAATTTGTTGCCCTAATGGATCTTGACTTAGTGGAGCAGAACTTTGACTATCTTGAGAACTGTTTATAGCTATTTCAGCTGCAATAGTAGTTTCTTGTTCAATCTCTTCATTTAACATTTGTAGATAATTTGGAAAAATTGTGCTTTGAATAGAATCTTCATAGCAGTCAAAATCTCCAAGTAATTCCATTTCACTACGCCAAGGCTTGAAAAGTTGCAGAAGTGCTAAATAGAAAAATCCCTTTTATCTGGAGTTTCGCAACTGAGTTTCCTGTGGTTAATAAGATTTCCTTTGGCATGTTTTACCAAACATCCATCACATCCAATTACTGCATATTTTTCTTCATTTATATTTTCTGTAACATTTCTCTTAAAACTATAATGTTGTAGTACTTCATAGAGACACATGTTTTCCAGATGTGGACTCCTTTTGGGATAGTACGTATCCAACATATTTGTTTTAACAATATCTGTACTCTCTGGTTCATTCAATGCTAAATATGCAATTTCTTGTACAGATTTCAAAACTCGATTTCGTGTTGCAGCAAGACCTAGACTTACCCAAATGATTCCTCTTGACTTTGAATATAAACTTGCAGAGGTCAACGGATCTGAACATTCGTAGGATCCAATCTCTCGATGGGAAAGCATCTTCAAACTAAAGCTGTACAATTTGTTACTAAGAGTCTTCTCTTGTGAAATTTCTTCCCACATTTCTTTCAACTCTGTCTTTTCAGATTTGGTTATATATGATGTAACATAACGAGCAACAGCAATTAAAATATCTGCAACATTTTGGATATCCATATTTGCTTTCCACATTGACACTATCACTGGATTGTAGTCATTAATATACTTTGAATTTTCACTTCTTTTTATGTTGTAAGTATTCTTTGGAGATTTTTGCGTTATAGTATGTCTTACTGCTGACATGAAACTGTTGACTCCTCTTTTTGAAATTACTGGACGTGGGAATCCAAAACGACATTTTGTATAAAAGTTTCCCTTTGACGTGTATTTACGTCGACAATATTTTCCACATCGATGACTTTGAAACCGTAAAACTTGTTGTCTTAATCTGTTCTCTCCTCCTTTTATTGGAATGGCACAGGTAACATAGTCTTCAATGAAAGACAAAACAGTTTCATCAGAATCGGTTCCAAATTTAGGTACATTCTTAATCCATAATAGCATGTGTATATGAGGAGCACCTCTGGCTTGGTACTCTTTTCTCCAAAAGAAATCAATAACTTCTCCAAGAGGTGGATTATTTTTATTGCAGATAAAAGACATCATAGCTTGAAACCTATGATTAAAATATCTGCACACATTTACAGGATCCAAAGAGCAGAGTTCTCCAGCTGTCTTCAATTCAATGTTTTTTACATTTGAATTTGCTTCTCGTAGAAATTCAAGTAAATCGTCCCATGCGTATTCAGCACAGTTAAGCGTAACACACCACGTAGGGGTTCCTAAGTTCCTTAACATACATCTAAGTTCTCCGTGATGACGATACCAATACTCATTAGTACCACGTTGACACGCCATCAAATTGATTAACTGAGACTCTAAATGATCGTCTCTTTGTTGAACTTTGTCCAAAAATTCCTTTGCAGAAAGATTTGTAAGATGAACTCCTGTTTTTAATATGTGGTTCACTGCATATGAAAGTCCAGATAAGTCACTTTCAAACAGAAGATGAAATAAATATGGAATACACTGTCGAAATCTTGGATCTTCTGAGTACAATCTTGTTGTACGATATTCTGAAGCTGGAATCTGTACTGGTCGTTCATCTTATCATCCACCTTTTCCAGTGGGGAACAGCTGTGGAAAACAACGAGCTTCTAAACTTTTTCCTATACACTCATGGGAGTTCCCTTCACTTTCTTCATTTGGAATAATTCAATAGTGTTTCCTATCACTTCTTTTGAATGTAGAGGATGTATACTATAATGTTCATAAATTTCTTCTCTCCTCTAGTTGTCCACTTTTTCGATTTGGCCAGTAGAAATTTCTCTTTCATCTTCTAAAAATAATTCTTCTTCTTCCACATATACATTTTTATAATAAATATTATTTTGTACAAGATATAAAGTAGCCTTTTGAAGTTTGGTGACATCTACTAACTCTTGCCAAATTTTCCGATTCTTTGTTGGTACACCATTAACTAGAATAACTACAGGTTCAGTTTCCTCTCTCTGTATACCAACAGTTTCAATATTTTTCTTAAAATCTAAAAGTAAATACACAACTCTCCCTTTTAAACCTCTTTGTAAATCTGTTGGAGGCAGCTTACCTGTTTTAGGCTCCATACGAACTATAGCCTGAAACGGATGCACAGATTGAACAAGAATGGACTCATAAGTATTTAAATCTACCAGTTCCGGAGGAATAGCTACCAACTCTAGGTTGCTATGTACAGCTCTAGCTGGCATTTTATTCTCTTCTAATTTGTTGTAACAATATTTACAAATACGTTGATCACTACCCAACTCAAAACGACATTCCACCAACAAATAACCACCAAATTGCTCCCACTTATCATTGTTTTCCTTTTCACTTTTAAAATACACATCAACATTCCTAGTTTGAGTTCTATAGGTGAGTACGTCGACAACAAATACAAACGTAGTTTGGTTTCTCACAAGAAACTACCTTAAAATTTGTCATTTCTTCTGCAAACTTCTCAGTAGTACTATCTTCCACCTCTTCTTCAACACCTACACTTATCAAACTCTCACTTTCTCTACACTCCTCTTGAGGTCCAAAGAAACGAAACTCTATATCATCTGAAACTTTTTTCACATCCAATACTGAACCATGCAAAAGAGCTGTGTTTATTTCACTTAAAGATAATGCAGAACTTTTTACATAGTACAATTTTCTCACTAACTTCCGCATTTCTGGGTGATGTACTGCTAACATTCTTAAATGATGAAAAGTACTTCTGCACACTTTTCTAGAAAGACAAGCCAGAGAATGACCCTGCAAGTTACTATATTTTATCACTTTACAAGGATCTAGTCCTTGCAACATGTTAATCTTTTGTTTAACATTTTTTTTACCATAATCTCGTATGAAATTTAGTAATATATCAATAGATTCCTGTCGTATACTACAAATACTACTACAATCCCACCTATACACTGGAGCTTGTGTACGTCTGCCTTGAACTTCTTCAGCTATTACTTGTTCCACATTTCTAGGAACCATCTTTTCTTTTTCAATTGGACAACCGTTTTTCACTTCATAACAACGACCCCTGGTATCAACTGCATGAACTGATGTAATTTGTTGAAAATAGCTTTCTTCATTAAAAAAGGTTCAGTACTAGAAGTGTGCTTCCATTCACTCAAATTTTTTTTGCAGAAGTTAGTTTTATTAACCAATCTTTTTCTTTTACTTTTCTCCTTCATAAACTGCATTGTTTTATTCAATGTCTTCATTCTCTTCAATACTAATATAAACAATCTTCTTTTCAATTCAAAAGCCTTTTCAACTACACTTTCAATCTGTTCTTTCTTCTTGTAAAATGCTGATCTTCTTTTATATTTTTTACAATCTTTCAATAAATTTTGTAGTACTCTGCTTTTATACATTCTCTTCCTAATGTCTTTATATTCTTTCATCCTTCTTTCAATATAGATTGTTTTCCCATAACCTGATTTTCCATTAATTTGTCCTTTTTCGTTTTCTTCTGATTGGTTGTACAACTTTACTTTCTTATTTCCCCATATTGAAAATGTATTACATTCTTAAAAATTCTTTTAACAAATGCTTTAGTTCTCTTACCAGACGTTTCTTTCTTCAATGTCACATGTTGTACTTCATCTAATTTCTGCTTTTCTCTCTCCTTTAAATAGTACTGTTTTTTTGTTGTCTTTTCTCTTGCACTTTTCTTGTCATACTGAATTTTTCTTAATAATTATGGAGAATATCTACAAAAAAGAAAAGTTTGAATAGTTTAGTTAAATAATTATATACAAATATTCTTATTTATAAATAAACAAATATTTTTAATTGCACTCTAAACCTATATCAGGCACTGCATAATTCTTACAATTAGAAAAATCATAAGCTATACAACAAAATCACAGAGCACAACTTAAAAATGTCTCTACTGCTATCCAAATCAAATCTAAAGTGCAGTCTGTCAACTTTTAAGGCCTGCATAATGTTCTGATTGGGGTATGTCTCTACTAGCACATGTATTCTCATGTGTGTTATACATTTGAAGATGCTTTACATATAAAACAGAAGTATACATATATTTGTATGCTTTTTTATATATAGTACACTAGCAAAAAGCACAGACTCATACATGCATAGTTTCAAAAAGATTTTAGATTTTACAGCAGAAACATCTAAAGAGTTTCTACTTTGTTTTTACCTATACTCAATACCTAACTATTACTCCTTTCTATATCCTTCTTCTTTCTTTCTACACCTCTCTTGTCTCTTTCTTCACCCCTGTTCTCTCTTTGTGCACTTTTCTTCACTGTTTCTACACCCCTCTTGAATGTTTCTGCACTACTTAAATCTGTTTCTACAACTCTCTTCCTCTTTCTGCACCCCTTCTGCCTCTTTGTGCACCTCTATTTCTTCTTTCTGCACCTCTCTTACTTCTTTCTGCATCCCTGTTGCCTCTTTCTGTACTCCTGTTCCTCTTTCTGCACCCTTCTTCCATCTTTCTGCATCTCTGTTGCCTCTTTCTGCACCAGTGTTTCCTCTTTGTGTATCTCTGTTGCTTCCTTCTCAACTTTTCTTGCTTCTTTCTGCAACTCTATTGCTTTTTTTGTACCCTTGTTATCTCTTTCTGTATCCTTCTTCCCTCTTTGTGCACCTCTGTTCCCTCGTTCTGCACCCTCTCCACTCTTTCTGTACCTCTGTTATCTCTTTCTACACCTCTCTTGCTTCTTTATGTACTTCTCTTGCTCTTTCCCTATCCCACTTCCCTTTTTCTACATCTCTCTTAGTTTTTTCTCCACTACTCTTGATTCTTTCTGCACTTCTATGACCCTTTCTGCACCCCTCTTACCTCTTCCTACATCCTTCTTCCCTCTTTCTGCACTTATTTCGCCATTTTCTGCACCCCTGTTCCCTTTTTGTGCACCTCTCTTGCCTATTTCTGCAACTGTCTTGCCTCTTTATGTAGTTTTCTTGTCTTCGTCTGTACCTCTGTTGCTTCTTTCTACATCTCTCTTTCAAAGTTTTACACGTCTCTTGGTTATTTCTGCACCCCTCTTGCCTCCTTCTTCACGTCTGTTGGTTCATTCTGCACTGCTCTTCGATCTTTCTCCATTTCTTTTGCCTGTTTGTGCACTTCTCTTGCCTCCTTCTGCACCTCTGTTACTTCTGTCAGCAATTCTCTTGCTTCTTACTTATTTATTTTGACTATGTTCAATACTTAACTACTAGTAAAATAGTAAAGCAGCAGCAGAAAAGTAATGTTTAACATATGTTACGTGACAAATTAGTGATTATAATACTTTGTAAGACTGTCTAGAAAACTTCACTTGAAGTGCACTAAATACATCTTATTGACTCTTTGAAATATGAAGTACACTCTGTCAACTTTTAACGTCTTCATGGTCTACTGTTTAAGATATGTCTGATCTTGTACATATATTGTGATATGAATTATACATCTGAACATAGTACACATATAAAACACAACTAAACATCTATTTGTATGTTTCTTTGATATATGATACTACTAAGAGACAGTACAGACATATGCATGCATGTTATTAAGAAAATTGTGACTGGGTGATTTTATAAAAGCATGAGAACTAGTTAAATGTTTGAACAAGTGCATAGATCCTGAGAAGCTGATTGGAGGAGTGTAAGGATAATGCCTGGGTGATTGAAGCACTGATTAGCTAATGCACTGGTGATTCCATGAGTGCAGAGGTAATGTCTAAGGGAATGCAGGAGTTCATAGGTAATCTCTGGGTGATTCATCAGTTAAGGGATAATATATCGGACATTATAAGAGTACATAGGAAGTAACTGGGTGATTTTATAAGTCCATCGATACTGCCTAGGTGATTAGAGTACTATTGTGATAGTGCCTCAGTGATTGGAGTACTGTAAAAGTAGTGGCTGGGTGATTTTATAAGTGCATGGGCACTGCCTAAGTCATAGGCCGAGTGCATAGATTGTGAAAAGGTAAATGGAGGAGTGCGAGGGTATTGCCTGGGTGATTGAACCAATATGTAGCTAATGCATTGGTGATTGCTTCAGTTCAAAGGTAATATATGGGGAGTACAGGAGTACATAGAAAGTGCCTGGGTGATTTTATAAGTGCATTGGTACTGCCTGGGTGATAGAAGTAATACTGTGGTAGTGCCTCAATGATTGTAAGAGTGTAGAGGTAGTGCCTGGGTGATTTTATAAGTGCATTGGCACTGGCTAAATGATTGGAGGAGTGCATAGATTGTGAAAAGGTAATTGCAGAAGTGCAAGGGTATTGCCTGGGTGATTGGACCAGTCTATAGCTAATACATTGGTGATTGCATCATTGTAGGAGTTATGTCTGGGGATTAGAGAAGTACATAGGTAATACCTGGAGATTCTATAATTGCAAGGGTAATATCTGAGAGATTACAGGAGTACATAGGAAGTGCCTGGGTGGTTTTGTAAGTGCATGTGTGCTGCCTGGGTGATTGGAGTAGTACTTCAGTAGTGCCTGAGTGATTGGAGAAGTGCATAAGTAATACTTGGGTGATTACATGAGTGCATGCATAGTGCCTATGTGATTGCAAGAGCGCATGGGTACTCTCTGAGTGATTGAAAAACGGCATACGTAATACCTGGGTGATTGCATGAGTGCTAAAATAATACCTGTATGAATAGAACAATGCACAGATGATGCCTTCGTTCATCAAGGAATGCGTGGGTACTGCCTGACTAATTGCAACAATGCAGAGGTAGTATCTAAATGATTGCAAGAGTGCAAAAGTTGTGCCTGGACAATTGGAAAACTGCATGGGTAGTGCTTGGTTGATTACATGACTGCAGAGGAACTGGCTGAGTGCATCTATTGAAGCATCAATAGTGGCTCAGTGAATGTATAAGTGCATCTGTACTGGTTGATTGGAGGAGTGCAGAGATAGTGCCTGACTGATTGCATAAATGGCGGAGTAGTGCCTGACTGATTGAAGAACTGTACATATAGTGGCTTAGTGCATGTAGTAGTGCATAGGTAGTGCCTGGGTCATTGCAGACTTACAGCTGAGACATCTCTTCATGTTGCTGCTTTATATTTGACTACACCCAACATCCTAAGTAGTCGAAGAATACTCAAATAGCAATACAAAAGTGTGGTTTATAACATGGTGTACACTTTTCTAGTACAGGTTCACCATTCTCTAATTGCTCAGGATATCGGGCCTACCCAAATAGAAAACATCAAACCAACGCATATCTCTCTTATAAATCTTACCATATTCATAAAAGCATGTATGCATGTGTCTCTACCTTTTACTAGTACTATCATGTTTAATAGAAACATACATAAAAAAATATATCTCTCTTTTATACATGTAGGATCTTGAGATGTATAATACATATGAGAATACATATCAACTAGGAAATTCATCAATCACACGACCATGCAGACCATAAAAGTTGACACACTACTCTAAAGATTTGGAAGAGACACCTAGATTTATCTGGCATACATCAAATAAAGTTTTACATATTCTCTTTTAAACCACCATAATCAGTAATTCCTCACCCAACATATATTAAACATTACTTTACTGCTCCTGCTACATAACCATCCTACTACTACTACTCAGATGTACAGCCTACCAAAATACAAAGCAACATCTCTTCACATATCTCTATTGTAAGTCAACCCATATTTAAAAAAGCATGGATGCATGAGGCTCTGCCTTTCCCTAGTACCATCATATATAAAAGAAACATAGAAATATATATATACCTGTATTTTATACATCAACCATCTTTACATACATAACACATATACAAATACATCTGCAAATACAAACATACCTCAATCACAAGATAATGCACACCTTAACACTTAAAAAGCTGCACTTTTCATTTCAAATAGAGATCTAAAAACATATGGTATCTTTCAACCACTTCAGTGCACAGGTAGTGCCTGGGTGATTGGAGGAGTGCATGGGTAGAGGCTAGAAGATTTTATATATGCATGGGTAGTGGCTGGGTGATTTTATAAGTGCATACGTACTGGCTGAGTGATTGCATAAGTACAACAGTAGTGCGTCCGTGAATGAAAGACTAGAAGGATACTGCCCGGGTGATTAAATCACTATATAGCTAATCCATTGGTGATTACATGAGTACAGGGGTAACGTCTCAGGGATTAAAGGAGTACACAAGTAACGCCTGGGTGATTGCATGACTACAGGGGTAATGTCAGGGAATTTTCATGACTACATAGGAAGTGACTAGGTGATTTTATAAGTGCATGGGTACTTCTTGGGCGATTACAGGACTACTAAAGTAGTGCCTGAGTGAATAGATAAGTTCAAAGGTAGTGCCTGGGTGATTTCATAACAGCATTACTACTGGCTGAGTGGTTACATAAGTACAAGGGTAGTGTGTCCGTGATAGAAGGACTGCAACAGTAGTGCCTGGCTGATCATATAAGTACATGAGTAGTGACTACATGATTCACAGAGTGCATGGGTAATACCTTAGTGATTGCATGAGTGCAGCAGTAATGTTTAAGGTATTACAGCAGTGCATATGTAGTGCCTGGATCATTTGAAGACTGCATGAGTAGTACTTAGATTTTTATTTATCACTGCATGAGTGTTGCCCCTAGCCAAATATAAAGCAGCAGTCTATTAAATGAGTCAACCATAATTCTCTCCATATTCGTTAAAAGCAATCATACATATATCTCTACCTTTGAAAATCATCATCATATCTTAAAGAAATATATAAACAATATTTCTGGAATATAGTGAAACCTACAACTGAAACATGTAATAGATCTGCCTTAGTGATTGCACAACTCCATGGGTAGTGCTTGGGTGATTGTATGAGTGCAAGGGTAGTCACTGGGTAATTGCAGGAGAAGATGGATAGTGACTGGCTAATTGCATAAGTGCACACATACAGGTTGAGTGCATGGATAGGTGTTTAAATAGAACATGAAAGCATAGATAAGTCATGGAGTAGTGCCTAGATGAATACATAAGTGCAACAGTACGGCCTGGGTGATTGTACAACTGTAAAGCTAGTGCCTGGGTTATTACATAAGTGCATAGGTAGACTCTGCATGTTTCTATGACTGCAGGAGTAGTACATAAGTAGCACCTGGGTGAGTCCATGACTACAGGGGTAATATCTACAGGATTACTGGAGTACATACCAAGTGAGTAGTTGATTTTATAAGTGCATGAGTACTGCTTGGGTGATTGCTGGAGTACTGAGCGAATGCCTGAGTGATTGGAGGAGTGAATAAATTGTACCTGGGCGATTTTATAAGTGCATGGGTACTGGCTAAATGTTTGAACAAGTGCATAGATTCTGAGAGGCTGATTGCAGGAATGTAAGGGTAGCGCCTGGGTGATTGAACCATTGTAAAGCTAATGTACTGGTGATTGCATGAGTGCAAAGATAATGTCTAAGGGATTGCAGGAGTACATAGGTAATCTATGTGCGATTCATGACTTAAGGGATAATATCTAGGACATTATAAGAGTACATAGGAAGTACCTGGGTGATATTATAAATCAATCGATACTGCCTAGCTGATTACAGTACTATTGTGGTACTGCCTCAGTGAATGGAGGACTGTAAAAGCAGTGCCGGGGTGATTTTATAAGTGCATGGGCATTGCCTAAGTGATAGGCCGAGTACATAGATTGTGAAAAGGTAATTGGAGGAGTGCAAGGGTATTGCCTGGGTGATTGAACCAATGTGTAGCTAATGCATTGGTGATTGCATGAGTTCAGAGGTAATATATGGGGACTATAGGAGTACAAAGAAAGTGCCTGGGTGATTTTATAAATGCATTGGTACTACCTGGGTGATAGGAGTAATACTGTGGTAGTGCCTCAATGATTGTAAGAGTGCAGAGGACTGCCTGGGTGATTTTATAAGTGCATTGGCAGTGGCTAAGTGATTGGAGAAGTGCATAGATCGTGAAAAGATAATTGGAGGAGTACAAGGGTATTGCTTGGGTGATTCAACCAGTGTATAGCTAAAGCATTGGTGATTGCATGATTGCAGAAGTTATGTCTGGAGGACTAAAGGAGTACATAGGTAATACCTGGTGATTCCATGAATGCAGGGGTAATATCTGGGAGATTACAGTAGTACATAGGAAGTGCCTAGGTAATTTTATACCTGTATGTGTAGTGCTTGGGTGATTGAAGTAGTACTGCAGTAGTGCCTGAGTGATTGGAAGAGTGCAAGGGTAGTGCCTGGGTGATTGAATCATTGTATAGCTGATGCATTGGTGACTACATGAGTGCAAACATAATGTCTTGGGGATTAAGCAGTACATACATAATGCCTGTGTATTTGCATAAATTTAGGGATAATATCAGTGCGATTACAAGAGTACACAGAAACTGCCTGGGTGATTTTATAAGTGCATGGCTACTGCCTGAGACATTGGAGTAGTACTGTGGTAGTGCCTGAATGACTGAAAAAAGTGCAACATCCTGAAAGCATGCATGCATATATCTCTACCACAACACTATGCACACCTCAAAAATTCACAGAACAAAGTTCAAATGTAAAGCAAACACCAAACATTATGTGGCATATTTCAACTGTACCTCTCTAGAGACTTATAAAAAGTAGCATAGTCACTAATACCTAAGCTCAACATTTTTAAAGCACAATATTATGCTGCATCTTCACCATTTCACTGCTACTCACAGTCTTGAGCCTACCACATAACAAGCAACAACACCTCTTTGCTATACATCATGCACCTTCAAATGTATAAGACATATATAAATACATATACAAGTAGAGACATACTTGAGACAGAAGTCCATGCACACCTTAAAACTTGACAGACTCCACCTCCATTTTTAAAGCAACACCTAAAATTATGTGGTATACTACAAATGTACATATCCACACACTAAAACAAACTACCATAATCACTAATCCATCTTCCAATATACACATATTACTATACAAAATCTATTTCAAACAACATTTAACTACAATAAAACAAACTACAATACACATCTCTACATTAAATAATATATTTCAAACATCACAGTTCATCAATAATTTTTAAAGTTTAAAAATAAAACTAATACATAATACCCCTCAGAAATATATAACTCACCTTCTAAATTGATTTGTAGAATATCAAATATCAGAAAGTTAAAAAAAAAATTCTTATGCACACAATCAATGTAATGCACCTCTCTCAATAAAGTAAAACCAGTAATGGCAAACTTTCCCTCTCTTTCTCCACACAAATAAATGTAAGTAACAAATCACATTGCTTCCTACATAATTTCAAATTGTAAAACACATTTCTATTTGTTACACATATTAACCCTTACCAACTGACTTCTAAAAGTGCCCAAACTGATTCTGGAATTTTTTTGGAGTCGCGATTCCACCGTGCACCAACACGGTGGAACCGCGAATCCATACAGGAGTTCAAAAATATATTACAAATAAAAATACCACTATTTTTTAATAACACACCACTTCTAAAGATTGGACTGACTTGGGAAATCTTACTTTAATAACATTAAACTTCTATATAAATTACAATACCACATTTTAAAACCTCAGATAACATTCAACCCTTCGCCCCTTCTGCCTAATGCCAGTTTCCATAGCAACAGTTCATGGAACATTGAAGTGAACTGTCAGGTCACAAGTTCACCATATCTTCAAGTTCAGCACACTAGCTTACAAATGCAAACAGCAGGTGTGGATGACACTTGCAAAATATGACCTTATCCTATGTACTGTACCTTTCAAATATTTTTTACTAACCAATAAGAAACATGCTTTTAAAAGAAAGTAACATGTACCCTATTTTTGAGAGTACAATGTTCATAAACAGCCAATCAATTATCTCCTTTTCAAAAAACAGCATCTTGTCCACCATTTTAGATACCTCTCATTCTACCAACTGACTACCTCAGCTACAGACATCTTTTCACTCCTTCCAGACATCCCTTCAAGATGCTTACAGTGTGGATTGTTGGACACAGCTATGTTTTCTGGTGCAAAAGGTATGCTGAAGGCAGAGGTATTGACAAAGACCTAGCTTTGCAAAATGTGGATATTAAATGGATTGCACTGTGAGGATTAAAGTGGCGCCAATTGATGCCTTTGGTTAAAACCTTTTTGCATGTCCAAGCCCCTGACCTCATGATTGTGCACTGTGGTGGCAATGACCTAGGCACATTGACTGGGGTAGGTCTGGAAATGCTCATGAAGGACACCTTTGCACAATTGATGTTGCTTTTACCTCAAACTGTCTGTCTTTGTTTACTCTAATATATGCCAAAGACAGAAATGGATGTGGTCAAATCAATTCTGTCCACAGATTGAAAAAGCTAGGAAAAATGTCAATAAAGCTGTTTCTGCATACCTAAGAGATCATAGAATGGGGTCCATCTACAATAACAATATACGTTTTTATATGGATGACATCTACAGAAGTGATGGAGTACACTTCACAGATCAAGGAAACAGAGTATTTCTCAACAACCTAAAGCTCTGCATCGGCACTTACATGTAGCTACAACAAACTCATAATAAACGCAAGGACTCTTTTTAGAGCCACCCTATAACATAGTAGTGAATATATATATTTTTTTCACATAATTTAAAAAAAATAATAATTGTGGATTCGCGCACCCGACGCGAATCTGCAAAAGCATGAATTCAATGTACTACAACACAATACACTTTTCAAGTTTAACTATTACTTTTTTAATTTTATATATTTTTAACAACTCTATCAATTCTAATCTTGTCATTAACTTCAATCACAGTACCTCTTTAAAACAACTTCACAAATACAACACTACCTTCTAAATTATATACTACTAAATTATTTATTTAAGGTGAATTCGCGTATCCAACTCGACATTACAAGGGGGGCCGCGCTGAGAGCCGGGTCGGAGTCGCGACTCCAAAATAGAAAGAAAAAAAAATTCCCTACTTCCATTATTCGGTATTCTCCCCGGGGACCCCATCCCCGGGGCCTGCCAATTTTTTTTATTATACATTCAATTTGGAGGTGCACCGAAAATTAAGTAGCACAATCTGGTGTTGGTTTGTTCTTCAACTTTTTATTCTTTATTTCACTTTCTTTTGCAACAGACAGCCAATGCGTTTCGTTCCCACTTCACAGTGTGTGGAACTTCGTCAGGGCTGTAACATATAACATAGATATATACACTTTAGGACATAGACAAAAATAATAATAGAATTTATGTATAGCAAAGAAAATATAAAATGGACATAACTTCTAAAATTAAAAAACAGCACAAACATAAGGACATATAAAATTGTACTTAAATCAAATCAGCAAACTAAATTGTTAAACCCAAATACAAGATATGTGAGAAGATGATCGAATTGTGAAAAAGAATATTTTTAAAAATATTTTTCTAAAAAGGAGAAGAGAAAGAAGTGCGGAATTTAAACAAGTGGTGAGAAGGCTATAAAGTCAAGTAAAATACCAGATGAAAAAGGGAATGAAAATTGAGAAAGCGAGCAGAGAGGCTCTCGGAATACCGCCTCACCTTAAATAAGATAAAATCAGAAGCGTAGTTTGATGGATGACCATAAGGAATCCCAGGATTAATGGGTTTTCCCAAAATAGGACCGGCCACCTGAAATAACAGTTTGATACTTTAGACGATTGTAGTCTGAAGGCTTATGTCTTTGCGTACAATAATAAGGCAAGTGTTTTCTATATCATACACCTAGCCTAACCCTAAAAAACTCAGCCCTTAGAGTTGAAGTCACCGATCCACAACAAAATGTATATACATGCTGAAGATCGTAACTGCTGATCTCACCCTTTCAGGAACCAATTACTAGTGTCTAGTTGCTAGACATTTGTTGTCGCTATAAACTGCATTTAATTTGAGGCATTGCAATTTTATCGCTACTGAAGTGATAGTACAGTAGGTGAAGCGCAAATGATTCGCTTCAGGCATGAATCCAGTCCGTAAAATAATGCACTTGAAAGTACTACCTGACAGCCATGTGTAATGGTTGTCAGCAATGAACTATGCGCGCATGCTAAAGATCGTAAAACCCGGTCTCAGCCTTGTTAAGAGACAACGCTTAATATTCGAGTGTTTGTTACTGCTAAAGAACCCAACCTCATCTAAGATGGACACTGGACATGGGGGTGGGCACCCCAGGACATTGCAGGAGCTGGCCCTGGGGGGTGGCAGTCCCCAGGGCCATCTAGGGCTCCAGGAGGGGGGCCGTGTGGCCCCCCTCCCAACTGTTTAAAGCCCCGGGGAGGTGGTGGTTTAGGGCAGTGTGGGGGGCTCGAGCCCCCCCCCCACACTTTGATTTTAGGAGTCACCCCGGGGAGGTGGTGGTCCCCGGTGCTTGGGGGGGAGGAGCCCCCCACGCATTTTAAATGAAAAGCCCCAGGGAGGTGGCAGTCCCCGGGGCTGTGGGGGCCCCCGCGGGCCTCCGCTATATAATTATACATTGCCCCAGGGACCTGGCCCACCCGGGGGCTTAAGGAAAACAAAACTTGGGCTTTTTTTTTCTCGTCCGGATTCACACACCCAGCGCGAATTCGGGTGATTTTAATAAAAAAATGCTTTTCTGGGCCCTGGGGGTCCTTGTGGGACCCCCTGAGCAGGCCTAGGGGTTCAGGGTATTTCTACCCAGCCCCCCTTTTCTTCATTTTTCACTTTTTATACCTTTTTCTTGTGACTCGGTTATCGAGTCACAAGATGGCTGCCAACACATTCTGCTTTGGAGTGTTGGCATCCAATCAGAAGTCAGCTCGTGCTTGGGCTAGAGGCGCGACTCCTCCTCGGTGCTCGGATATAAACATTTTTACTTTTTGAATTTCTCAGCAACTACTGAACGGATTACCACCATTTTTTAAAAAAAGGTCGCTTTCTGCCAAATTTGGTGTAATTCCGTTCAGCAGTTCGGGCTGTAGCCGTGTCGAAAGTTCCTATGGAAATGAACATGGGAAAACATGTTTTGGGTCCCCCCTTTTTTCTCAGCCCCTGCTTGACGAATCACCCTGAAACTTTCAAGACAGGGGCTGACTTGAGTGAACCTTTTTTTTGGACAATTTCACGAAGATTCGTCAAACGGCGCCAAAGATATTGGCAAAAGAAAAAATGCTTTTTGAATAGAAACAAGGTCCTAACTATAACTACCTACTGGCGACCGCCAGTAGGTAATATATATATATATATATATATATATATATATATATATATATATATATATATATATATATATGCAAGCACAATTGAGACAGTCCAGGTCTCAAACAAAAGACGGCACTCTCGGGAATTCTTTCGTGATGGTTTATTTCAGTGCAGAGACCCTCTCCCCTGCCAACAGGCGCGTTTCGGCGTTACCGCCTTCCTCCACTCAGATAAGTTGATGACAGTTCTACGCTCCCTCATTTAATCTTTTTCTGGCCTCTCGTACGGCTTCCCACCGGGCTTCCTAGATCTCCTAATGCTGTTGCGCTTTTTCTTCCGCCTCCTCTTCCGCGACCTCGGTACCCTCCTTTCTTTTGCTTGTTGGCTGTCAGCCTCCCTTTTGCCATCAAGCTGAACTCCGTTAAAATTTTGTTTTTTGCTCCGTTCTGCTCCGAGACACTGGATATATCGCTTTCGCTGATTTCATTCTCCTATCTTTGGTGCTTACTTGTCACTTGATTCCCCAGTGTCACCTACTTCTCTTGATGTATTTCTCACAGTCAATGTTGTTCTTAATGAAGATACACTGCTGCGCAGCTGATCATATTTATTTGCAAAAGTCGGTATCTGTCCTTTTTGATAATCAATTAGGTCACGGTGAAATTTTCTTTGTTTCTTTGTTTTTATTTCTTCTTCAATCTTTTCAAGTCTAGAATCAATTTTATCCATCTCTTTCTGATATTCTTCTTGACCGCAGATCGCTTTAAGTTGTTTTGTGGTGTTCTCAATATCTTCTGCCAGTCTCTCACAGTCCTTGCGTGCATACTTTACAAGTAGCCCAAGCATTATTGTTGAACAATTGTGATTGTTCGCCGCCCAATCACTGACCAATTCGGGGTCAGGGTCATTAAAGGTGGGGGTGATGAAAATCCTTAGCCCCCGTGGTACTCGGCTGACAGCAATGTATTTTTGAAGTGTCATCGCTTCCCACCATTTATTCTGCTCCTGTTTTAATGACTTCCAGAGGTGATCCCACAATTGTCGTTTATTGGGCGATACATTCGCACTACTGGTTAGATCACTTGGTTCCACTGCATCACTTGTTTTATCATTTTCAAACATTTTTCCAGCTGCCTCGTAGCGTTTTAAATTCCTTGTCATAGCCATGATTCCAAAAGGTGTTGAACCCTAATCTGCGCGTTACCGCTAGCAACTCCACTTGTTGATACAAATACAATCAACACAGGGAAATCCTACCATAAAGGATTTATGGTAGCGCTGTTACGGAAGCAAGTGCGGATCATATTATATACCATCTTTACAAGCTACATGAGGCTGACGGCTTCCCTGTGTTGATTGTATTTGTATCAGATACTGACTTTTGCAAAGAAATATGATCAGCTGTGCAGCAGTGTATCTTCATTAAGAACAACATTGACTGTGAGAAATACATCAAGAGAATTAGGTGACACTGGGGATCAAGTGACAAGTGAGCACCAAAGAGAGGGGAGTGAAATCAGCGAAAGTGATATATCCAGTGTCTCTGAGCAGAACGGAGCAAAAAACTAAATTTTAACGGAATTCAGCTTGATGGCAAAAGGGAGGCTGACAGCCAACAAGCAAAAGGAAGGAGGGTATCGAGGTCGCAGAAGAGGAGGCAGAGGCGGCGGAAGAGAAAACGCAACAGCATTAGGAGAACTAGGAAGCCCGGTGGGAAGCCGTACGAGGGGCCAGAAAAAGATGAAATGATGGAGCGTAGAACTGTCATCAACTTATCTGAGCGGAGTCTTAGTGATGTGGAGGTAGAAATCTTTCCTTTGGGTTTGTCCTTTTGTCCCTCAAACAATTTTAACTATACGCAGAGTAGAATCGATTTATTCCATTTTACACGGAAATTGAGAATTAAAAAATGGTATGCTACCAAAATGACAGAAAGATCAGGAAGTGTGAGAGAAAAACCGAGCAACATCAATATTGGAGATGTTGACCTGTTACACACTATGAATGAACTTGCAGGTGATGTTGATTTCATAGATGATCCATTCATCAATATGATTAATGAGGATGTGAGACTAGACTTGAGTGCACAGAGCGGGTTTAGACCTAAATCTGTCTTTTTGCCCCAAATCAAAATTGATGCCATTGATACCTTTGAGAGAGGGGTAACAGAAGAATTTTTGAGCACTCGAATAAAAGATGGTATGGCAGAATGAATGTTTTTGAGGCACAAATAGAAGCAATTGAAAATTTGAAAAAGACCAATCAATTGTTATAAAAAAATCGGACAAGGGGGCAATGTGGTGGTGTTATCTAGGAAAATGTACATTGATGAAGGGATGAAACAGCTGAATGATGTGGAAAAATATGAATTAAGCAACAGCCATGATTATGACAAATCCATTAAAATGTATCAAATTCAATTGAATGAATGGAGAGATAAGGGATTATTAGAGAATGAGAAACACAAATTTTTAGCGTGTAAATTTCCCAAAAAGCTTGTCCTTTACTTACTCCCTAAGATACACAAAGATAGTCGGAACCCCCCCGGGAGACCTATCGTATCCTCAAGAGGGAGCTGCCTTGAGAATACGTCAAGATATGTGGATTATTTTCTCCAGCCCATGGTGCAAAGTCTCCCGTCTTTTGTAAAAGACACTGGAGATTTTTTAGAAGGATTAACAGCATTTATTGGAAGAATAAATATTCATTGCTTTGCTTAGATGTAACTAGGTATATACCTGCATCCCACATGATCTAGGACTACAAGCGTGTCGCCATTTCCTGAGAAATAGGTCATTGTCATATCTCTTTCACACAGAGATGTTGCTCGAGATGTTGCACGTTTGCCTTACACAAAACTTTTTTCTATTTGATAATAAGATCTTTAGACAGACCCTCGGAACAGCAATGGGAACCTGCTTTGCTCCTAGCTTTGCAGGTCTCTATCTTGGGCACTGGGAAGAACTAGTTGTCAATACACTTGATCTTGTGAGTGAGAAAGTGGCAATGTAGATCAGGTATATTGACGACATCTTTTGTGTTTGGAATGGTGATGAAAGTGAAGCCAAACAGTTTGTGAATGCACTAAACAATAATGTGTTAAATCTGAGATTCACTAGTAATTTTGCCAAAGATAAAATAGAATTTTTAGATTTACTGCTGACAGTCAATGGTGATAAACTTGAAAGTGTTTTGTTTCGCAAAGAAACAACGGGCAACAGTCTTTTACATGCCCGGAGCTGTCACCCCGACACCCTGATTCGAAGCATTCCTCTAGGAGAGCTATTGTGTGCTAAACGAAATTGTAGCTCTGAGGAAGGCTTTAAGGCAGAGGAATTGCTGATGACCCGCAGATTCTTACAGAGAGGGTACACCCGCTCTATGGTAAAGAAAGCGAGCATTGGGGTTAGGAAAAGACCAAGAGCAGTATTACTTGAACAAAAAGAAAAACCCAATGACGAGTCTGAACAAAAAATCAGATTTATCACCATGTTCAATAGACAAGCAAAACAAGTAAGACGGGGACTCGAGAAGTTTTGGCAGGTGTTGACAACAGATAGAGATGTAGCGATGAGTATTGAATCTTTTCCGCAGATCACATATAGAAAAGTCAAATCTCTAAAAGACACTCTCTGCAAAGCAGTGTTATCACCAATAACAAAAATATCAGGCATACAAGGCTTTTATACCTGCGGTAAATGCAAAGCATGCAAGTTCAGTAAGAACTGTAAACAGTGTAAGCTGTCCCCCAATTGTAAACCATACCAAATTGTCAAGCATCTTTCGTGCAATACGGACCATGTTGTGTATGCACTAAGCTGCCCCTGTAAGAAATCATACATTGGTAGCACAATACACAAAGCTAAAAAGCGTATTCTGGAACATCTACGTGTTATCAAAAATGGAGACAAGCACTACCAAATAGTGAGGCATTTTCAAACACACCACAAGCAGAACGGCAATCTGTTGACCTTTTGAGTTTTAGACACTATTGGGGTATCAGAACGGGGAGGAAATTGGGTACAAGACCTAAGGTGCCTAGAGTCTAGATTAATAATTCAATATCAGACACTGGCACCGGCAGGGCATAACTGTGATGAAGAACTGTCAGTCCACTTAGGTTAATTCTTCTCTCCCAAAGTGATCGTTGTACATCTAGAAGTGATGGCTGGTCATAGAGAATTAGCATTTGCAATATGGAAATATCAAAGTAAAAATAGATGTTCACATCTGTAATAGTAAATTATAAACATCTTAGTTCACATTAGAATGGTTTCATTGTTTTCGCTAGGAATAATTAATTACATTTCCATTTTTACCTCGTATCTAGGTTTTTAACTCACTGTTTTATGTATTTGATGACCACATGTGTACATGCAATTTTAGTAATATTTTTGGTTTTATGTTCTGTTACAGATAACGTGTAAATTGCAGTGACAAGAAGAAGGCATTGGAGCTTAAATATCTGTCCCATTTTTGGGCCGAATCTTTTGGAACCATCTTGTAAGAGATTGCCCACCGTGGTACCGGATACCTTGTTTTCACCATTTCTATTTTTGTCCCATTTTTGATTTATATTATTGGCTCATCTTTCGATTAAGTACCCCCCTTTGCCCACTAGGGCTTAATTCTACGGATTATATACAAGAGATTGCCCACTTGGGTTTAACCTTTGTTATGTAATGTAATGTAATGTAAGGTATATTTGTACCGCGCAGCTGTCACCCCAAGGGTATCCTGGCGCTGAGACTGACCGAAGGATGTATGGGTGCAAAACAGACAGGACATGTAGCCCGGCCTGCATTGAGTAGTAGCTCAAATTAATCCTCCCCTGGGAAGAGCCATGTCTTCAGCTTTTTCCTGAATAGTAGCAGTTCCTGAGTTTGTCTTATGTCTACGGGGAGGTCATTCCAGAGCTTTGCCGCCGCAACGCTAAAGGCTCTCCCACCAGTTCTAGTTTAATTATATCTCGTCATGATCACCAAATTGGTGTTTGCTGACCGGAGATTCCTTTTGGGGCATACCATTTGAATTTTTCTTGCAGAGGTTTCGGGCCTTGCCCATGGATTGCCTTGAACACTATGCATAATGATTTAAATTTAATCCTCTGGCCAATTGGCAACCAGTGGAGGTCCTTCAGAGTCCTCGCTGTAGATGACCTACGATGCCTATTGAGAGCCAGTTTGGCAGCTATAGTTTGGATCCTCTGGATCTTCAAAATCAGTGAGTTTGGAGCCCCCAAATAAAGAGAGTTACAGTAATCCAATCTACTCAGTATCACTGCTCTCACCACCTCTGACCTGGTGTTGGTAGGAAGGAGTGGAAGAATTGTGCGTAATGCTCTAATCAAGGCGAGACAGGTGCCCACTAGCTTATTAACTTGAGTCTCCAGCTGAAGGTCCTCATCCAGCATAACTCCAAGGTTGCGCACTGTTTTGCTTGGCGTCAGAGGTTTTTCAGTAGGAGAAAGCCTAAATTCCAAGTGAAGTGGGCGAGCAACTTTGGCCGTGGAGCAGATTACCAGCTCGGTCTTATCTCCATTAAATTGCAGGGAGTTATTTCTGTGCCATTTTGTGGTACTCTGCATACATTCCTGAAATAGATCCATTAGTACTGCCTGAGCTCCTTCTAGGGAAAACACCAGTTGTGTGTCGTCAGCATAATTAATTAGGTCAATGCCAAAGGACTTTATAATCGGTATGAGTGGGCGCAGATAAATGTTGAAGAGTACTGGGCTGATTGCTGATCCTTGTGGGACCCCTTGTAAGACCGAGGTCTTGTGGGATGTGAATGGCGGAATAGTCACCACTTGTTGTCTGCCAGTCAGATATGACCGTAGCCATTGCAGTGCCTGCCCTTTCACTCCCAACTTCTCCAGTCTCATCAACAGAATAGCATGATCCACCGTATCAAATGCTGCGGACATATCAAGTAGTATCAGTACCGTAGCCGCCCCATTGTCGGCCCTCATTCTTAAGTTGTAGAGTGCCGACACCAGGGCTGTTTCTGTACCATGCCCTGGGCGGAAACCGAATTGCGCTTCATCAAGCATATGGTTCTCCTCCAAATAATATGAAAGAGATTTGCTGACCGCTCTCTCCAGGATCTTTACCGGGTAGGGCAGCAGCGATATGTGCAGGGTCTTCCATTTTTAACTCTTGAAGAGTGATGTATGGCTAACTTGACCCCGCTCCATTTGGCAGTACTTTACGTTTCGTCTCCATATTAGAGAAGACGTTGATACTCTGAGAAACATGTTTATTGGTGTTCTAACCCGAGCCATGCTTAAACAATATCTGTGGGACCTGAGCAAATGAGCGGAGATGTTCCTTAATTACGGGACATACCAAGTCCGTAATAGACAGTCAGGGTGTCTGTCCCCTGTACTGTTGCCTGTGTTGGGCAATGGGGAACAATAAAGTTTAATTTCAATCCGATTCCCGAATTTGACAACATTCTGTTTCACAGCAATATTATGATTTTTGTGTACTTGCACAATACAAATTGTCATGTTTAAACCCTGTAATTATTACGTTGTATGAATTGAAATGATACAATGTATAACTGTCGTCGAGTGAAGTAACTCGTATGACTTTGAGAGTCTTTTCACTATTTTTATACTGTTTTGGTCACGTGGTCGTTTATTTAAATCACTGTTTGAAACTAACACGGTTACTCGTGATCAAGGGGCGCAAGCTCCGAAACGCGTAGGGTGTTTGTCGAAGTTTTGAAATAAAGACCGCTTTGCAACATTTGATGTCCATGGCATGTTGTTTTTGTTGGAGATTAAGGATTCAGCGTTGGTGCATGTTTAGGGATTCGACATCCCACAGTGGAACGCCGTCATTTGAGGCTGAGGTAAGGCGACTGCGCTTTGCTTTGATGTGGGATATATATATATATATATATATATATATATATATATATATATATATATATATATATATATATGTCCTCCAGCAATACTGGGCGAAGTTGGCAAGTACCACTACGCGGAATTCTGCGGAGTTGAACAAAAGCTCTGTGAAATTCTAGAGTGCAGTGAATATTATAGTATCCAATATCAAAACATTCCTCAAGCGGCAGGGCTCTCCCGGCTCAGCTGAGAGTTAATACTATAATATTCACTGCACTCTAGAATCTCGCCCCATAATGCTTTGCTGGGCCTTTGGTTGGCATTGTATGTTTGCCCATAACTTTGCTTGGGGTGGTCCTAGGAGGATGGGACCACCACCGAATCATTCAGCATAATATGCTCTTTGTGTTCAAGGCATCTGCTTGGTCCTTCCCTAGGTTAGGGGGACCCCAAAATCATCACCTCTCGCATTGCCTGATATTTTTCAAAGCTCACTTTTGTGAATTGTTTATATGCTTTTTAGCATGTAAAGGTAAAGTTGTTTTATCAAAGGGTTGTGGGTTTAGTAGCTAACTCTGATACGTGGCGGAGTCAGAGTTTTTGCATGAATTCCGTGTTTTCAATGTAATGCGTAGTTAGCAAATCTCCGCAACCTCTGCTGGCGGAGCAGAGTTTATTGCCCACGGTTACCCTCCAGTCTCTGTCACTCACTCACCATACGACATGCCACTCTATGACACAACACTCTACTATACGACATGCCACTCTACTCTACGCCACTTCAGTCTACGACATGTCACTCCACTCTATGACACACCAGTCCACTCTAATCTATGACATGCCACTCCACTGTAAGCCACTCCACTAGACACTATAGAACACGCCGTTCTATAGCACACCACTACACTCTACTGTGCGACATGACACTCCTTTCTACGAGACACCACTCCTCTCTAAGGCAATCTTCTCTACTGCACACCCCACCACTGCACTCTATGAGATGCCACTCCCCTCTATGAGATGCCACTCCACACAATGAGATGCCACTCCACTCTTTGACATGCCACTTCACTCTATGACATGCCATTCCACTTTACGCTCCTCCATTCTACAACACATCACTCTAAGACATGCAACTCCACTGTACTCTATTACGTACCACTCCATTCTTCACCTCTCTGCTCTACCACATTCTACTCAACTTTATGCCCATCCAGTCTACAGCACTCTATGAAACTCTACTACACTGTATGACACTCTACACTCCTCCACCCTGCAACACTGTACTCCACTCTATGCCATCCCACTGTACAGCACTGTACTCCACTCTATGCCACTTTCTGACACTGTACACCACTCTATGCCACTAAATGGCCCTCTACTCAGCTCTATGCAACTTCCTCTATGCCTCTCAATGCTATTTACTCCACTCTACTCTATTACACACTACTCCGCTCTACTCTACTCTACTCCACTGTACGGCACTCAATGACACTCCCCTCTATAACACTCTACCCCACTGTATGCACCTTCACTCTACACCACACTAATCTGCTCTACGACACACTATGACACTCCACTCTAGGACACTAAACTCTACGACAACCCCCTCCACTCTACAACACTCCACTCTAAGACATTCTACTTCACTCTATGCCACTCCACTCTACAACACTGTACTACACTATATACCACTCTACTCAACAGCAATTCACTCAACAACACTCCATTCAACAACACTCAACGATTTGAAACACATTTTTATTAAAAAAAAAGAAAAACAATGAAATTCAATGAAAGAAACAAAAGTTAAGGATAAATTATAGTTAGGAAAACTTTATAATTTTTGGGGATACAAAACCAACTTACACTACACAAACATTAGAAATTCTAAAGTTATATTTATAACTTATAGTTATAATTTGTGCTACAGTCTAAAGTTGCTATAACTTGGGCACCTCCGTACCCAGTTTCCCAACTCATTAGCCACTCTACATTAACTCTACCTTCCATGTTGTGTAGTTCCTACTTATCTGTAGGATCTGCATGTTTGTTGGACCACATAAACTTTGTGCTTGGTGCCTAGATTGATCCTGGACACCCCCGCAGGATTTGTTGGCCTATAATCAGCTAGCTCACAGTGCCACCGTAAGCCTCCCTAACCTTATCCGTGAGCAAATGGTTTCTGGCAACTACTGAACAGGACAACCCTGACCCCTCAGGGATTGTGGAAACAGTACAGAACCTTTCACTCAGTCACTTGTGCTCACTTATTCTCAGAGAAGTATATAGAGAATACACTGTGGGACATTTTCATTAAGTTTATTGAACCAACGTTCTTCTCGTGTAAAATATGTGTGCTGCAATAATTAATAGACAGAAGCACATAAAAGTGATTACAAGCACCAAAAGCGTAAATAGTAGATATAGTTCTACCATGGTGCTTAAGCAATGTATGTATGCAGGCATATAACGAGGCAATAATCTGGTGTACTCCTACTATGCAAACCCTACTCTAAGTCTACCTAGAGTGCATGTAGGTGTGGAGCCAAGAATCCCCCCAAGGGATGATCCAACCCCATTACCTGATGGGAGAGAATGAAGGACCCCGTCTTGTTCACAAACTGGACATCTCTCACGAGATGTCAGACCGCTGCATGGTGAAGTCTCAGCATGCAGGGACCCTCGGTGTCAGCTGAAGTGCCTCCCCGTATACTGCACATACCCTCTTATATTACATTACTTATAGCATGTTAAAGGATAGCATTTATAACAACACTCATGACTGGGGTAAGCGGAACTCGTGCAGTTACATTAAAAACTCTTAAAGATTCTGCGGAGTTTCGCCAACGGATGGAAAATATGCATGTTGCGCTGCTCACTGCAACTTAGTGTCAGTAGCGCGACATGCATCAATTAGAATCAATTGATTAGGCCTTTTGGCAGTAAGACCTGGGAGTGAGGTATGTGACTTCTATCAGCTCAGGAAGGACTGCTCGGGAGGGCTCAGGTACTTTGTTAACTTTAAAGTGGCCAGGGTGAGGCAACACCTTTGTTTCCAAAGTAAATTTTAGCTAGCTTGCCATCAGCCAGTGGGAGGCGGGCTGGTGACAGAATCAATTTGGTGTAGTTAAGAAGGATGGGACTGCTCATTTCCCTATACACACCACTGACTTGGATACCAGCCAATTCCAAGGGCAGAAAGGTTTTGCAATTTTCTATTTTACCCAGAATAGTGCACTGTGATAGTTTGCAGAAAAGCATCCAGGAGGTGCATCAAAACTGGGAAGGTTTGCCTTTGAGAACTGTGGAATCTTGACACACTCCGGGTGGGGAAGGAAGATGGCGGATTGATGCCACCATAGGAGAACACATACCTCCGGCTGCTCCCGCTTCTGCTGTATTCCGGCTGTACCCAGGCCGCACTCTGGCTAAAAAAACGGCAAAAAAACGGATGGCGATGGTGATTTAGGCGGAAAGAGAAGGGTGGAGAGGATTTCTTTATGCTCTCATGCTACAGCTGCACGCACGAGTGGCGTATCGCTTTTTTCAGCTTGTCTGATTCAAGCACTGACTCTGTATGCAATAATTCTTTAGACATATCCGTAATCCCACTGTTGCCTACCTTAACTTTTGGAAGTTCGATGGATATTTCTAACAAAATAAACGACACACAAACGGAGAAGCAAGCAGAAGCTTGGAATACTGCTGGAAAGAAACCAAATATAAAAAAAACTCTAAGGGCTCGGGAAAAGCCAAGGAACACTCTGTAGCCTCACGCAATGTCTCTAAGCCACATGCTGGCTGCAAAGGGGGTGACAAGGCGAGCCCCCTCCGAAAATGGGTTACCGCTAAAGGGGAAGTGAGAGCCATAATATCAAGGCTATCAGGTTCATCTCTTGGCAGTGGCATTTCTACCCTGTCAGCAGCAATCTTAGATAGTGAGAATCAAGTACAGGAAACATCTATCAGCTTCAGATCCGGGGGAGGAGATGCAGGAATAGCAGGAGATCCCCATGCTACTAACGGCTCCTTCCCCTCGAAAGGAACGGAGATTCTTCCTAATAATGAACCTTCATTATCTGCGATCCTCCAGGTACTTCACGATCAGAGAACAGAGACACAAGAGTACTTCAGCCAAGCTAGGGCAGACATCAATTTGATACAGCAAGCCCTGTCTGAAGTTTCGGGTAAAGTAGCTGGTTTGACGAAAGAAATAACAGAACTACAACAACGTGTAGCGTACGCAGAAAACCTAACAGCAGCAACAGCCAAAACAACTAAATCACAGGATGAACAACTCTTGTTTTTTCAAAGACAAAGTTGAAGATTTGGAAAATCGACAGCGAAGGAACAATTTAAGACTTTTTGGCATACCTGAGGAGAAAGAGGGGACCGACCCACGACCATTCATAGTACAGTTGTTGCAGAAAACATTTCCCGATCTATCCGACTGGGACTGGGACTCTCAGATACAACGAGCCCACAGACTCCCATTATTCTTAAGTCATGAATCTCGTGTCAATAGGCAGCATCCGCGCCCTATGATTATTTATTTTGGTAACTTTCTGTTATGGCAAGCTGTCTTCTTTCATGCTTGCCCAGGCGCGGCCAACTCATTATCGTTTTTTGTTGGATCAGCTCTTTGTAAGGAAACAATGGAAAGGCCTTGGAAACTGCGCCAGCTGATTGATCCTATGAAAGCAGCTGGAGCGCAAGTATTCCTTCAGGAGCCAGCACGTTTAAAAGTTATAAGGGAAGGTCACACACAGATTTTTCATACAGTTAGTGAGGACCAACAGACACTTAGCTCTTGGGGGTCCCCGGCAAGGAAGGGTCCCTGAGGGTCTAATGCTGAACTATCAGCTCAGCTTTATTTCCGCTACTTATTTCTTTAAAAGCTAGAAGCTAGGAGGGGTAACTATGTGTAAAATGGGAGCTATAAAAAAAATGCAGCAGCGTGGAGAAAAAGGAAAAAGGAAAAAAAAATTACATAGATATTGTCTAACTATCTGGCAGGGGCGAAAGCGGTTTGGTCATGATGGTAAACATCTTTTTGTGCTTCTCTCTTTTCTTTCTCTTTCTGCTTTTAAGTTCTCTTTCTCCTTTTAAGTTAGTAAGTGGGACTCTTCTCCCCTCTCTCTCTTCCCTTTTTTTTTTTCTTTCATGCTTTTATGCTCCGATTTCAATTAAGTGGGGGCAGCACCGGGGGGTACTTCTGCTTTCTATTGGCTGTCAATGTTATCGACAGCCTGTGTGGGGTGATTCCTTTTCCAGGAAATTGGGGTGGGCGGGTGGGCTCTCCAAGGTTGGTTGGGGGGCTAGCAGTTGGGGTTGGGGTGGTAAGGTAGGGGTGATAATAAAAAAAATATCAAAGGGGCATATCATCAACGAGGCGATAAAAAATTATCGCCGCTTTTGCGTCCGTTTTCGGACGAAAAGCGGCAATAATTTTATCGCCTAATCAGCAAGGTCACGCTATCGCGTGAAACCTTGCATTAGCGCCTGTTCTCTGAACACCCAGCTTTGCATCTCTAATGAGATGCAAAGTGGGCGTTCCTGCCCTGACATAACTGGAGAAATGTCGCTAAGCGACATTTCTCCAATTATCAATGGGCACGCTAACCTGCAGAGCGACAAGCAAAGTAGCGATAACCTCTGTTATCGCTACTTTCCTTACGCCTGCTTCAAGACTGACTTAGCCATGATATCCTATGTAAGGTGGATATCATGGCTAAGTATGCCTTGCCCTATCATCAAGCTATCGTCAAACTTTGTGAGATTATCGCTGGATTTCCAGCGATAATCTCACATTTGGCAGTTAGCGCTTGGAATTTTATTGCTTTTGAGATAAGCGTTGCTAATAGCACGCTATCTCAGCGATAAAATTCCACGTTACCCGGCGATAATTATCCTAGCGCTAAGTGCGCTTAGCGATAATTATCGCCGGTCCTTGATGATATGCCCCAAAGGGAATAAACTCAAGTGCAAATATTGGAATGTATGACATTGTTTTCAGTAGAGTATTTAGGTCTAGATTGTTAATGACGCTAATGTTGCTTGCTTTTCCATGTACTAATGACGGCAGGGGAGCTAGGTACATTTTATTGGATTTTTTTTATATACAATGGAGAAAATTAAATGTCTTTGCTGGAATGTTGCCGGCTTAAACTCTGCTAACAAATGCCAGATGGTCCGGGAGGAGCTGCAAATATATAAACCTCATGTAGTTGCTCTTACCGAGACTCACCTGGCCTATAAAAACAGATATCTGCTTAGACAACTAGGCCATAAGATAATTGACTTCACATCTCAGACTGTCTCTATTAGAGGAGTTGCTATTTTAACTGATAAATAATTTGATTGTATCTTTTTTAAAGCCTCCCATGATATACGAGGCAGGTGGATAATTGCTCAGATTCTGATTAAAATCAAAAATATGTGCTTTGCACTATTTATGGACCAAACTCCGATGAGCCCCAAATGTTTGATACTTTAGCATTAGAACTATTAGAATGGCAGGGGGAGCTAATTGTTATGGGCGATTTCAACTGTATCATCAATCCTAAAATAGATTCTACTAACAGAGGCACTTCAGGCAGGATGAGGAAAGTAAGAGTTGCAATATTGGAAATGGTTCGATTACATAGCCTCAGAGGTGCATGACGAGTACTATTCCCATCGAAGCCCGGCTACACTTACTACAGTGCACCACATAAGCAGTACTCTAGGATTGACATGATATTTGTGAATAATAAAATTCTGAGTATGGCAAAGTGTGAGGCATGTCCCAAGATCATATCGGACCACAACCCTATTTCATTCCAGATAGGTCCAGCCAACAGAAAAGCACGTTTGTTTTCTTTTCCACAATATCTTTTGGCAGATGCTGAATATGTAGTACTAATTAAGAACAAAATTAGGAATTTCCTATTGGACAATGAAGGCTCTGCTTCCCCTTCCATAGTCTGGGATGCACTTAAAGCTTTTATAAGGGGCATTACCCAGCAATATATTTTTCGGCAAAATAGAAGTAAAAATACTGCTCTTAGATTAGCTTGCGATGCAATTTTACAATTAGAAATAGCTCATGCCGAAGAAGCCAGTCAGGGGGTTCTTTCGCAAAGAGCGACGCAAAGACACTCACAAACATATTTGTCTCTGATTGAAAAACGGACCATGCTGGGGAGGGTGCTAAAAGATAAGACTGCGGCTAGATATATTAAAAACCAGGCCTTGCTATACGAATATGGAGAGCAGGTGGGGAAGGTATTGGCACATCAGCTTACTGTTAAAAATTCAAGGCGGGAGATAAAAGCTATTAAAGGGGAGAGTGGCCTATTGTATACACAACCAGAGTTAATAGTCAAACAATTTGCCCGGTTCTATAAAAAATTATATGGAAGCTCTAGTTTGTTTGACGCAAGCAAATATTCTGAATACGTAGAAAGGTGTAATTTACCAAGCCTTAAGGAAGAACAGGTGCATTACCTTAACCAAGAAATTACGCATGAGGAAATATTTGATGCAATAGCGGCCCTTCTTTCTGGCAAAGCAGCAGGCAATGACGCAATACCAGTCGAGTTTTATAAAACGTTGAAGGATTGCATGATCTCCCTAATGAGTAAGACTATACAACATATAAGTGAGAGTGGAGATCTACCCAGGTCGTGGGATACGAAAAATATTGGTTTTTTCCTAAAATAGAATGAACCACCAATGGAGTGCGGTTCATACCACCCCATATCACTCATTAATACAGAAGCTAAAAAAATGTCAAAAGTACTGGCAACACACTTGGCTCCTTTTATGTCACAATTAGTCTCTAGCCAACAACATGGCTTCATACCGGGCAGAGACACTACAATACATGTGAATGCTGCCATAGTAGCTTTTGATGTAGCGGAAAAAGTAAGAAATGGGAATAGTCATGCTTGATGCCTAAAAAGCATTCGACCGTGTTACTTGGGAATGCCTCTGGGCCAAGTTTGCGGAGTTTCATATTCACGGCCGATTTTACACATGGGTTATGGCCTTATATAAACAGGCAAGAGCGAAATTAATCTATTTACAGTCATAATCCGCTCCTTTTCCGATATTGAGGAGTACCCGAGAGGGCTGTCCTCTTTCCCCCTTACTTTTTGCCCTATACATAGAACCTTTTATAAGATCACTCCTTTCTAATGCATATATACTCCCAGCTCAATTAGGGTCTGGCAAATTAAAAATAATGGCATATGCGGATGATAAAGCTGTCTACTCTGCAGACCCAATTAACGCTATAGAAGCAATTCAAATGGAGGCTGAAACGTTCTGCACTTTCTCTGGCTATAAGCTAAACATAAACAAGACACAGGTCCTTCTTAACTATCAAACTAATAGGGCAATATTGGGGGCTCTGTAGCTACTTATTTGGGGGTACAGATTACTCTGAATAAGGAACAGGTTATAAGACTGAATTATGATCCTCTGCTACAGTCTGTGGTCCAAAAAATGAAGGTTTGGCATAAACTACCTATTAGTATTATAGGGCGATGCAACATTATTAAAATTTATGTTTTACCTAAATTTCTTTATTTGTTTCGAGCAATAGCACTACGAGTTCCGAATTATTTCTTTAAGAAACTCGAAGGAGCAATCAGTAGCTTTATTTTGGGCTACAAACAGCTGCGTCGTGCAATAAAGTATTTACAACTTCTATACAAACATGGAGGGCTCCAACCACCTGATTTTAAATTATACATTTGGGCTTCCTTTGCAGGGCAACTCCATAGTCTTCTTTCTGCTGGCAGTCAAAACTACTTTTATAGCTTTGCAATTGGCTCTGACAGCAGAATGTTTCTATATAAGATCAATGATCCCAAATACTTCAAAAGAGTACTGTTCAAGACTCTCTGAGCTATAGCCTACATCTGGCGAGAAATAGTATCTAATTGCTCCCTGCCCACAATGCATAGTCGTGTTCCTCTGTGGTGCAATCCTCTGTTCCCGTATATATTCCACGATACTCAAGCTAAATTGTGGGCCAGCTATGGGGTTAGTCAGCTTGGGCATTTATATGACACTAATGGGTTTCGGACCTTTGAAGATCTACTGAGGGCATCCGGCCTCCCGAAGCAGATGTTTTACAAATATCTACAGGTCAGAGACTGTTTATGGGGATGTAGAGGTATAAGAATACCTGTAGAATCTGACATAATGACCTACTTACATTCCACCACGAAGCTAACTATTAGTAAGGTCTACCAGTTACTCTCCCAATTTTGGAATAATGATATTTCAAAGCTAGCATCCAAATGGAGTGAGTTACTGGGCAAGGAGATTACTTCTGTAGATATTGTGGATGCACTAGGCACTTTGGATGAGGCCGTATATTCCACTAATCTAAAACTGTAGCAATTCAAAACTAAATGTATGTTATACTATACCCCGGACCGAATAGCTCGGTGGTCAGTGAACAGGGGGAAATGTAGGTGATAAGGGCATGTCTTTCAAATGCAGATTAACTGCCACAGATAGCCTACATTTGTTTGTCACTTGTCCTGGTTTGACACTTTCTTGGAAAGAAGTTGGCCAAATAGTAGCAGACCGCCTAGGCATTGACTTACAATTAACAGAGGTGGAAAGTATGTTGGGATATAAATCAGCACCGGATTCTGGCTTAAGACTTCTCTTTTCTATTATCATAGTGACTGCCCGACTATGTATTGCGTGGGCATGGGTATCTAAGACATCGCCCAGGGTATCAGAATGATGGGCAATGCTAAGAGAAATATATGAAAGGGAAATGGCTATAGCCAAAACTAGGGGAATTCGTTCTGGGAAGAAATTATATCGAAGTTGGGGGCCTATGGTCAATACAGGGTATTCAGAATGTCAGGAGTCATTATCTTACTCATGTATTTATACATGCATCTGTTTTGTATCTCAGACCTTTTTTTTCTTCTCTTTTGTTTCTCTCCCTCTGCCTTGTACTTGTACTTATAAAAGATATGTAATATTCATAATTACTTTGCATTTGTATATGTCTGTATATATTCTTCTACTGGTATTTTTCTTGTTTATTCCCTGAGATAAATAAATAAATATATAAAAAGAGAAATTTTTCTAAAAGGATCAATCAAACAATCAACGGCCTTTGTGTAAATATATATATATATATATATATATATATATATATATATATATATATATATATATTAAAGCTCAAAACTTCCTCAGATTTAGGAAATATAAGCACTCACGGGTAGCGTTGTAACAGGTCTTTTATTTTCAGGGTTTTTTTTGGTTTTTTTTAGCGTTGTAACAGGTCTTTTATTTTCAGAACAAACGCGTTTCGGCGGTCTGCCTTCTTCGGTGTTACCGGCATACCGCAAGTGGCCGTCTTTTAAACACACACACGCGGGATAAACATCGACAATGGACAAACAAAATGCATTAACATCAGCGCCACTTGAAATGTATAATCATTGCTTTTCATTCGATCTTATATTTACATATGCTAACGCACTTAAAACCAGTAACCTAGCGAAATATTACATATTGATAAATTCATTAACTGGCATTAAAAGGCATTAAAAGAATACTTTTGCGATGTCACCATTATTTAGTGAACGTCGATATTCAACAGTTTAGTATCACATCTTCGATAGTATATCTACCTACTACAATGGTGACATCTTATTCATTTCATATAGCCGTGAATCGGCAAATGTCCATTGCATATTCCCTTTTGTGTGAGTAAACAACATACTATTAAAACATCCACAAGTGACAATCAAGCCGTCAAATCGGCTAATCTCTAGCACATCAATACTTCTTAATGTACTGACATTCTTTCATTAAAGGGAACCTTCTATTGTAGCTTTATGTTCATAAATGATTCAAATCCCCAAAAGTGAGGCTAACTCTTCATTACTATTTAAACCTCTGGGGAACTTAGTTTGTAAATCAATTATGTATCGTGATTCCAACCTACGTAATCTCTTAAGTCTATCTCCTCCTCATATATTCTCTGCAACATGATCAAGGCCAAAATATTGCAACACATTCCTGTTGCTAGAGTGTTTGTCAGCATAATGCCTTGCTACAGGATATGATACATCATTTTTCGTTATCGCCCTCATATGCTCAAGTATCCTGATTTTCAAAGGATGAATGGTGCTGCCTATATAGCAGAGGCCGCAAGGGCACACCAAACAATAAACAGCATAAGGGGTGCTGCAAGTCAAGAATTTGTTTATTGGTCTTTTCAAATTAATGTCTGGCACTTGATACGTCAAAACTCTTTTACTATTCGAGCAGGCTTTACATTTATCACATGGGTAGAAACCTCGCATTTCCTTTAAGGTTCCCATCGCTGGGAGTTCCTTAGCCAGGTGACTTCGTACTAACCTATCTCTTAAGGATCTCGCCTTCTTGAAAGTCACCAACGGATAAGTTGGAATGTCATCACTTATGACATTATCCGTTTTCAAAATATGCCAATTCTTTTTAAGCATTCTTTTCAGGAAATTTGCTTCTGCAGAGTAGGTAGTGATCATCCTGAACTTGCCTTCATGTAGGTCACTCGACCCTCTTTTACTCTTTTGCTGTCTTTTAGCAAATGCTGTCTGGGGATTCCTCTCACCTTCTGAAGTGTTCTCTCTAGAAGAACTGGTTCATACCCCCTCACCTTAAATCTAGCTATGCAATCCTTAGCAGCTGCTTCAAAATCACACGTTCTAGAGCTGTTTCTTTTATTCGTAGGAGCTCCCCATAGGGAATACTTTGTATCAATTTGGGCGGATGATTACTAGTGGCAAACAGAGTTGAATTGCCAGCTGTTGTTTTACGGTAAAGGGCTGTATGTAGTTTACTTTCAAATACAAACACTTTTAGATCAAGATAGTCCACTGCCACTGGACTTACTGTACCTGAAAAGTGCAAATTTAGATTGTTATTATTTAGGTCCTCAATATAACCCATTGCAGACTCAAACGTGCCCTCCCACACAATAAAAATATCATCAATATAACGATGCCACGCTGCCACTCTACATTTGATGGCACCCCTTTCATAGGTTCTGGACACCTGCTCCTCCCACCAGCCAACGAACAGGTTCGCATAGCTGGGAGCGATGCAGGTGCCCATCGCCGTACCTGAGATCTGTTTAAAGTACATATCCTCAAAAACAAAAATGTTATTAGTGAGGCAAAATCTTGTAAATTCGAGCAGCATCGAATTGTGTTCCTCAAAACGTAATTGTCTTTTGTTCAAATAAAACTGTACAGCTTTCACACCATCATCATGATTTATACATGTGTACAAACTAGTAATGTCCAACACTACTAATTGATAAGCAGGATCCCAAATTAAACTCGTGATTTTGTTCCAGAAATCTTTAGTGTCTTTCACCTATGATTCCAGTTCAATCACAAATGGAAACAAATAATGATCAATGAACATGGACAGATGCTCAGTCAAACTGCCCTGTGAGGACACTATTGGCCTACCTGGTGGAAGTAGGTTATCTTTGTGGAGTTTCGGAATATGATAAAAGTTGCCACAACCGGATTAGTATTCCGTAAAAATAGATGTTCTTCTGTCCCCAGCATTGATCTATTGTACCATTTCTTAATTAAGATCTCATAACTGTACACACTTTCTTGGTAGGTCTCCCGTGTAGTCTTTAAATAATACTTGCTATCTGACAGTTGTCTCAAAGCTTCTTCGCGGTATTGTATCCTAGTTTGCAACACTACGTTTCCACCTTTGTCTGAAGGCTTGATTATGATTGATGTATCCTGGAGTAAATCCTCGAGTGCTTGCTTCTCATCCTTGGTCAAATTATTACGTCTAGGAATCCTCTGGTTCTTACATCTGAATTTCAATAAATCACTGACCATAGCATCCGAGAAAACATCTATAGCGTCAAAAGGCATTTGTGGCACAAACGTAGATTTCGGTTTAAATGGACTTTCATCCAGCTCTTGATCAATGCCCATCTGTATCGCTCTCTGGGCCATGTTATCCATAGTATTCGATTGATCCTCCACATCCATATGTAAATTGTGCAAGAGTTCCACTCCTGACAAATCATTGCAGGTAAGTAGATCTGTTGCTGTCATTCTTGCCACTGGTGTTTTGGTTCCTTTAATCGTAGGTCTTAATTTAAATTACTTATGTAACTTTAATTTCCGTATGAATCCAAAGAGGTCAATTCTAGTCTGTGTGAACTCTAATTGACTTGTCGGACAAAAGTTTAGTCCCAGAGTAAGTACTTTAACCTCATTCACAGACAATTGTTTGGACGTGAGATTGACCACTGTTAAGTTTGTGTTTTCTATTGTCGCTTGTTGTACTTCTTCTTGTGTGCCATCCAAGCGGGTGCTCTTCCTCTGCCTCTTCCGGCCCCACCCTGATCTGCGTGTTCTCCGGTGGGTTTTTCGGGTGGTTTGTTCTTGCCGCCCCGCAACCATGATTGTCTTATTATTTGGAATTCGTCGTGAAAAGGAGTCGTTGTCCTCACTCCTCCCACATTAACAGCGGCATTTTCATCTCCTGACTCATTTTTGGTTAAGTCCGATTCTGATGTTTCCACTCTAGGAGTTGCCGTTTTGTTGTTCTTTGTGTTAATTCCTTCCTTGGACCATCAAATTTGCGTGCAAATGTTAGCACTCTCCCTTGTAGATAATCATTCTCGTCACGCTCAAATTTTTCTTGTTTTCTTAACTTTATTTTGTTTTCATATTTCAACAACCGTGCTTTCATCTGTCCCAGTAATTCATCTACTTTATTCTTATCATCTTCCTTAGATAATAACTCCTCCAAGTCCTTGATTTCCTTTAATGCCTTCTCCCGGTCACTCCAGGCATACTTGACTAGAATACCTAGAGTGCCCTGGCAATACTGCGCAGTATGGTCTGCCCATTCTGATAATAAATCAGGGTCCGGATTCTCGTACGATGGAACGGTATACACTCTCAGGCCCCTAGGGACCCTATTTACTACCACATAGTTCTGAAGGGAAGTGGCTTCCCACCACTTCCTAATTTCACGTTCGTACAATCTCTCCAGTTTGATCAAAGTAGTATTGAGATTGCTAGTAGGTTGCAATTGTTCTGCTACTGTTGCACGTTCAGTCCCCTTTTGTTTTTTAAACATGTCGTTAGCCGCTTCGCGGTGAGCCGATTCACTAAACATGTTGGTTTAGTTCAGTGAATTTCTGAAAAGACCCGTATCCTGCTACCCTCGAAAATAAAAGACCTGTTACAACGCTACCCGTGAGTGCTTATATTTCCTAAATCTGAGGAAGTTTTGAGCTTTAATATATGCGGATGGCATCGCCGCAACAAAAGCACCCGACCGTGAGTGATTCTGGCATGGTGCAAATGGAGCGTAGATATATATATAGTGACTGTCCAGTGACTGAGTGTTTCTAAAAAGTTTAAGAATGTTATATATATATATACATGCCAAGGTTTATTGAAGAATGTGTGGGTGTATGAGTGTCTGAATGGATGATTTAGTGGGTGCATGACTGACTGTATAAGTGAGTGATTAAACGTGTCTTAGTGAATGCATGGATGAATGACTAATCTGTGTGAATGTCTGTATCAGTCTCTCAGTTGATGTGTAAGTGGCTGCATGGGTTGGTGAGTAGCTCCATGAGAGTCTATATGGGTTAATGATTGGTTTTCTGATTACCTGTATGGGTGCCTGAGTGTCTGTGTGGGTGGGTAGGGTGTGTGTGACTTCCTGCACGGATGTGTGAGTGGGTGATTCAGTGGGTGTATGGGTTCATGAATACGTCTGCGAGGGGCTGTATGGGTGAGTGAGTATGTGTATGGCTGTGTTAGTGAGTGAATGGATGTCTCAGTGGTATATGTGTGAGTAACTACATATGTGAAAGGCAGTATATGTGAGTGTTGGAGTATAGAGGTGACTATATGTGAGAGTGAGTGATTGTGAGAGTAGCTGTATGGATGAGTGTGTGCTTGTGTCAGTGATTGTATAAGAGAGTAAGTGTGTGTTAGTATCTGTATGAATAAGTGAGGTGGTGTGTGTATAACTATCTAGGTGAGTAAATGGCAGTGTGATTCAGTCTTTGGGTGACTGACTAGGTGTGTGAGTATCTCTGTGGCGATATGTGAGTGTCTATATGGGTGCATGAGTGCATATATCAGTGGCTGTATTGATGAGTGACTGCGTGTATGAGTGACTGTATGGTTGAGTGAGTGGATGTGTGTAGACCTATGAATCAGAAAGTGGGTATGTACTAACTGGTACTGGTGTGTCTATGGTTTCGTGTGTGATAGTTTGTATTTTAGAGTGGGTGTATAAAAGGTTATATCAGGGTGTAAGGAGGTGCATCAGATATTAAGTGGATGATGTCATCAGTGATGTCATCAGTGATGTCACTGACCATGTTATGAGTGATGTAATATGTGACGTCATCAGCAGTGCATTGCAGGGGCGCGAGTTATAGTTAGCTCAAATAACTATAACGGCCGAATTTCTCTGGCTTTGAACAACTGAAATGTCAGCCTAACTATAACGTCCCTAAAACCTGTGTTTTTTCAGTGAATTTCTAAGGTTTTTTAAATACTAATTCCTAACTGTAACGTCCCTAAAACCTCTGTTTTTTCCAGTGAATTTCTAAGGTTTTTTAAACGTTATTTACAAACTATAACATCCCTGAAACCGGTGGTTTTTGCAGTGAAGTTCGAAGGTTTTTTAAATGATAATTTCTAACTATGCTTACATAGGTAGAACATGTTCAGAAAGAGGAAGAAAGGTGCAGAAAGAAGCAAGAGAAGTGCAGAAAGAGGGAAGAGAGGTGCAGAAAGAGGAAGAAAGGTGCAGAAAGAAGCAAGAAAAATGCAGAAAGAGGCAACAGAAGTCCTGAAAGAGCAAGAAAGGTGGAGAAAAAAGCAAGAAAAGTCCAGAAAGAAGCAACAGGGGTACAGAAAAAGGCCTACTTGGACTGTACCTTTCCACAGACTCATACAAAGTAGCCTAATCACTAATCCTTCTCCCAAGATGTCTTAAACCTCACTTTTCTCTTCAAGGTTCACTATTCATTGACTGCCCAGAATGTTAGGCCTACCAAATGTAAAACAGCAATCCTAACCATATCACTGTTGTAAGTCTCACCAATTTTGTGAAGGTATGCATGCGTGTGTGTCTGCTTTTACCTAGTGACATGTTACATAAAAATAAACATAAAAATACTTGAATACCTGTGTTTCAAACAGCATACTCTGTAAATTTGTGTACAAAAGGTGTATGCATTTCTTTCTGCTCACAATACAGGGTACATGGGTATTCAATAGTATATTTGAGGGGCTCTATAACACCTATATACATAAGACATGTCTGCTGGTGCAACCGAATGACAGAGCAGAACTGAGAAGATTTGACCACCTATACGAAAAGTTACCCGCTATTTAAGCTACCATCTTCAGATGCATAACACATGTAACAATACATGTCTAAGTAGACATATACCTCTGTCCTGAGAGCATGCAGACCTTTGAACTTGAGAGCTTGCACTTCCCATTTGAATACAGAAAGAGGTGAGAGAAGTACAGAAAGATGCAAGAGAAGTGCAGAAAAATCAAGACAGGTGCAGAAAGACGCAAGAGAAGTGCACAAAGAAGCAACAGAAGTGCAGAAAGTAATCAAGAGAGGTGCAGAAAGAAGCTAGAGAGGTGCAGAAAGAGGAAGAAAGGTGTAGAAAGAGACAAGAGAGGTACAGAAAGAAGAAGAAAGGTGCAGAAAGAAGCAAGAGAAGCACAGAAAGAAGCAATAGTAGTGCATAAAGAGGAAGAAAGATGTAGAAACAAGCAACAGAAAAGCAGAAAGAAGCAACAGAGGTGCAGAAAGAGGCAAGGGAAGTACAGAAAGACGCAAGAGAGTTGCAGAAACAGGCAAAAGAGGTGCAAAATTAAGCAAGAGCAGTGCAGAAAGAACCAACAGAGGTGCAGAAGGAGGCAAGAGAACTGCAGAAAGAGGCAAGAGAGTTGCAGAAACAGGCAAGAGAGGTGCAGAAAAAGGGAACAGGGGTGCAGAAAGAGGCAAGAGAGGTACAGAAAGAGGCAATAGGGGTGCAGAAAGAAGCAAGAGAGGTGCAGAAAGAAGCAAGAGAAGGGCAGAAAGAAACAACAGAGGTGCAGAAAGAGGCAAGAGGGGTGCAGAAAGAGGCAAGAGAAGTGCAGAAAGAAGCAACAGAGGTGCAGAAGGAGGCAAGAGAAGTGCAGGAAAAGGCAAAAGAGTTGCAGAAACGGGCAAAAGAGGTGCAGAAAGAAGCAAGAGCAGTGCAGAAAGAACCAACTGAGGTGCAGAAGGAGGCAAGAGGGGTGTAGAAATTTGCAAGAGAGGTACAGAAAGAAGCAAGAACAGTGCAGAAAGAAGCAACAGAGGTGCAGAAGGAGACAAGAAGGGTGCAGAAAGAGGCAAGAGAAGTGTAGAAAGAAGCAAAAGAGGTGCAGAAAGAGGCAAGAGGGGTACAGAAAGAGGCAAGAGAGGTACAGAAAGAGGCAAGAGTGGTGCACAAAGAGGAAAAGAGGGTGCAGAAAGAGGCAAGAGGGGTGCAGAAAGAAGCAAGAGAGGCGCAGAAAGAAGCAAGAGAAGTGCAAAAACAAGCAACAGAGGTACAGAAAGAGGCAAGAGGTGCAGAAAGATGCAAGAAAAGTGCAGAAATAAGCAACAGAGGTGTAGAAAGAGGCATTAGAAGTACAGAAAGAGGCAAGAGAGTTGCAGAAACAGGCAAAAGAGGTGCAGAAAGAAGGAAGAGGGGTGCAGAAAGAAGCAAGAGAGGTGCCGAAAGAAGAAAGAGAAGTGCAGAAAGAAGCAACAGAGGTACAGAAAGAAGCAACAGAGGTGCAGAAAGAGGCAAGAGGGGTGAAGAAAGAAACAAAAGAAGTGCAGAATGAAGGACCAGAGGTGCTGAAAGAGGCAGCAGGGGTACAGAACGAGGGAAGAGGGGTCCAGAAAGAGGCACCAGGGGTATAGAAAGAAGCAAGAGAAGTGCAGAAAAAAGCAACAGAGGAGCAGAAAGACGGATGAGGGGTGGAACAAGAGAGAAGTGCGGTGCAGAAAGAGGCAAGAGGGGTGCAGAAAGAGGCAAAAGGGGTGCAGAAAGAAGCAAGAGAGGTGCAGAAAGAAATGAAAGAAGTGCAGAAAGAAGAAAGAGAGGTGCAGAAAGAGGCAGGAAGGGTGCAGAAAGAGGGAAGAGGGTTATGAAATAGACACGAGGGGTACAGAAAGAAGCAACAAGGACAGAAAGAAGCAACAGAGGTGCAGAAAGAGGGAACAGGGGTGGAGAAAGAGACAAAAGAAGTGCAGAAAGGAGCAACAGAGATGCAGAAAGGGGTGAGGGGGTGGAGTAAGAGGCAAAAGGGGTACAGAAAGAAGCAAGGGGGGTGCAGAAAGAAACAAAAGAAGTGCAGAAAGAAGGAACATAGGTGCAGAGAGAGGCAAGAGGGGTGCAGAAAGAGGGAAGAGGGATACAGAAACAGGCACAAGGGGTGCAGAAAGAAGCAAGAGAGCTTCAGAAAGAAGCAAGCGAAGTGCAGAAAGAAGCAACAGAGGTGCAGAAAGATGGAAGAGGGGTGAAAAATGAGGCAAGAGAAGTAAAGAAAGAAGCAAGAGAAATGCAGAAAGGGGAAGAGGGGTGAAGGAAGAGGCAAGAGGGAAGTAGAAAGAAGCAAGAGAGGTGCAGAAAGAAACAAAAGAAGTGCAGAAAGAAGGAACAGATGTGCAGAAAGAGGCAAGAGGGGTGCAGAAAGAGGGAAGAGTGGTGCAGAAAGAGGCAAAAAGGGTGCAGAAAAAGCAAGAGAGGTGCAGAAAGAAGCAAGAAAAGTGCAGAAAGAAGCAACAGACATGCAGAAAGGGGGAAGAAGGGTGGAGAAAGAGGCAAGAGGGGTGCAGAAAGAAGCAAGAGAGGTGCAGAAAGAAACAAAATAAGTGCAGAAAGAAGGAACAGAGGTGCAGAATGAGGCAAGAGGGGTGCAGAAAGAGGGAAGAAGGGTGCATAAAGAGGCACGAGGGGTGCAGAAAAAAGCAAGAGAGGTGCAGAAAGAAGCAACAGAGCTGCAGAAAGAGGCAAGAAGGGTGCAGAAAGAGGTAAGAGGGGTGCAGAAAGAGGCAAGAGGGATGCAGAAAGAAACAAAAGAAGTGCAGAAAGAAGGAAGAGAGGTGCAGAAAGAGTCAGGGGGTACAGAAAGAGGGAGAGAGGTGCATAAAGAGGCATAAGAGGTGAAAAAAGAAGGAAGAGGGGTGCAAAAAGAGGCACAATGGGTGCAGAAAGAAGAAAGAGATGTGCAGAAAGAAACAAAAGAAGTGCAGAAAGAAGGAACAGAGGTGAAGAAAGAGGCAACAGAGGTGCAGAAAGAGGGAAGGGGTGCAGAAAGAAGCAAGAAAGCTGCAGAAAGAAACAAAAGTAGTGCAGAAAGAAGGAACAGAGGTGCAGAAAGAGGTAAAAGGGGTGCGGAACGAGGCAAAAGGGGTGCAGAAAGAAGCGAGAGGTGCAGAAAGAAACAAAAGAAGTGCAGAAAGAAGGAACAGAGGTGCAGAAAGAGGCAACAGGAGTGCAGAAAGAGGGAAGAGGGGTGTAAAAGAGGCACGAGGGGTGCAGAAAGAAGCAAGACAGGTACAGAAAGTAGCAATAGAGGTGCAGAAAGAGGGAAGAGTGGTGGAGAAAGAGACAAGTGGGGTGCAGAAAGAAGCTAGAGAGGTACAGTAAGAAACAAAAGAAGGGCAGAAAGAAGGAACAGAGGTGCAGAGAGACACAAGAGGGGTGCAGAAAGAGGGAAGAGGGGTGCAGAAAGAGGTACGACGTGTGCAGAAAGAAGCAAGAAAGGGACAGAAAGAAGCAAGAAAAGTGCAGAAAGAAGCAACAGAGGTGCAAAAAGATGGAAGAGGGGTGAAAAATGAGGCAAGAGAAGTATAAAAAGAAGCAAGAGAGATGCAGAAAGGGGAAGAGGGTGAAGGAAGATGCAAGAGGGAGTAGAAAGAAGCACTAGAGGTGCTGAAAGAAGGAACAGATGTGCAGAAAGAGGCAAGAGGGGTGCAGAAAGAGGGAAGGGGTGCAGAAAGAAGCAAGAAAGCTGCAGAAAGAAACAAAAGTAGTGCAGAAAGAAGGAACAGAGGTGCAGAAAGAGGTAAGAGGGGTGCGGAACAGAGGCAAGAGGGATGCAGAAAGAAGCGAGAGGTGCACAAAGAAACAAAAGACGTGCAGAAAGAAGGAACAGAGGTGCAGAAAGAGGCAAGAGGAGTGCAGAAAGAGGGAAGAGGGGTGTAAAAGAGGCACGAGGGGTGCAGAAAGAAGCAAGACAGGTACAGAAAGTAGCAATAGAGGTGCAGAAAGAGGGAAGAGTGGTGGATAAAGAGACAAGTGGGGTGCAGAAAGAAGCTAGAGAGGTACAGTAAGAAACAAAAGAAGGGCAGAAAGAAGGAACAGAGGTGCAGAGAGACACAAGAGGGGTGCAGAAAGAGGGAAGAGGGGTGCAGAAAGAGGCACGACGTGTGCAGAAAGAAGCAAGAAAGGGACAGAAAGAAGCAAGAAGAAGTGCAGAAAGAAGCAACAGAGGTGCAGAAAGATGGAAGAGGGTGAGAAATGAGGCAAGAGAAGTATAGAAAGAAGCAAGAGAGATGCAGAAAGGGGAAGAGGGGTGAAGGAAGATGCAAGAGGGAAGTAGAAAGAAGCACTAGAGGTGCTGAAAGAAGGAACAGATGTGCAGAAAGAGGCAAGAGGGGTGCAGAAAGAGGGAAGAGCGGTGCAGAAAGAGGCAAAGGGGTGCAGAAAGAAGCAAGAGAGGTGCAGAAAGAAGCAAGAAAAATGCAGAAAGAAGCAACAGACATGCAGAAAGGGGGAAGAAGGGTGGAGAAAGAGGCAAGAGGGGTGCAGAAAGAAGCAAGAGAGGTGCAGAAAGAAACAGAAGAAGTGCAGAAAGAAGGAACAGAGGTGCAGAAAGAGGCAGGAGGGGTGCAGAAAGAGGGAAGAATGTTGCAGAAAGAGGCAGGAGGAGTGCATAAAAAAGCAAGAGAGGTGCAGAACGAAGCAACAGAGCTGCAGAAAGAGGCAAGAAGGGTGCAGAAAGAGGTAAGAGGGGTGCAGAAAAAGGCAAGAGGGATGCAGAAAGAAGCAAGAGAGCTGCAGAAAGAACCAAAAGAAGTGCAGAAAGAAAGAAGAGGGGTGCAGAAAGAGTCAGGGGTACAGAAAGAGGGAAGAGAGGTGCATAAAGAGGCATGAGAGTTGAAAAAAGAAGGAAGAGGGGTGGAAAAAGAGGCACGACGGGTGCAGAAAGAAGATAGAGATGTGCAGAAAGAAAGAAAAGAAGTGCAGAAAAAAGGAACAGAGGTGAAGAAAGAGGCAACAGATGTACAGAAAGAGGGAAGAGGGGTGGAGAAAGAGGCAAGAGGGTACAGAAAGAAGCAAGAAAGCTGCAGAAAGAAACAAAAGTAGTGCAGAAAGAAGGAACAGAGGTGCAGAAAGAGGTAAAAGCGGTGCGGAAAGAGGCAAAAGGGGTGCAGAAAGAAGCAAGAGGTGCAGAAAGAAACAAAAGAAATGCAGAAAGAAGGAACAGAGGTGCAGAAAGAGGCAAGAGGGGTGCAGAAAGAGGGAAGAGGGGTGTGAAAGAGGCACAAGGGGTGCAGAAAGAAGCAAGACAGGTACAGAAAGTAGCAATAGAGGTGCAGAAAGAGGGAAGAGTGGTGGAGAAAGAGACAAGAGGGGTGCCGAAAGAAGCAAGAGAGGTGAGGAAAGAAACAAAAGATGTGCAGAAAGAAGGAACAGAGGTGCAGAGAGAGGCAAAAGGGGTGCAGAAAGAAGGAGAGGGTGCAGAAAGAGGCACAAGGTGTGCAGAAAGAAGCAAGAAAGGGACAGAAAGAAGCAAGATAAGTGCAGAAAGAAGCAACAGAGCTGCAGAAAGAGGCAAGAGGGTGTAGAAAGAGTGAAGAGGAGTGCAGAAAGAGGCACAAGGGATACAGAAAGAAGCAAGAGAGGTGCAGAAAGAAACAAGAGAAGTGCAGAAAGAAGCAAGAAATGTGCAGAAAGACGCAAGAGAATTGCTCAAAGAGGCAACAGAAGTGAAGAAAGAACCAAGAGAGGTGCAGAAAGAGGGAAGAAAGGTGTAGAAAGAGACAACAGAGGTGCAGAAAGAGGCAAGAGAGGTACAGAAAGAAGCAAGAGAAGTACAGAAAGAAGCAATAGCAGTGCATAAATAGGAAGAGAAGATGCAGAAACAAGCAAGAGAAAAGCAGAAAGAAGCAACAGAGGTGCAGAATGAGGCAAGGGAAGTACAGAAAGATGCAAGAGAGTTGCAGAAACAGGCAAAAGAGGTGCAGAATGAAGCAAGAGCAGTGCAGAAAGAACCAACAGAGGTGCAGAAAGAAGGCAAGAGGGGTGCAGAAAGAAGCAAAAGGGGTGCATAAATTTGCAAAAGAGGTCCAGAAAGAAGAAAGAGCAGTGCAAAAAGAGCCCAACAGAGGTGCTCAAACAGATGAGAGGGGTGCAGAAAGAGGCAAGAGAAGTGCAGAAAGAAGCAACAGAGGTGCAGAAGGAGGCAAGAGAACTGCAGAAAGAGGCAAGAGAGTTGCAAAAACAGGCAAGAGAGGTGTAGAAAGAAAGGAACAGAGGTGCAGAAAGAGGCAAGAGAGGTGCAGAAAGAAGCAAGAGAGGTGCAGAAAGAAGCAAGAGAAGGGCAGAAAGAAACAACAGAGGTATAGAAAGAGGCAAGAGGGTGCAGAAAGAAGCAACAGAGGTGCAGAAGGAAGCAAGAGAAGTGCAGGAACAGGCAGAAGAGTTGCAGAAATGGGAAAAAGAGGTGCAGAAAGAAGCAAGAGCTGTGCAGAAATAAATAAAAGAAGTGCAGAAAGAGAGGTGCAGAAAGATGCAGAAAGGGTGCAGAAAGAGGGAAGAAAAGTATGAAAAAGGCACAAGGGGTGCAGAAAGAAGCAACAGAGGTACAGAAAGAAGCAACAGAGGTGCAGAAAGAGGGAACAGGGGTGGAGAAAGAGACAAGAGAAGTGCAGAAAGGAGCAACAGAGATGCAGAAAGGGGTGAGGGGTGGAGTAAGAGGCAAGAGGGTGCAGAAAGAAGCAAGAGAGGTGCAGAAAGAAACAAAAGAAGTGCTAGAAAGAAGGAACATAGGTGCAGAGAGAGGCAAGAGGGTGCACAAAGAGGGAAGAGGGATACAGAAACAGGCACAAGGGGTACAGATAGAAGCAAGAGAGCTTCAGAAAGAAGCAAGAGAAGTGCAGAAAGAAGCAACAAATGTGCAGAAAGATGAAAGAGGGTGTGGAAAGAGGAAGAGAAGTATAGAAAGAAGCAACAGAGATGCAGAAAGGGGAAGAGGGGTGAAGGAAGAGGCAAGAGGGAAGCATAAAGAAGCGAGAGAGGTGCAGAAAGAAACAAAAGAAGTGCAGAAAGAAGGAGCAGAAATGCAGAAAGAGGCAAGAGGGTACAGAAAGACGGAAGAGCGGTGCAGTAAGAGGCACAAGAGGTGCAGAAAAAGCAAGAGAGATGCAGAAAGTAGCAAGAGTAGTGCAGAAAGAAGCAACAGACATGCAGAAATGGGGAAGAAGGGTGGCGAAAAAGGCAAGAGGGGTGAGGAAAGAAACAAAAGATGTGCAGAAAGAAGGAACAGAGGTGCAGAGAGACGCAAAAGGGGTGCAGAAAGAAGGAGAGGGGTGCAGAAAGAGGCACAAGGTGTGCAGAAAGAAGCAAGAAAGGGACAGAAAGAAGCAAGATAAGTGCAGAAAGAAGCAACAGAGCTGCAGAAAGAGGCAAGAGGGGTGTAGAAAGAGTGAAGAGGGGTGCAGAAAGAGGCACAAGAGGTACAGAAAGAAGCAAGAGAGGTGCAGAAAGAAACAAGAGAGTGCAGAAAGAAGCAAGAAATGTGCAGAAAGACGCAAGAGAATTGCTCAAAGAGGCAACAGAAGTGAAGAAAGAACCAAGAGAGGTGCAGAAAGAGGAAGAAAGGTGTAGAAAGAGACAACAGAGGTGCAGAAAGAGGAAGAAAGGTACAGAAAGAAGCAAGAGAAGTACAGAAAGAAGCAATAGCAGTGCATAAATAGGAAGAAAGATGCAGAAACAAGCAAGAGAAAAGCAGAAAGAAGCAACAGAGGTGCAGAATGAGGCAAGGGAAGTACAGAAAGATGCAAGAGAGTTGCAGAAACAGGCAAAAGAGGTGCAGAATGAAGCAAGAGCAGTGCAGAAAAACCAACAGAGGTGCAGAAAGAAGGCAAGAGGGGTGCAGAAAGAAGCAAAAGGGGTGCATAAATTTGCAAAAGAGGTCCAGAAAGAAGAAAGAGCAGTGCAAAAAGAGCCCAACAGAGGTGCTCAAACAGATGAGAGGGTGCAGAAAGAGGCAAAGAGAAGTGCAGAAAGAAGCAACAGAGGTGCAGAAGGAGGCAAGAGGACTGCAGAAAGAGGGAAGAGAGTTGCAGAAACTAGCAAGAGAGGTGTAGAAAAAGGTAACAGAGGTGCAGAAAGGGGCAAGAGAGGTGCAGAAAGAAGCAAGAGAGATGCAGAAAGAAGCAAGAGAAGGGCAGAAAGAAACAACAGAGGTATAGAAAGAGGCAAGAGGGGTGCAGAAAGAAGCAACAGAGGTGCAGAAGGAGGCAAGAGAAGTGCAGGAACAGGCAGAAGAGTTGCAGAAATGGGAAAAGAGGTGCAGAAAGAAGCAAGAGCTGTGCAGAAATAAATAAAGAAGTGCAGAAAGAGAGGTGCAGAAAGAGGCAGAAAGGGTGCAGAAAGAGGGAAGAAGGGTATGAAAAAGGCACAAGGGGTGCAGAAAGAAGCAACAGAGGTACAGAAAGAAGCAACAGAGGTGCAGAAAGAGGGAACAGGGGTGGAGAAAGAGACAAGAGAAGTGCAGAAAGGAGCAACAGAGATGCAGAAAGGGGTGAGAGGGTGGAGTAAGAGGCAAGAGGGTACAGAAAGAAGCAAGAGAGGTGCAGAAAGAAACAAAAGAAGTGTAGAAAGAAGGAACATGAGGTGCAGAGAGAGGCAAGAGGGGTGCACAAAGAGGGAAGAGGGATACAGAAACAGGCACAAGGGGTACAGATAGAAGCAAGAGAGCTTCAGAAAGAAGCAAGAGAAGTGCAGAAAGAAGCAACAAATGTGCAGAAAGATGGAAGAGGGGTGTGGAAAGAGGGAAGAGAAGTATAGAAAGAAGCAACAGAGATGCAGAAAGGGGAAGAGGGGTGAAGGAAGAGGCAAGAGGGAAGCATAAAGAAGCGAGAGAGGTGCGAGAAAGAAACAAAAGAAGTGCAGAAAGAAGGAGCAGAAATGCAGAAAGAGGCAAGAAGGGTACAGAAAGACGGAAGAGCGGTGCAGTAAGAGGCACAAGAGGTGCAGAAAAAGCAAGAGAGATGCAGAAAGAAGCAAGAGTAGTGCAGAAAGAAGCAACAGACATGCAGAAATGGGGAAGAAGGGTGGCGAAAGAGGCAAGAGGGGTGCAGAAAGAAGCAAGAGAGGTGCAGAAAGATACAAAAGAAGTGCAGAAAGAAGGAACAGAGGTGCAGAAAGAGGCAGGAGGGGGCAGAAAGAGGGAAGAAGGGTGCAGAAAGAGGCACAAGGAGTGCAGAAAAAAGCGAGAGAGGTGCAGAAAGAAGAAACAGAGCTGCAGAAAGAGGCAAGAGGGTGCAGAAAGAGGTAAGAGGGTGCAGAAAGATCCACGAGGGATGCAGAAAGAAGCAAGAGAGCTGCAGAAAGAAGCAAAACGAAGTGCAGAAAGAAGGAACAGAGGTGCAGAAAGAGTCAGGGGGTACAGTAAGAGGGAATAGAGGTGCAGAAAGAGGCATGAGAGGTGAAAAAACAAGGAAAAAGGGTGTAAATAGAGGCACGACGGGTGCAGAAAGAAGCAAGAGATGTGCAGAAAGAAACAAAAGTAGTGCAGAAAGAAGGAACAGAGATGAAGAAATAGCCAACAGAGGTGCAGAAAGAGGGAAGAGGGGTGGAGAAAGAGGCAAGGGGGTGCAGAAAGAAGCAAGAGAGCTGCAGAAAGAAACAAAAGAAGTGCAGAAAGAAGGAAGAGAGGTGCAGAAAGAGTCAGGGGGTACAGAAAGAGGGAATAGAGGTGCATAAAGAGGCATAAGAGGTGAAAAAAGAAGGAAGAGGGGTGCAAAAAGAGGCACGATGGGTGCAGAAAGAAGAAAGAGATGTGCAGAAAGAAACAAATGAAGTGCAGAAAGAAGGAACAGAGGTGAAGAAAGAGGCATCAGAGGTGCAGAAAGAGGGAAGGGGTGCAGAAAGAAGCAAGAAAGCTGCAGAAAGAAACAAAAGTAGTGCAGAAAGAAGGAACAGAGGTGCAGAAAGAGGTAAAAGGGGTGCGGAACGAGGCAAAAGGGGTGCAGAAAGAAGCGAGAGGTGCAGAAAGAAACAAAAGAAGTGCAGAAAGAAGGAACAGATATGCAGAAAGAGCCAACAGGAGTGCAGAAAGAGGGAAGAGGGGTGTAAAAGAGGCACGAGGGGTGCAGAAAGAAGCAAGACAGGTACAGAAAGTAGCAATAGAGGTGCAGAAAGAGGAAGAGTGGTGGAGAAAGAGACAAGTGGGGTGCAGAAAGAAGCTAGAGAGGTACAGTAAGAAACAAAAGAAGGGCATAAAGAAGGAACAGAGGTGCAGAGAGACACAAGAGGGGTGCAGAAAGAGGGAAGAGGGGTGCAGAAAGAGGCACGACGTGGGCAGAAAGAAGCAAGAGAGGGACAGAAAGAAGCAAGAAAAGTGCAGAAAGAAGCAACAGAGGTGCAGAAAGATGGAAGAGGGGTGAAAAATGAGGCAAGAGAAGTATAAAAAGAAGCAAGAGAGATGCAGAAAGGGGAAGAGGGTGAAGGAAGATGCAAGAGGAAGTAGAAAGAAGCACTAGAGGTGCTGAAAGAAGGAACAGATGTGCAGAAAGAGGCAAGAGGGATGCAGAAAGAGGGAAGAGCGGTGCAGAAAGAGGCAAAAGGGGTGCAGAAAAAGCAAGAGAGGTGCAGAAAGAAGCAAGAAAAATGCAGAAAGAAGCAACAGACATGCAGAAAGGGGGAAGAAGGGTGGAGAAAGAGGCAAGAGGGGTGCAGAAAGAAGCAAGAGAGGTGCAGAAAGAAACAGAAGAAGTGCAGAAAGAAGGAACAGAGGTGCAGAAAGAGGCAGGAGGGGTGCAGAAAGAGGGAAGAATGTTGCAGAAAGAGGCACGAGGAGTGCATAAAAAAGCAAGAGAGGTGCAGAAAGAAGCAACAGAGCTGCAGAAAGAGGCAAGAAGGGTGCAGAAAGAGGTAAGAGGGGTGCAGAAAAAGGCAAGAGGGATGCAGAAAGAAGCAAGAGAGCTGCAGAAAGAACCAAAAGAAGTGCAGAAAGAAAGAAGAGAGGTGCAGAAAGAGTCAGGGGTACAGAAAGAGGGAAGAGAGGTGCATAAAGAGGCATGAGAGTTGAAAAAAGAAGGAAGAGGGGTGGAAAAAGAGGCACGACGGGTGCAGAAAGAAGATAGAGATGTGCAGAAAGAAAGAAAAGAAGTGCAGAAAAAAGGAACAGAGGTGAAGAAAGAGGCAACAGAGGTACAGAAAGAGGAAGAGGGGTGGAGAAAGAGGCAGAGGGTACAGAAAGAAGCAAGAAAGCTGCAGAAAGAAACAAAAGTAGTGCAGAAAGAAGGAACAGAGGTGCAAAAAGAGGTAAGAGGGGTGCGGAACGAGGCAAAAGGGGTGCAGAAAGAAGCAAGAGGTGCAGAAAGAAACAAAAGAAATGCAGAAAGAAGGAACAGAGGTGCAGAAAGAGGCAAGAGGGGTGCAGAAAGAGGGAAGAGGGTGTGAAAGAGGCACAAGGGTGCAGAAAGAAGCAAGACAGGTACAGAAAGTAGCAATAGAGGTGCAGAAAGAGGGAAGAGTGGTGGAGAAAGAGACAAGAGGGGTGCCGAAAGAAGCAAGAGAGGTGAGGAAAGAAACAAAAGATGTGCAGAAAGAAGGAACAGAGGTGCAGAGAGACGCAAAAGGGGTGCAGAAAGAAGGAGAGGGGTGCAGAAAGAGGCAAGAAAGGGACAGAAAGAAGCAAGATAAGTGCAGAAAGAAGCAACAGAGCTGCAGAAAGAGGCAAGAGGGGTGTAGAAAGAGTGAAGAGGGGTGCAGAAAGAGGCACAAGGGGTACAGAAAGAAGCAAGAGAGGTGCAGAAAGAAACAAAAGAAGTGCAGAAAGAAGCAAGAAATGTGCAGAAAGACGCAAGAGAATTGCTCAAAGAGCCAACAGAAGTGAAGAAAGAACCAAGAGAGGTGCAGAAAGAGGAAGAAAGGTGTAGAACTAGACAACAGAGGTGCAGAAAGAGGAAGAAAGGTACAGAAAGAAGCAAGAGAAAAGCAGAAAGAAGCAACAGAGGTGCAGAATGAGGCAAGGGAAGTACAGAAAGATGCAAGAGAGTTGCAGAAACAGGCAAAAGAGGTGCTGAATGAAGCAAGAGCAGTGCAGAAAAAACCAACAGAGGTGCAGAAAGAAGGCAAGAGGGGTGCAGAAAGAAGCAAAAGGGGTGCATAAATTTGCAAAAGAGGTCCAGAAAGAAGAAAGAGCAGTGCAAAAAGAGCCAACAGAGGTGCACAAACAGATGAGAGGGTGCAGAAAGAGGCAAGAGAAGTGCAGAAAGAAGCAACAGAGGTGCAGAAGGAGGCAAGAGAACTGCAGAAAGAGGCAAGAGAGTTGCAAAAACAGGCAAGAGAGGTGTAGAAAAAGGGAACAGAGGTGCAGAAAGAGGCAAGAGAGGTGCAGAAATAAGCAAGAGAGGTGCAGAAAGAAGCAAGAGAAGGGCAGAAAGAAACAACAGAGGTATAGAAAGAGGCAAGAGGGGTGCAGAAAGAAGCAACAGAGGTGCAGAAGGAGGCAAGAGAAGTGCAGGAACAGGCAGAAGAGTTGCAGAAATGGGAAAAAGAGGTGCAGAAAGAAGCAAGAGCTGTGCAGAAATAAATAAAAGAAGTGCAGAAAGAGAGGTGCAGAAAGAGGCAGAAAGGGTGCAGAAAGAGGGAAGAAGGGTATGAAAAAGGCACAAGGGGTGCAGAAAGAAGCAACAGAGGTACAGAAAGAAGCAACAGAGGTGCAGAAAGAGGGAACAGGGGTAGAGAAAGAGACAAGAGAAGTGCAGAAAGGAGCAACAGAGATGCAGAAAGGGGTGAGGGGGTGGAGTAAGAGGCAAGAGGGGTACAGAAAGAAGCAAGAGAGGTGCAGAAAGAAACAAAAGAAGTGTAGAAAGAAGGAACATAGGTGCAGAGAGAGGCAAGAGGGGTGCACAAAGAGGGAAGAGGGATACAGAAACAGGCACAAGGGGTACAGATAGAAGCAAGAGAGCTTCAGAAAGAAGCAAGAGAAGTGCAGAAAGAAGCAACAAATGTGCAGAAAGATGGAAGAGGGGTGTGGAAAGAGGGAAGAGAAGTATAGAAAGAAGCAACAGAGATGCAGAAAGGGGAAGAGGGGTGAAGGAAGAGGCAAGAGGGAAGCATAAAGAAGCGAGAGAGGTGCAGAAAGAAACAAAAGAAGTGCAGAAAGAAGGAGCAGAAATGCAGAAAGAGGCAAGAGGGGTACAGAAAGACGGAAGAGCGGTGCAGTAAGAGGCACAAGAGGTGCAGAAAAAGCAAGAGAGATGCAGAAAGAAGCAAGAGTAGTGCAGAAAGAAGCAACAGACATGCAGAAATGGGGAAGAAGGGTGGCGAAAGAGGCAAGAGGGTGCAGAAAGAAGCAAGAGAGGTGCATAAAGATAACAAAAGAAGTGCAGAAAGAAGGAACAGAGGTGCAGAAAGAGGCAGGAGGGGTGCAGAAAGAGGGAAGAAGGGTGCAGAAAGAGGCACAAGGAGTGCAGAAAGAAGCAAGAGAGGTGCAGAAAGAAGAAACAGAGCTGCAGAAAGAGGCAAGAGGGGTGCAGAAAGAGGTAAGAGGGGTGCAGAAAGATCCACGAGGGATGCAGAAAGAAGCAAGAGAGCTGCAGAAAGAAGCAAACGAAGTGCAGAAAGAAGGAAGGGGTGCAGAAAGAAGCAAGAAAGCTGCAGAAAGAAACAAAAGTAGTGCAGAAAGAAGGAACAGAGGTGCAGAAAGAGGTAAAAGGGGTGCGGAACGAGGCAAAAGGGGTGCAGAAAGAAGCGAGAGGTGCAGAAAGAAACAAAAGAAGTGCAGAAAGAAGGAACAGATATGCAGAAAGAGCCAACAGGAGTGCAGAAAGAGGGAAGAGGGGTGTAAAAGAGGCACGAGGGGTGCAGAAAGAAGCAAGACAGGTACAGAAAGTAGCAATAGAGGTGCAGAAAGAGGGAAGAGTGGTGGAGAAAGAGACAAGTGGGGTGCAGAAAGAAGCTAGAGAGGTACAGTAAGAAACAAAAGAAGGGCATAAAGAAGGAACAGAGGTGCAGAGAGACACAAGAGGGGTGCAGAAAGAGGGAAGAGGGGTGCAGAAAGAGGCACGACGTGGGCAGAAAGAAGCAAGAAAGGGACAGAAAGAAGCAAGAAAAGTGCAGAAAGAAGCAACAGAGGTGCAGAAAGATGGAAGAGGGGTGAAAAATGAGGCAAGAGAAGTATAAAAAGAAGCAAGAGAGATGCAGAAAGGGGAAGAGGGGTGAAGGAAGATGCAAGAGGGAAGTAGAAAGAAGCACTAGAGGTGCTGAAAGAAGGAACAGATGTGCAGAAAGAGGCAAGAGGGATGCAGAAAGAGGGAAGAGCGGTGCAGAAAGAGGCAAAAGGGGTGCAGAAAAAGCAAGAGAGGTGCAGAAAGAAGCAAGAAAAATGCAGAAAGAAGCAACAGACATGCAGAAAGGGGGAAGAAGGGTGGAGAAAGAGGCAAGAGGGGTGCAGAAAGAAGCAAGAGAGGTGCAGAAAGAAACAGAAGAAGTGCAGAAAGAAGGAACAGAGGTGCAGAAAGAGGCAGGAGGGTGCAGAAAGAGGGAAGAATGTTGCAGAAAGAGGCACGAGGAGTGCATAAAGAGCAAGAGAGGTGCAGAAAGAAGCAACAGAGCTGCAGAAAGAGGCAAGAAGGGTGCAGAAAGAGGTAAGAGGGGTGCAGAAAGAGGCAAGAGGGATGCAGAAAGAAGCAAGAGAGCTGCAGAAAGAACCAAAAGAAGTGCAGAAAGAAAGAAGAGAGGTGCAGAAAGAGTCAGGGGTACAGAAAGAGGGAAGAGAGGTGCATAAAGAGGCATGAGAGTTGAAAAAAGAAGGAAGAGGGGTGGAAAAAGAGGCACGACGGGTGCAGAAAGAAGATAGAGATGTGCAGAAAGAAAGAAAAGAAGTGCAGAAAAAAGGAACAGAGGTGAAGAAAGAGGCAACAGAGGTACAGAAAGAGGGAAGAGGGGTGGAGAAAGAGGCAAGGGGGTACAGAAAGAAGCAAGAAAGCTGCAGAAAGAAACAAAAGTAGTGCAGAAAGAAGGAACAGAGGTGCAAAAAGAGGTAAAAGGGGTGCGGAACGAGGCAAAAGGGGTGCAGAAAGAAGCAAGAGGTGCAGAAAGAAACAAAAGAAATGCAGAAAGAAGGAACAGAGGTGCAGAAAGAGGCAAGAGGGGTGCAGAAAGAGGGAAGAGGGGTGTGAAAGAGGCACAAGGGGTGCAGAAAGAAGCAAGACAGGTACAGAAAGTAGCAATAGAGGTGCAGAAAGAGGGAAGAGTGGTGGAGAAAGAGACAAGAGGGTGCAGAAAGAAGCAAGAGAGGTGAGGAAAGAAACAAAAGATGTGCAGAAAGAAGGAACAGAGGTGCAGAGAGACGCAAAAGGGGTGCAGAAAGAAGGAGAGGGGTGCAGAAAGAGGCAAGAAAGGGACAGAAAGAAGCAAGATAAGTGCAGAAAGAAGCAACAGAGCTGCAGAAAGAGGCAAGAGGGGTGTAGAAAGAGTGAAGAGGGGTGCAGAAAGAGGCACAAGGGGTACAGAAAGAAGCAAGAGAGGTGCAGAAAGAAACAAAAGAAGTGCAGAAAGAAGCAAGAAATGTGCAGAAAGACGCAAGAGAATTGCTCAAAGAGCCAACAGAAGTGAAGAAAGAACCAAGAGAGGTGCAGAAAGAGGAAGAAAGGTGTAGAACTAGACAACAGAGGTGCAGAAAGAGGAAGAAAGGTACAGAAAGAAGCAAGAGAAAAGCAGAAAGAAGCAACAGAGGTGCAGAATGAGGCAAGAGAAGTACAGAAAGAGTGCAAGAGAGTTGCAGAAACAGGCAAAGAGGTGCTGAATGAAGCAAGAGCAGTGCAGAAAAAACCAACAGAGGTGCAGAAAGAAGGCAAGAGGGGTGCAGAAAGAAGCAAAAGGGGTGCATAAATTTGCAAAAGAGGTCCAGAAAGAAGAAAGAGCAGTGCAAAAAGAGCCAACAGAGGTGCACAAACAGATGAGAGGGGTGCAGAAAGAGGCAAGAGAAGTGCAGAAAGAAGCAACAGAGGTGCAGAAGGAGGCAAGAGAACTGCAGAAAGAGGCAAGAGAGTTGCAAAAACAGGCAAGAGAGGTGTAGAAAAAGGGAACAGAGGTGCAGAAAGAGGCAAGAGAGGTGCAGAAAGAAGCAAGAGAGGTGCAGAAAGAAGCAAGAGAAGGGCAGAAAGAAACAACAGAGGTATAGAAAGAGGCAAGAGGGGTGCAGAAAGAAGCAACAGAGGTGCAGAAGGAGGCAAGAGAAGTGCAGGAACAGGCAGAAGAGTTGCAGAAATGGGAAAAAGAGGTGCAGAAAGAAGCAAGAGCTGTGCAGAAATAAATAAAAGAAGTGCAGAAAGAGAGGTGCAGAAAGAGGCAGAAAGGGTGCAGAAAGAGGGAAGAAGGGTATGAAAAAGGCACAAGGGGTGCAGAAAGAAGCAACAGAGGTACAGAAAGAAGCAACAGAGGTGCAGAAAGAGGGAACAGGGGTAGAGAAAGAGACAAGAGAAGTGCAGAAAGGAGCAACAGAGATGCAGAAAGGGGTGAGGGGGTGGAGTAAGAGGCAAGAGGGGTACAGAAAGAAGCAAGAGAGGTGCAGAAAGAAACAAAAGAAGTGTAGAAAGAAGGAACATAGGTGCAGAGAGAGGCAAGAGGGGTGCACAAAGAGGAAGAGGGATACAGAAACAGGCACAAGGGGTACAGATAGAAGCAAGAGAGCTTCAGAAAGAAGCAAGAGAAGTGCAGAAAGAAGCAACAAATGTGCAGAAAGATGGAAGAGGGTGTGGAAAGAGGGAAGAGAAGTATAGAAAGAAGCAACAGAGATGCAGAAAGGGGAAGAGGGTGAAGGAAGAGGCAAGAGGGAAGCATAAAGAAGCGAGAGAGGTGCAGAAAGAAACAAAAGAAGTGCAGAAAGAAGGAACAGAAATGCAGAAAGAGGCAAGAGGGGTGCAGAAAGACGGAAGAGCGGTGCAGTAAGAGGCACAAGAGGTGCAGAAAAAGCAAGAGAGATGCAGAAAGAAGCAAGAGTAGTGCAGAAAGAAGCAACAGACATGCAGAAATGGGGAAGAAGGGTGGCGAAAGAGGCAAGAGGGGTGCAGAAAGAAGCAAGAGAGGTGCATAAAGATACAAAAGAAGTGCAGAAAGAAGGAACAGAGGTGCAGAAAGAGGCAGGAGGGGTGCAGAAAGAGGGAAGAAGGGTGCAGAAAGAGGCACAAGGAGTGCAGAAAAAAGCGAGAGAGGTGCAGAAAGAAGAAACAGAGCTGCAGAAAGAGGCAAGAGGGGTGCAGAAAGAGGTAAGAGGGGTGCAGAAAGATCCACGAGGGATGCAGAAAGAAGCAAGAGAGCTGCAGAAAGAAGCAAACGAAGTGCAGAAAGAAGGAACAGAGGTGCAGAAAGAGTCAGGGGGTACAGTAAGAGGGAATAGAGGTGCAGAAAGAGGCATGAGAGGTGAAAAACAAGGAAAAGGGGTGTAGAATAGAGGCACGACGAGGTGCAGAAAGAAGCAAGAGATGTGCAGAAAGAAACAAAAAGTAGTACAGAAAGAAGGAACAGAGGTGAAGAAATAGCCAACAGAGGTGCAGAAAGAGGGAAGAGGGTGGAGAAAGAGGCAAGAGGGTGCAGAAAGAAGCAAGAGAGCTGCATAAAGAAACAAAAGTAGTTCAGAAAGAACTAACAGAGGTGCAGAAAGAGGTAAGAGGGGTGCAGAGAGAGGCAAAAGGGGTGCAGAAAGAAGTGAGAGGTGTAGAAAGAAACAAAAGAAGTGCAGAAATAAGGAGCAGAGGTGCAGAAAGAGGCAAGAGGAGCGCAGAAAGAGGGAAGAGGGGTGTGAAAGAGGCACAAGGAGTACAGAGAGAAGCAAGACAGGGACAGAAAGTAGCAATAGAGGTGCAGAAAGAGGGAAGAGTGGTGGAGAAAGAAACAAGAGGGGTGTAGAAAGAATCAAGAGAGGTGCAGAAAGAAACAAAAAAAGTGCAGAAAGAGGGAAGAGGGGTGCAGAAAGAGGCACGACGTGTGCAGAAAGAAGCAAGAGAGGTGCAGACAGAAACAATAGAAGTGCAGAAAGAAGAAAGAGAGGTGCAGAAAGAGGCAGCGGGGTACATAAAGAGGGAAGAAAGGTGCAGAAAGAGGCAAGAGAGGTGCAATAAGAGGGAAGAGGGGTGCAGAAAGAGGCACGAGGGATGCAGAAAGAAGAAAGAGATGTGCAGAAAGAAACAAAGGAAGTGCAGAAAGAAGGAACAGTGGTTCAGAAAGAAGGAACAGTGGTGCAGAAAGAGGTAACAGTGGTGCAGAAATAGGGAAGAGGGGTGTAGAAAGAGGCAAGTGGGTACAGAAAGAAGCAAGCGCTGTGCAGAAAGAAACAAAAGAAGTGCAGAAAGAAGGAACAGAGGTGCAGAAAGAGGGAATAGTGGTGGAGAAAGAGGCAAGGGGGTGCAGAAAGGAGCAAGAGAGCAGCAGAAACAAACAAAAAAAGTGCAGAAAGAAGCAAGACAGGTCCAGAAAGAGTAAGAAATGTGCAGAAAGAGGCAAGAGAAGTGCAGAAAGAAGCAAGAAATGTGCAGAAAGACGCAAGAGAAGTGCACAAAGAAGCAACAGAAGTGCAGAAAGTAAACAAGAGAGGTGCAGAAAGAAGCTAGAGATGTGCAGAAAGAAACAAAAGAAGTGCAGAAAGAAGGAACAGAGGTGCAGAATGAGGCAAGAGGGGTGCAGAAGAGGGAAGAAGGGTACAGAAAGAGGCACGAGGGGTGCAGAAAAAAGCGAGAGAGGTGCAGAAAGAAGCAACAGAGCTGCAGAAAAAGGCAAGGGGGTGCAGAAAGAGGTAAGAGGGGCTCAGAAAGAGGCACGAGGGATGCAGAAAGAAGCAAGAGAGCTGCAGAAAGAAATAAAAGTAGTGCAGAAAGAAGTAACAGAGGTGCAGAAAGAGGTGAGAGGGGTGAAGAAAGAGGTAAAACGGGTGCAGAAAGAAGCGAGAGGTGTAGAAAGAAACAAAAGAAGTGCAGAAAGAAGGAACAGAGGTGCAGAAAGAGGCAAGCGGAGCGCAGAAAGAGAGAAGAGGGGTGTGAAAGAGGCACAAGGGGTGCAGAAAGAAGCGAGAGAGGTACAGAAAGTAGCATTAGAGGAGCAGAAAGAGGGAAGAGTGGTGGAGAAAGAGACAAGAGGGGTGCAGAAAGAAGCAAGAGAGGTGCATAAAAAAGCAAAAAAAGTGCATAAAGATGGAACAGAGGTACAGAGAGATGCAAGAGGGGTGAAGAAAGAGGGAAGAGGGGTGCAGAAAGAGGCACAACATGTGCAGAAAGAAGCAAGAAAGGGACAGAGAGAAGTGCAGAAAGAAGGAACAGAGCTGCAGAAAGAGGCAAGAGGGGTGCATAAAGAGGGAAGAGGGGTGCAGAAAGAGGCACAAGGGGTACAGAAAGAAGCAAGAGAGGTGCAGACAGAAACAAAAGAAGTGCAGAAAGAAGGAAGAGAGCTGCAGAAAGAGGCAGCGGGGTACAGAAATAGGGAAGAGAGGTGCAGAAAGAAACAAAAGAAGTGCAGAAAGAAGCAAGAAATTTGCAGAAAGACGCAAGAGAATTGCACAAAGAGGCAACAGAAGTGAAGAAAGAACCAAGAGAGGTGCAGAAAGAAGCTAGAGAGGTGCAGAAAGAGGAAGAAAGGTGTAGAAAGAGACAACAGAGGTGCAGAAAGAGGAAGAAAGGTACAGAAAGAAGCAAGAGAGGTACAGAAAGAAGCAATAGTAGTGCATAAAGAGGAAGAAAGATGCAGAAACAAGCAAGAGAAAAGCAGAAAGAAGCAACAGAGGTGCAGAATGAGGCAAGGGAAGTACAGAAAAAACCAACAGAGGTGCAGAAAGAAGGCAATAGGGGTGCAGAAAGAAGCAAAAGGGGTGCAGAAATTTTCAAAAGAGGTCCAGAAAGAAGCAAGAGCAGTGCAAAAAGAGCCAACAGAGGTGCACAAACAGATGAGAGGGGTGCAGAAGAGGCAAGAGAAGTGCAGAAAGAAGCAACAGAGGTGCAGAAGGAGGCAAGAGAACTGCAGAAAGAGGCAAGAGAGTTGCAAACACAGGCAAGAGAGGTGTAGAAAAAGGGAACAGGGGTGCAGAAAGAGGCAAGAGAGGTGCAGAAAGAGGCAAGAGGGGTGCAGAAAGAAGCAAGAGAGGTGCAGAAAGAAGCAAGAGAAGGGCAGAAAGAAACAACAGAGGTGTAGAAAGAGGCAAGAGGGGTGCAGAAAGAGGCAAAAGAAGTGCAGAAAGAAGCAACAGATGTGCAGAAGGAGGCAAGAGAAGTGCAGGAACAGGCAGAAGAGTTGCAGAAATGGGTAAAAGAGGTGCAGAAAGAAGCAAGAACAGTGCAGAAAGAAACAACAGAGGTGCAGAAGGAGACAAGAAGGGTGCTGAAAGAGGCAAGGGAAGTGCAGAAAGAAGCAAAAGAGGTGCAGAAAGAGGCAAGAGGGGTGCAGAAAGAGGCAAGAGAGGTACAGAAAGAGGCAAGAGAGGTGCACAAAGAGGAAAAGAGGGTGCAGAAAGAGGCAAGAGGGGTGCAGAATGAAGCAAGAGATGTGCAGAAAGAAGCAAGAGAAGTGCAGAAACAAGCAACTGAGGTGCAGAAAGAGGCAAGAGGGGTGCAGAAAGAGGCAAGAAAAGTGCAGAAACAAGTAACAGAGGTGTAGAACGAGGCATTAGAAGTACAGAAATAGGCAAGAGAGTTGCAGAAACAGGCAAAAGTGGTGCAGAAAGAAGGAAGAGGGGTGCAGAAAAAAGCAAGAGAGGTGCCGAAAGAAGAAAGAGAAGTGCAGAAAGAAGCAACAGAGGTGAAGAAAGGGGGTAGAGGGGTGGAGAAAGAGGCAAGAGGTGTAAAGAAAAAAACAGAAGAAGTGCAGAAAGAAGGAACAGAGGTGCAGAAAGAGGCAGCAGGGGTGCAGAACGAAGGAAGAGGGGTGCAGAAAGAGAGATGAGGGGTTCAGAAAGAAGCAAGAGAAGTGCAAAAAGAAGCAACAGAGGAGCAGAAAGACAGATGAGGGGTGGAACAAGAGAGAAGTGCGGTGCAGAAAGAGGCAAGAGGGTTGCAGAAAGAGGCAAAAGAGGTGCAGAAAGAAGCAAGAGAGGTGCAGAAATAAATAAAATAAGTGCAGAAAAAAGAAAGAGAGGTGCAGAAAGAGGCAGAAAGGGTGCAGAAAGAGGGAAGAAGGGTATGAAATAGGCACAAGGGGTGCAGAAAGAAGCAACAGAGGTACAGAAAGAAGCAACAGAGGTGCAGAAAGAGGGAACAGGGGTGGAGAAAGAGGCAAGAGAGGTGCAGAAAGGAGCAACAGAGATGCAGAAAGGGTGAGGGGGTGGAGTAAGAGGCAAGAGGGGTACAGAAAGAAGCAAGAGAGGTGCAGAAAGAAACAAAAGAAGTGCAGAAAGAAGGAACATAGGTGCAGAGAGAGGCAAGAGGGGTACACAAAGAGGGAAGAGGGATACAGAAACAGGCACAAGGGGTACAGATAGAAGCAAGAGAGCTTCAGAAAGAAGCAAAAGAAGTGCAGAAAGAAGCAACAGATATGCAGAAAGATGGAAGAGGGGTGTGGAAAGAGGCAAGAGAAGTATAGAAAGAAGCAACAGAGATGCAGAAAGGGGAAGAGGGGTGAAGGAAGAGGCAAGAGGGAAGCAGAGAGAAGCAAGAGAGGTGCAGAAAGAAACAAAAGAAATACAGAAAGAAGGAACAGAAATGCAGCAAGAGGGGTACAGAAAGAGGGAAGAGCGGTGCAGAAGAGGCACAAGAGGTGCAGAAAAAGCAAGAGAGATGCAGAAAGAAGCAAGAGTAGTGCAGAAAGAAGCAACAGACATGCAGAAATGGGGAAGAAGGATGGAGAAAGAGGCAAGAGGTGCGCAGAAAGAAGCAAGAGAGGTGCAGAAAGATACAAAAGAAGTGCAGAAAGAAGGAACAGAGGTGCAGAAAGAGGCAGGAGGGGTGCAGAAAGAGGGAAGAAGGGTGCAGAAAGAGGCACGAGGGGTGCAGAAAAAAGCGAGAGAGGTGCAGAAAGAAGAAACAGAGCTGCAGAAAGAGGCAAGAGGGGTGCAGAAAGAGGTAAGAGGGGTACAGAAAGATCCACGAGGGATGCAGAAAGAAGCAAGAGAGCTGCAGAAAGAAACAAACGAAGTGCAGAAAGAAGGAACAGAGGTGCAGAAAGAGTCAGGGGGTACAGTAAGAGGGAAGAGAGGTACAGAAAGAGGCATGAGAGGTGAAAGAAGAAGGGTGCAAAAAGAGGCACAACGTGTGCAGAAAAAACCAAGAGATGTGCAGAAAGAAACAAAAGAAGTGCAGAAAGAAGGAACAGAGGTGAAGAAAGAGGCAACAGAGGTGCAGAAATAGGGAAGAGGGGTGGAGAAAGAGGCAAGGGGGTGCAGAAAGAAGCAAGAGAGCTGCATAAAGAAACAAAAGGAGTGCAGAAAGAACTAACAGAGGTGCAGAAAGAGGTAAGAGGGGTGCAGAAAGAGGCAAAAGGGGTGCAGAAAGAAGTGAGAGGTGCAGAAAGAAACAAAAGAAGTGCAGAAATAAGGAGCAGAGGTGCAGAAAGAGGCAAGAGGAGTGCAGAAAGAGGGAAGAGGGGTATGAAAGAGGCACAAGGGGTGCAGAAAGAAGCAAGACAGGTACAGAAAGTAGCAATAGAGGTGCAGAAAGAGGGAAGAGTGGTGGAGAAAGAGACAAGAGGGGTGCAGAAAGAACCAAGAGAGGTACAGTAAGAAACAAAAGAAGTGCAGAAAGAAGGAACAGAGGTGCAGAGAGACACAAGAGGGGTGCAGAAAGAGGGAAGAGGGGCGCAGAAAGAGGCATGATGTGTGCAGAAAGAAGCAAGAAAGGGACAGAAAGAAGCAAGAGAAGTGCAGAAAGAAGCAACAGAGCTGCAGAAAGAGGCAAGAAGGGGTGCAGAAAGTGGGAAGAGGGGTACAGAAAGAGGCACAAGGGGTACAGAAAGAAGCAAGAGTGGTGTAGAAAGAAACAAAAGAAGTGCAGAAAGAAGGAACAGAGGTGCAGAAAGAGGCAGCGGGGTACAGAAAAAGGGAAGAGAGGTGCAGAAAGAGGCAAGGAAGGTGCAAAAGAGGGAAGAGGGGAGCAGAAAGAGGCACAAGGGGTGCCGAAAGAAGCAAGAGAAGTGCAGAAAGAAACAAAGGAAGTGCAGAAAGAAGGAACAGAGGTGCAGAAAGGGGCAACAGTGGTGTAGAAAGAGAGAAGAGGGGTGGAGAAAGAGGCAAGGGGATACAGAAAGAAGCAAGAGATATGCAGAAAGAAACAAAATAAGTGCAGAAAGAAGGAAAAGAGGTGCAGAAAGAGGCAACAGAGGTGCAGAAAGAGGGAAGAGTGGTGTAGAAAGAGGCAAGGGGTGCAGAAAGGAGCAAGAAATCTGCAGAAAGAAACAAAAGAAGTGTAGAAAGAAGGAGCAGAGGTGCAGAAAGAGGCAAGAGGGGTGCAGAAAGAGGCAAAAGTGGTGCAGAAAGAAGCGAGAGGTGCAGAAAGAAACAAAAGATGTGCAGAAAGAAGGAACAGAGGTGCAGAATGAGGCAAGAGGGGTGCAGAAAGAGGGAAGAAGGGTGCATAAAGAGGCACGAGGGGTGCAGAAAAAAGCGAGAGAGGTGCAGAAAGAAGCAACAGAGCTGTAGAAAGAGGCATGAGGGGTGCAGAAAGAGGTAAGAGGGGTTCAGAAAGAGGCACAAGGGATGCAGAAAGAAGCAAGAGTGGTGTAGAAAGAAACAAAAGAAGTGCAGAAAGAAGGAACAGAGGTGCAGAAAGAGGCAGCGGGGTACAGAAAAAGGGAAGAGAGGTGCAGAAAGAGGCAAGGAAGGTGCAAAAAGAGGGAAGAGGGGAGCAGAAAGAGGCACAAGGGGTGCCGAAAGAAGCAAGAGAAGTGCAGAAAGAAACAAAGGAAGTGCAGAAAGAAGGAACAGAGGTGCAGAAAGGGGCAACAGTGGTGTAGAAAGAGAGAAGAGGGGTGGAGAAAGAGGCAAGGGGATACAGAAAGAAGCAAGAGATATGCAGAAAGAAACAAAATAAGTGCAGAAAGAAGGAAAAGAGGTGCAGAAAGAGGCAACAGAGGTGCAGAAAGAGGGAAGAGTGGTGTAGAAAGAGGCAAGGGGTGCAGAAAGGAGCAAGAAATCTGCAGAAAGAAACAAAAGAAGTGTAGAAAGAAGGAGCAGAGGTGCAGAAAGAGGCAAGAGGGGTGCAGAAAGAGGCAACAGTGGTGCAGAAAGAAGCGAGAGGTGCAGAAAGAAACAAAAGAAGTGCAGAAAGAAGGAACAGAGGTGCAGAATGAGGCAAGAGGGGTGCAGAAAGAGGGAAGAAGGGTGCATAAAGAGGCACGAGGGGTGCAGAAAAAAGCGAGAGAGGTGCAGAAAGAAGCAACAGAGCTGTAGAAAGAGGCATGAGGGGTGCAGAAAGAGGTAAGAGGGGTTCAGAAAGAGGCACAAGGGATGCAGAAAGAAGCAAGAGAGCTGCAGAAGGAAACAAAAGTAGTGAAGAAAGAAGGAACAGAGGTGCAGAAAGAGGTAAGAGGGGTGAAGAAAGAGGCAAAACGGGTGCAGAAAGAAGCGAGAGGTGGAGAAAGAAACAAAAGAAGTGCAGGAAGAAGGAACAGAGGTGCAGAAAGAGGCAAGAGGAGCGCAGAAAGAGGGAAGAGGGGTGTGAAAGAGGAACGAGGGGTGCAGAAAGAAGCAAGACAGGTACAGAAAGTAGCAATAGAGGTGCAGAAAGAGGGAAGAGTGGTGGAGAAAGAGACAAGAGGGGTGCAGAAAGAATCAAGAGAGGTGCAGAAAGAAACAAAAAAAGTGCAGAAAGAAGGAACAGAGGTGCAGAGAGATGCAAGAGGGGTGCAGAAAGAGGGAAGAGGGGTGCAGAAAGAGGCACGACGGGTGCAGAAAGAAGCAAGAAAGGGACAGAGAGAAGTGCAGAAAGAAGCAACAGATCTGCAGAAAGAGGCAAGAGGGGTGCATAAAGAGGGAAGAGGGGTTCAGAAAGAGGCACATGGGGTACCGAAAGAAGCAAGAGAGGTGCAGACAGAAACAATAGAAGTGCAGAAAGAAGGAAGAGAGGTGCAGAAAGAGGCAGCGGGGTACAGAAAGAGGGAAGAGAGGTGCAGAAAGAGGCAACAGAGGTGCAAAAAGAGGGAAGAGGGGTGCAGAAAGAGGCACGAGGGGGGCAGAAAGAAGAAAGAGATGTGCAGAAAGAAACAAAGGAAGTGCAGAAATAAGGAACAGAGGTGCAGAAAGAGGTAACAGTGGTGCAGAAAGAGGTAACAGTGGTGCAGAAAGAGGAAAGAGGGGTGGAGAAAGAGGCAAGGGGGTGCAGAAAGAAGCAAGAGCTATGCAGAAAGAAACAAAAGAAGTGCAGAAAGAAGGAACAGAGGTGCTGAAAGAGGCAACAGAGGTGCAGAAAGAGGGAAGAGTGGTAGAGAAAGAGGCAAGGGGGTGCAGAAAGGAGCAAGAGAGCTGCAGAAAGAAACAAAAGAAGTGCAGAAAGAAGCAAGAAAGGTCCAGAAAGAGTAAGAAATGTGCAGAAAGAGGCAAGAGAAGTGCAGAAAGAAGCAAGAAATGTGCAGAAAGACGCAAGAGAAGTGCACAAAGAAGCAACAGAAGTGCAGAAAGTAAACAACAGAGGTGCAGAAAGAAGCTAGAGAGGTGCAGAAAGAAACAAAAGAAGTGCAGAAAGAAGGAACAGCTGTGCAGAATGAGGCAAGAGGGGTGCAGAAGAGGGAAGAAGGGTGCAGAAAGAGGCACAAGGGGTGCAGATAAAACGAAAGAGAGGTGCAGAAAGAAGCAACAGAGATGCAGAAAGAGGCAAGAGGGGTGCAGAAAGAGGTAAGAGGGGTTCAGAAAGAGGCACAAGGGATGCAGAAAGAGGCAAGAGAGCTGCAGAAAGAAATAAAAGTAGTGCAGAAAGAAGGAACAGAGGTGCAGTAAGAGGTAAGAGAGGTGAAGAAAGAGGTAAAACGGTTGCAGAAAGAAGCAAGAGGTGCAGAAAGAGGCAAGAGGAGCGCAGAAAGAGAGAAGAGGGGTGTGAAAGAGGCACGAGGGGTGCAGAAAGAAGCAAGACAGGTACAGAAAGTAGCAATAGAGGAGCAGAAAGAGGGAAGAGTGGTGGAGAAAGAGACAAGAGGGGTGCAGAAAGAAGCAAGAGAGGTGCAGAAAGAAGCAAAAAAAGTGCATAAAGATGGAACAGAGGTACAGAGAGATGCAAGAGGGGTGAAGAAAGAGGGAAGAGGGGTGGAGAAAGAGGCAAGGGGATACAGAAAGAAGCAAGAGATATGCAGAAAGAAACAAAAGAAGTGCAGAAAGAAGGAAAAGAGGTGCAGAAAGAGGCAACAGAGGTGCAGAAAGAGGGAAGAGTGGTGTAGAAAGAGGCAAGGGGTGCAGAAAGGAGCAAGAAATCTGCAGAAAGAAACAAAAGAAGTGTAGAAAGAAGGAGCAGAGGTGCAGAAAGAGGCAAGAGGGGTGCAGAAAGAGGCAAAAGTGGTGCAGAAAGAAGCGAGAGGTGCAGAAAGAAACAAAAGATGTGCAGAAAGAAGGAACAGATTGCAGAATGAGGCAAGAGGGGTGCAGAAAGAGGGAAGAAGGGTGCATAAAGAGGCACGAGGGGTGCAGAAAAAAGCGAGAGAGGTGCAGAAAGAAGCAACAGAGCTGTAGAAAGAGGCATGAGGGGTGCAGAAAGAGGTAAGAGGGTTCAGAAAGAGGCACAAGGGATGCAGAAAGAAGCAAGAGAGCTGCAGAAAGAAACAAAAGTAGTGAAGAAAGAAGGAACAGAGGTGCAGAAAGAGGTAAGAGGGTGAAGAAAGAGGCAAAACGGGTGCAGAAAGAAGCGAGAGGTGCAGAAAGAACAAAAGAAGTGCAGAAAGAAGGAACAGAGGTGCAGAAAGAGGCAAGAGGAGCGCAGAAAGAGGGAAGAGGGGTGTGAAAGAGGAACGAGGGGTGCAGAAAGAAGCAAGACAGGTACAGAAAGTAGCAATAGAGGTGCAGAAAGAGGGAAGAGTGGTGGAGAAAGAGACAAGAGGGGTGCAGAAAGAATCAAGAGAGGTGCAGAAAGAAACAAAAAAAGTGCAGAAAGAAGGAACAGAGGTGCAGAGAGATGCAAGAGGGGTGCAGAAAGATGCAAGAGGGGTGCAGAAAGAGGCAGCGGGTACAGAAAGAGGGAAGAGAGGTGCAGAAAGAGGCAACAGAGGTGCAAAAAGAGGGAAGAGGGGTGCAGAAAGAGGCACGAGGGGGCAGAAAGAAGAAAGAGATGTGCAGAAAGAAACAAAGGAAGTGCAGAAATAAGGAACAGAGGTGCAGAAAGAGGTAACAGTGGTGCAGAAAGAGGTAACAGTGGTGCAGAAAGAGGGAAGAGGGGTGGAGAAAGAGGCAAGGGGGTGGAGAAAGAAGCAAGAGCTGTGCAGAAAGAAACAAAAGAAGTGCAGAAAGAAGGAACAGAGGTGCAGAAAGAGGCAACAGAGGTGCAGAAAGAGGGAAGATTGGTAGAGAAAGAGGCAAGGGGGTGCAGAAAGGAGCAAGAGAGCTGCAGAAAGAAACAAAAGAAGTGCAGAAAGAAGCAAGAAAGGTCCAGAAAGAGTAAGAAATGTGCAGAAAGAGGCAAGAGAAGTGCAGAAAGAAGCAAGAAATGTGCAGAAAGACGCAAGAGAAGTGCACAAAGAAGCAACAGAAGTGCAGAAAGTAAACAAGAGAGGTGCAGAAAGAAGCTAGAGAGGTGCAGAAAGAAACAAAAGAAGTGCAGAAAGAAACAAAGAAGTGCAGAAAGAAGGAACAGCTGTGCAGAATGAGGCAAGAGGGGTGCAGAAAGAGGGAAGAAGGGTGCAGAAAGAGGCACAAGGGTGCAGATAAAACGAAAGAGAGGTGCAGAAAGAAGCAACAGAGATGCAGAAAGAGGCAAGAGGGGTGCAGAAAGAGGTAAGAGGGGTTCAGAAAGAGGCACAAGGGATGCAGAAAGAGGCAAGAGAGCTGCAGAAAGAAATAAAAGTAGTGCAGAAAGAAGGAACAGAGGTGCAGTAAGAGGTAAGAGGGGTGAAGAAAGAGGTACAACGGTTGCAGAAAGAAGCAAGAGGTGCAGAAAGAGGCAAGGGGAGTGCAGAAAGAGGGAAGAGTGGTGGAGAAAGAGACAAGAGGGTGCAGAAAGAAGCAAGAGAGGTGCAGAAAGAAGCAAAAAAAGTGCATAAAGATGGAACAGAGGTACAGAGAGATGCAAGAGGGGTGAAGAAAGAGGGAAGAGGGGTGCAGAAAGAGGCACAACGTGTGCAGAAAGAAGCAAGAAAGGGACAGGGAGAAGTGCAGAAAGAAGCAACAGAGCTGCAGAAAGAGGCAAGAGGGGTGCATAAAGAGGGAAGAGGGGTGCAGAAAGAGGCACAAGGGGTACAGAAAGAAGCAAGAGAGGTGCAGACAGAAACAAAAGAAGTACAGAAAGAAGGAAGAGAACTGAAGAAAGAGGCAGCGGGGTACAGAAATAGGGAAGAGAGGTGCAGAAAGAGGCAAGAGATGTGCAGAAAGAAACAAAGGAAGTGCAGAAAGAAGGAACAGAGGTGCAGAAAGGGGTAACAGTGGTGCAGAAAGAGGGAAAAGGGATGGAGAAAGAGGCAAAGGGTGCAGAAAGAGGCAGGAGGGGTGCAGAAAGAGGGAAGAAGGGTGCAGAAAGAGGCATGAGGGGTGCAGAAAAAAGCGAGAGAGGTGCAGAAAGAAGAAACAGAGCTGCAGAAAGAGGCAAGAGGGGTGCAGAAAGAGGTAAGAGGGGTGCAGAGAGATCCACGAGGGATGCAGAAAGAAGCAAGAGAGCTGCAGAAAGAAACAAACGAAGTGCAGAAAGAAGGAACAGAGGTGCAGAAAGAGTCAAGGGGGTACAGTAAGAGGGAAGAGAGGTGCAGAAAGAGGCATGAGAGGTGAAAAAAGAAGGAAGAAGGGTTCAAAAAGAGGCACGACGGATGCAGAAAGAAGCAAGAGATGTGCAGAAAGAAACAAAAGAAGTGCAGAAAGAAGGAACAGAGGTGAAGAAAGAGGCAACAGAGGTGCAGAAAGAGGGAAGAGTGGTATAGAAAGAGGCAAGGGGTGCAGAAAGGAGCAAGAAATCTGCAGAAAGAAACAAAAGTAGTGCAGAAAGAAGGAACAGAGGTGCAGAAAGAGGTAAGAGGGGTGAAGAAAGAGGTAAAACGGGTGCAGAAAGAAGCGAGAGGTGCAGAAAGAAACAAAAGAAGTGCAGAAAGAAGGAACAGAGGTGCAGAAAGAGGCAAGAGGAGTGCAGAAAGAGAGAAGAGGGGTGTGAAAGAGGCACGAGGGGTGCAGAAAGAAGAAAGACAGGTACAGAAAGTAGCAATAGAGGAGCAGAAAGAGGGAAGAGTGGTGGAGAAGGAGACAAGAGGGGTGCAGAAAGAAGCAAGAGAAGTGCAGAAAGAAGTAAAAAAAGTGCAGAAAGATGAAACAGAGATACAGAGAGATGCAAGAGGGGTGCAGAAAGAGGGAAGAAGGGTGCAGAAAGAGGCACGACGTGTGCAGAAAGAAGCAAGAAAGGGTCAGAGAGAAGTGCAGAAAGAAGCAACAGAGCTGCAGAAAGAGGCAAGAGGGGTGCATAAAGAGGGGAGAGGGGTGCAGAAAGAGGCACAAGGGATACAGAAAGAAGCAAGAGAGGTGCAGACAGAAACAAAAGAAGTACAGAAAGAAGGAAGAGAGCTGCAGAAAGAGTCAGCAGGGTACAGAAATAGGGAAGAGAGGTGCAGAAAGAGGCAAGAGAGGTGCAAAAAGAGGTAAGAGGGGTGCAGAAAGAGGCACGAGGGGTGCAGAAATAAGCAAGAGATGTGCAGAAAGAAACAAAGGAAGTGCAGAAAGAAGGAACAGAGGTGCAGATAGAGGTAACAGTGGTGCAGAAAGAGGGAAGAGGGATGGAGAAAGAGGCAAGGGGTGCAGAAAGAGGCAGGATGGGTGCAGAAAGAGGGAAGAAGGGTGCAGAAAGAGGCACGAGGGGTGCAGAAAAAAGCGAGAGAGGTGCTGAAAGAAGAAACAGAGCTGCAGAAAGAGGCAAGAGGGGTGCAGAAAGTGGTTAGAGGGGTGCAGAAAGATCCACAAGGGATGCAGAAAGAAGCAAGAGAGCTGCAGAAAGAAACAAACGAAGTGCAGAAAGAAGGAACAGAGGTGCAGAAAGAGTCAGGGGATACAGTAAGAGGGAAGAGAGGTGCAGAAAGAGGCATGAGATGTGAAAAAAGAAGGAAGAAGGGTGCAAAAAGAGGCACGACGGGTGCAGAAAGAAGCAAGAGATGTGCAGAAAGAAACAAAAGAAGTGCAGAAAGAAGGAGCAGAGGTGCAGAAAGAGGTAAGAGGGGTGCAGAAAGAGGCAAAAGGGGTGCAGAAAGAAGTGAGAGGTACAGAAAGAAACAAAAGAAGTGCAGAAATAAGGAGCAGATGTGCATAAAGAGGCAAGAGGAGCGCAGAAAGAGGGAAGAGGGGTGTGAAAGAGGCACAAGGGGTGCAGAAAGAAGCAAGAAAGGTACAGAAAGTAGCAATAGAGGTGCAGAAATAGGGAAGAGTGGTGGAGAAAGAGACAAGAGGGGTGCAGAAAGAAGCAAGAGAGGTACAGTAAGAAACAAAAGAAGCGCAGAAAGAAGGAACAGAGGTGCAGAGAGACACAAGAGGGGTGCAGAAAGAGAGAAGAGGGGTGCAGAAAGAGGCACGATGTAGGAAGGTGGAATCTGACTATATGGTTGCCCCCATTTTTTTTCCTGGTGTTTTTCTGGTTTATGACTTAGTTGGGCTGGGATCCTGCTAATCAGGGCCCCAGCCTCTCTGTTCTCTCTAAATGACTTGGAGTGCACTCTAGGTGCACTAGTGATTGGATACTGTGGTACCTTATGAGTCCCTAGTATATGGTACCTTAGGTACCAAGGGCATGGGTACTTCACAGGCCTACCACACAAGGGGCCTGTAACATTGAAATCTCCATTGCGCTGACTCGTACCAGGTTCGCGTCTGTGTTAGACACAGCGCGTCCATCTCCCTTGCAACTCTATCTGTAACCGCGTCCTTCGACTCGTACAAGGACCGATCGGTGTGTTCGCCTCGAACACGCAAGGGATCTTTAACATTGAAATCTCAATCGCGTCTGTTCGCATAGACTCGTACAGGATTCGCACCGGTGCCAGGACACCGCGTCCGTCCCCTGTGGGTCTCCTACAACTACCTGGGGTGGTTCTTGGGGGTCCCTCGATTCTAGATGCCCTAGACCTAGGTCTAGCCAAACTAAGATTGTGATATTCGATTGTGCTAAACTTATTTTTATAACATTTGACTTGTACATATGTTCCTGACTTCTAATCTCATAAAGAGATTAGTAGAGAGTTGTTTATTAATAAATACATATATATTTGATATATATACCTGTGTGGTGTCTTTTCATTTGGTGATTCAAGAGATTGTGTGGTAAAACAAGCTGCTTTACATTCCTTCAAGACTTAGCCTGAAGGCTGCTCTCCTCAGCTACTACTAGGATAGCTTTCTATAAAGGTTGTCTTAAACCTATCTACCATAAGAGTCGAATTGTTCTGGTGCAAGGTGTCCACTTTAATTAGTGAACAGCATATACCAGGCCAACTTCTCACATTGGTGGGCAGCGTGTGGGATTCCAGCTTGCTATTGTTTTACCAGAAAATCTCTATTTGAATTACTAACTGAAAACCACTATAGGTACTTAAGGTACATATAAAGTCAAGCTTAGTATCAATAAGTTCTACTGAACTTAGAGCTGTGTGCCAAGGGATAGCACACCCTTTCTACAGCTCAAGCTAGTATCAGTAGGCCACAAACTAGTGTAGGTAGTACCACACTGCACAACACTAGAATGTCCTTAAAGGGTGGAACCAGTGGATCCACTCAGCCTCAGTATAAGGACATGGCTTTCTCTGACTTGAGAGCCATGTGTGTTGAAAGACACCTGAAGACTAGGACAGAGTCCCTCCACACTACACCTGATAGATCTGCTGACAGCAGATGATCTTAGATTGGCTCTAGGAGCTAATGCGTCTGAATCAGGGGTGGGTCAATTACAGTGTCTGGGTCAGATGATGAAAATCCAGAATGACCAAGACTCTGTGATTGAAGGGCCAGGCTCCAAGGGGCCTGAAAAGGACAGAGAATTCTCCCTAAGAGAACTGACAGAGTGGATGAGAGGCATAGGTCCCCTTCCAGGGAATCTGACCACTCTTATCACTCTGGCAGAGAATTTGTCCAGCAGAGGAACTCATACTTTCCCATAAGAGAGACCTCCTCTGAAAGAATGTGCAAACTGCTGCAGTATGAGGAAGCAAGAGTTGCCCTCAGAACCAAGCAGTTGGCACTGGATAGAGAAGCCCTGGAGATCCAGAGAGCTTCTAGAAGAGAGGGGTTAGAACCCCTTGGTGGCAGCAACAGTGTCCCTAGAGGCAGAGAATATATTCCAGACCATAGGAACCTGTGCAAGGTTGTTCCTCCCTACCAGAGTGGGGATGATATCCACAAGTGGATAACTGCTATGGAGAGGGCCTGTAGAGTACAGCAGGTCCACCAAAAGCAGTGGGCAGCAATCTTGTGGCTCTCCTTTTCAGACAAAGGTAGAGACAAGCTCCTCACTGTTAGAGAAGAGGATGCTGATAATTATGAAGTCCTGAAGAGTGCACTGATAGATGGGTTTGGCTTAACCACTGAGTAGTACAGGTTGAAGTTCAGAGACACCCAGAAGGCACAGACTCAGGACTGGACTGACTTTGTAGATTGTGCAACCAAGGCTCTGGAGGGTTGGCTGATTGGCAGTAGGGTTACTGATCTCAAAGGATTGTACAATTTGATTATGAGGAGCAGATCCTTAATAATTGTCAAAACCAGCTTTTACACCAGTACCTGGTGGACTCTGATCTGACCTCTCCCCAAGAATTGGGAAAGAAGGCAGACAAATGGGTCAGAACCAGGGTAAGGCCTAAGAATCAGGGTGGTGACCAGAAGAAAGATTCTACCAAGTCCCAAGAGAAAGGTGGGGATAAATCTAAGGATAAGTCCACTACAGGGCCCCAAAAGTCCTCTTCTGGGGGTGGGTCCCAAACTCCTTCCTCTCCTGAAAAGAAACCATATTGCCATGTCTGTAAAAAGCCTGGACACTGGAAAACTGATCCCAGTTGTCCCAGGATTGGCAATAAAGAAAATGTTCCTCCAGCAACTACTACCACCCCTCCTGGTACTACCAGTAGTAATCCTCCAGTTGGGAGTAGTGCACCCAAAAAGTTAGGTGCTTTTGCAAAAGGAACAGAGGTGGGCCCTAGTTTAGACAGGTCCCCCTCAACAGACTCCTCAGACTCTGATGGTGGTATAGGCTTTGCCACCTTTACCATGGGTCCCACTGCATTGGGCAGGTACAGACTGGAGCCAATGATTAATGGTCAGAAGGCTGTGGCATTCAGGGACACAGGGGCTAGTGTCACCATGGTGGCAGGGAAACTAGTCCCCCCTCACCAGCTTTTACCTGAGTTTAAATACCAGGTGACCAACATTGATGGTGTCAGGACAGATCACCCCATGGCCATAGTCAATCTCAGCTGGGAGGGGGTCACAGGCCCAAAAAGAGTGGCAGTGTCCCCCCAACTTGCCTGTAGATTGCCTGATGGGCAATGATTTGGAAATTTCAGCCTGGGCTGAAGTTGAACACCAAACCCATCTGAGGATGCTAGGCGTCCCTGAAAAAGCTAGTGGGGCTGTGATGGCCACACCCCCAGCCCAGGGAAATTTTGGAGAGATGGAGCCTGGAAGAATGGCCCACTCTCCCCAAAAGAGAGCACAAGGGTTGAAGAACAGTCTTCTTCCTCCAGACAGTAGGTAAGGGTCAGCCTCCTCAGGGAACTGACCCTACCCCTAGTGAAGGAACTGCCCCAGAGATAGTCAGGCCTGGCCTGGCCACACCCCTGATGGCAGAGGACCCTTCCAAGGTGGTACCCAGTCTGGAGCAGGTAACCTGCCCCTCTCTACCCTGCCTCAGTCAGCCCAGGGCTGCAGAGGTCAGGGAGGTCAGTGGACCCCCAGGGCCCCCTGTCCAGAGGAACCCCCATCAGCAGATTAGGGGCACCCAGTCTAGTAGCCCTAGCCAGGTGAAAATTCCTCAACACACTGAGGGATCCCCCATACCTTTGTGTAGGGACCTCCCCAGAAGGACTCTGTTAGGCAAGGGCAAACCTGGGACCAAAAGGTTCCAAACCTGCCATGTCCCTCCAGTGGTCCATCCAAAGGGACCCAACCCCCAGCTGTAGGCAGCCAAAGGTTGACCCCTAGAGCAAAGTGCAACTCAGTCATGGAAAGACAGGCATACATGGTGACCAGTGATCTGAGGGAGCTGAGACCAACCTTCCTAGGGCCTCACTTCCCTACTCAGACACCTAACCAGCCTTGTACTTTATCCAAGCACACCACAGGTAGTAATTCCCCATGGTGGAGACCCTCTCATACCCTTAGGGTGAGGGATTGCTTAGTGGACCATAAGACAGGGGCAACCATGCTAGTGCAGGTGCTTCCTTATATGGCCACTTAGTCAATAAAGGCTCAACTGGCCAAGGTTAGCCTTATCTCCTTTTGTTTGGGTGGGGGTTATGTAGGAAGGTGGAATCTGACTATATGGTTGCCCCCACTTTTTTCCTGGTGTTTTGCTGGTTTATGACTTAGTTGGGCTGGGATCCTGCTAATCAGGCCCCAGCCTCTCTGTTCTCTCTAAATGACTTGGAGTGCACTCTAGGTGCACTAGTGATTGGATACTGTGGTACCTTATGAGTCCCTAGTATATGGTACCTTAGGTACCAAGGGCATAGGTACTTCACAGGCCTACCAGGGGCTGAAGCATGTATTATGCCAACCCTGGGAAGCAGACTAAATCTGACACCACAGGCCTGCTACTGCAGCCTGGGTGAGGAGGTGCTAGCACCCCTCACTGAGATATAGGTTTCCTATATCTCTCCTGCACACACATTTAAACCTATCAGTCACCCCTAAGGCAGGCCCTATCAATCCTGAGGGCAGGGTGCTTGGTTCCTATGTGAGAGGGTGCCTCTGCCTGAGCAGGGCCCCTCTGCAGCTCTCAGAGTCCATTCTCTGGTGCTGTTTGTGGATGCGGTTAAACCATATACTTTTAAGTGCATTATATCCTCGCGGTAAAATGCTAACTTTGGAATGGCTGCATCAAAACATGTCGTGTTTGGTGTCAAACATCTTGGAATACTACCCCCCGCCAGTCCTGGCGGCGGGAGTAGCATTCCACCCTTCTAGAGGGATAGACATGTACCTACTGTGGAAACGCGGTAGAATCCTGCAGAGCCCTGGCATCACAAAATGGATGCCACCAGTCACAGACACTGGGCTGCCCTCCTGCTGATGACCAACACTCGCAGTGGAGGAAGCCCAACAATAGATATCCTGTCCCAGGGGGGTGTGACCACCTCCCAGACAGGGTTTAGTGTATTGGGGCTGGGTGGGTGCACTCTTAGAGTGCTTTGAAGTCCTGCACTGGGGAGCAGAAGGCTCCTCTGTGCATATGCCAGTTCAAACCGGCTCAGGGGCTACCTGCCCCTGCTCTGGCGCGAAACTGGACAAAGGGAAGTGGGTGTAACCACCCACTCCCCTGACCCTCCCATAGGTGGGGTCATAGAGCTAGTCCCTCCCTTCTTTTAGTATAAGAGGGGAACCTGTGCATTGCACCCTAGATATCCCTGGACGACGCTCTAAAGAAGAATCCCGGACCTTCGACGTTCCACTACCTTTGGAAGACTGAAGAATCTCCCTTGGAGTCAAGGAGTGACTCCCCTGCTTGGCAGGCACCAAAAACTACAAACGACGGTCGCAAACTACGCCACTCCCGCCAGAGTCCGAAGTCCCTGCAGCCCAAGAAGTGGATTTCCTGACTTCTCAAAGGCCATCGTGGGTCTCCTGCAAAGCTGAGGCCAGTGGACCCCAAGAGTGATGAGGAACCGTGACCCCTGGGTACCGTGCACTATTGTCGAGTGCAACCCCTTCACAACATTCTACGAACTTGTGCTTTGGAAAACCTGTGGTCCTAGCCTCCAGCAGAAATCCCTCCGAAGATCAGAGGCCTACCACGTCTTGAGTGACCGTGGGCCCCTGTTGAGCGAATCCTCCCGAGGCGTCTTTGCAATCCCTTGCCAGCCGGCTTGTGGGACCCCAGAAGGCTTTTCTACAGAACCAAAGAGCTCCCCTGGTTGCTCCAGGCCTGCCCTGACTTACCCTTGCTGGGTGAGTCCCTCAGACCTTGCTGGTTTGCGCCATTGACTTTTTACACTTTCCCCGAGACTTGCTGTTACCAAGGCTTGTTGGCTCTAATCGAGTCGCCGACACTGCAGTAAGCTGCAGACATTGTGGGACACGCCGAATCCAGCTTCTGGTCATCGTCGATACCTCCTGGACCTCGTGGCTGAAGAGTCAATGCACCTGTGAATGACCTGAATCTTGCAACGACGGTGGGCATCCATCTTCCTTGCCCCGAGTCACTGCCAAGTGACTTTGAACACTGTCCCCTCTGCTTTCAGGTCTTCCATCTTCTGAATCCAGGCTTGGATTCCTCCGGACACTTCTCCTATCGCCGCAAGCAGCAAGTCTTCACTGGCTCCCATTGAAAACGACGCTGTTACCCGATACCAAAGAACACCTATGCTCCCCTGGGTGAGGTAACTTCAGCACTACAGTGCTCCTGTGGGTGTGGGCCCTAGAACTACTTACCCTGTAAGTGACTTGCTTGTAGCTACCCTAGAAGTGCCCTAAAACTCTTATTTTCCAAGTGCGACAATTGCGCTGACTCGTACAGGGTTCGCGTCTGTGTTAGACACATCGCGTCCATCTCCCTTGTAACACTATCTATAACCGTGTCCTTCGACTCATACTGAGTCCGATCGGTGTTCTCCTCGAGCACACATGGGGCCTGTAACTTTGAAATCTCCATTGCGCTGACTCGTATCAGGTTCGCGTCTGTGTTAGACACAGCGCGTCCATCTCCCTTGAAACTCTATCTGTAACCGCGTCCTTCGACTCGTACAAGGACCGATCGGTGTGTTCGCCTCGAACACGCAAGGGACCTTTAACATTGAAATCTCAGTCGCGTCTGTTCGCATAGACTCGTACAGGACTCGCACCGGTGCCAGGACACCGCGTCCGTCCCCTGTGGGTCTCCTACAACTACCTGGGGTGGTTCTTGGGGGTCCCTCGATTCTAGATGCCCTAGACCTAGGTCTAGCCAAACTAAGTTTGTGATATTCGATTGTGCTAAACTTATTTTGATAACATTTGACTTGTACATATGTTCCTGACTTCTAATCTCATAAAGAGATTAGTAGAGAGTTGTTTATTAATAAATACATATATATTTGATATATATACCTGTGTGGTGTCTTTTCATTTGGTGATTCAAGAGATTGTGTGGTAAAACAAGCTGCTTTACATTCCTTCAAGACTTAGCCTGAAGGCTGCTCTCCACAGCTACCACTAGGATAGCTTTCTATAAAGGTTGTCTTAAACCTATCTACCATAAGAGTCGAATTGTTCTGGTGCAAGGGGTCCACTTTAATTAGTGAACAGCATATACCAGGCCAACTTCTCACACACGATGTGTGCAGAAAGAAGCAAGAAAGGGACAGAAAGAAGCAAGAGAAGTGCAGAAAGAAGCAACAGAGCTGCAGAAAGAGGCAAGCGGGGTGCAGAAAGAGGCACAAGGGGTACAGAAAGAAGCAAGAGTGGTGCAGAAAGAAACAAAAGAAGTGCAGAAAGAAGGAGCAGAGGTGCAGAAAGAGGCAGCGGGGTACAGAAAAAGGGAAGAGAGGTACAGAAAGAGGCAAGAGAGGTGCAAAAAGAGGGAAGAGGGGAGCAGAAAGAGGCACGAGGGGTGCAGAAAGAAGCAAGAGATGTGCAGAAAGAAACAAAGGAAGTGCAGAAAGAAGGAACAGAGGTGCAGAAAGGGGCAACAATGGTGTAGAAAAAGAGAAGAGGGGTGGAGAAAGAGGCAAAGGGATACAGAAACAAGCAAGAGATGTGCAGAAAGAAACAAAAAAAGTGCAGAAAGAAGGAACAGAGGTGCAGAAAGAGGCAACAGAGGTGCAGAAAGAGGGAAGAGTGGTGCAGAAAGAGGCAAGAGGGTGCAGAAAGGAGCAAGAGAGCTGCAGAAAGAAACAAAAGAAGTGCAGAAAGAAGGAAGCAGAGGTGCAGAAAGAGGCAAGAGGGGTGCACAAAGAGGCAACAGTGGTGCAGAAAGAAGCAAGAGAGGTGCAGAAAGAAGCAAAAGAAGTGCAGAAAGAAGGAACAGAGGTGCAGAAAGAGGCAAGAGAGGTGCAGAAAGAGGGAAGAAGGGTGCAGAAAGAGGCACGAGGGGTGCAGAAAGAAGCGAGAGAGGTGCAGAAAGAAGCAAGAGAGCTGCAGAAAGAGGCAAGAGGGGTGCAGAAAGAGGTAAGACGGGTGCAGAAAGAGGCAAAAGGGGTGCAGAAAGAAGTGAGAGTTGCAGAAAGAAACAAAAGAAGTGCAGAAATAAGGAGCAGAGGTGCAGAAAGAGGCAAGAGGAGCGTAGAAAGAGGGAAGAGGGGTGCAGAAAGAGGCACAAGAGGTGCAGAAAGAAGCAAGACAGGTACAGAAAGTAGCAATAGAGGTGCAGAAAGAGGGAAGAGTGGTGCAGAAAGAGGCAAGAGGGGTGCAGAAAGAAGCAAGAGAGGTACAGTAAGAAACAAGAGAAGTGCAGAAAGAAGGCAACAGAGGTGCAGAAAGAGACAAGAGAGGTGCAGAAAGAGGGAAGAGAGGTGCAGAAAGAGGCAACGGAGGTGCAGAAAGAGGCAAGAGAGGTGCAGAAAGAGGCAAGAGAGGTGCAGAAAGAGGGAAGAGGGGTGCAGAAAAGGGCAAGAGAGGTGCAGAAAGAAGAAAGAGATGTGCAGAAAGAAAGCAAAGGAGGTGCAGAAAGAAGGAAGAGAGGTGCAGAAAGAGGTAAGAGAGGTGCAGAAAGAGGCAACAGAGGTGCAGAAAGAGGGAAGAGGGGTGGAGAAAGAGGCAAGGAGGTGCAGAAAGAAGCAAGAGATGTGCAGAAAGAAACAAGAGAAGAGCAAACGGATGCAACAGAGGTGCAGAAAGAGCCAAGAGAGGTACAGAAAGAGGCAAGAGAGGTGGAGAAAGAGGCACGAGGTGCAGAAAGAAGCAAGAGAGCTGCAGAAAGAAACAAGAGAAGTGCAGAATGAAGCAAGAGAGGTGCTAGAAAGAGGCAAGAGAAGTGCAGAAAGAGGCAAGAGAAGTGCAGAAAGAAGCAAGAAAGGTGCAGAAAGAAGCAAGAGAAGTGCAGAAAGAAGCAACAGAAGTGCAGAAAGTAAGCAACAGAGGTGCAGAAAGAAGCTAGAGAGGTGCAGAAAGAAGCAAAAGAAGTGCAGAAAGAAGGAACAGAGGTGCAGAAAGAGGCAAGAGGAGTGCAGAAAGAGGCAAGAAGGGTGCAGAAAGAGGCACGAGGAGTGCAGAAAGAAGCAAGAGAGGTGCAGAAAGAAGCAACAGAGCTGCAGAAAGAGGCAAGAGAGGTGCAGAAAGAGGCAAGAGGGGTGCAGAAAGAGGCAAGAAGGATGCAGAAAGAAGCAAGAGAGGTGCAGAAAGAAGCAAAGAGAAGTGCCAAAAGAAGCAACAGAGGTGCAGAAAGAGGCGAGAGAGGTGAAGAAAGAGGCAAGACGGGTGCAGAAAGAAGCAAGAGAGGTGCAGAAAGAAACAAGAGAAGTGCAGAAAGAAGGAACGAGAGGTACAGAAAGAGGTAAGAGGGGTGCAGAACGAGGCAAGAGGGATGCAGAAAGAAGTAAGAGAGGTGCAGAAAGAAACAAGAGAGGTGCAGAAAGAAGCAACAGAGGTGCAGAAAGAGGCAAGAGGAGTGCAGAAAGAGGGAAGAGAGGTGTAGAAAGAGGCACAAGGGGTGCAGAAAGAAGCAAGACAGGTGCAGAAAGTAGCAATAGAGGAGCAGAAAGAGAGCAAGAGTGGTGCAGAAAGAGACAAGAGAGGTGCAGAAAGAAGCAAGAGAGGTGCATAAAGAAGCAAGAAGTGCAGAAAGATGGAACAGAGGTACAGAAAGAGGCAAGAGAGGTGCAGAAAGAGGCAAGAGAGGTGCAGAAAGAGGCACAGACGTAGTGCAGAAAGAAGCAAGAAAGGTGACAGAGAGAAATGCAGAAAGAAGGAACAGAGCTGCAGAAAGAGGCAAGAGGGGTGCATAAAGAGGGAAGAGAGGGTGCAGAAAGAGGCACAAGGGGTGCAGAAAGAAGCAAAGAGAGGTGCAGACAGAAGCAAAGAAGTGCAGAAAGAAGGCAAGAGAGGTGCAGAAAGAGGCAGAGGGGTGCAGAAATAGGGCAAGAGAGGTGCAGAAAGAAGCAAGAGAGGTGCAGAAAGAGGTAAGAGAGGTGCAGAAAGAGGCAACGAGGGGTGCAGAAAGAAGCAAGAGATGTGCAGAAAGAAGACAAAGGAAGTGCAGAAAGAAGGAACAGAGGTGAAGAAAGAGGTAACAGTGGTGCAGAAAGAGGGAAGAGGATGCAGAAAGAGGCAAGAGGGTGCAGAAAGAAGCAAGAGCTGTGCAAAAAGAAACAAAAGAAGTGCAGAAAGAAGGAACAGAGGTGCAGAAAGAGGCAACATAGGTGCAGAAAGAGGGAAGAGTGGTGGAGAAAGAGGCAAGGGGTACAGAAAGGAGCAAGAGAGCTGCAGAAAGAAAGAAAAGAAGTGCAGAAAGAAGCAAGACAGGTGCAGAAACGAGTAAGAAATGTGCAGAAAGAGGCAAGAGAAGTGCAGAAAGAAGCAAGAAAGGTGCAGAAAGAGGCAAGAGAAGTGCACAAAGAAGCAACAGAAGTGCAGAAAGTAAACAAGAGAAGTGCAGAAAGAAGCAAGAGAGGTGCAGAAAGAGGAAGAAAGGTACAGAAAGAGACAAGAGAGGTGCAGAAAGAGGCAAGACAGGTGCAGAAAGAAGCAAGAGAAGTACAGAAAGAAGCAATAGTAGTGCAGAAAGAGGAAGAAAGATGCAGAAACAAGCAAGAGAAGTGCAGAAAGAAGCAACAGAGGTGCAGAAAGAGGCAAGAGAAGTGCAGAAAGAAGCAAGAGAGTTGCAGAAACAGGCAAAAGAGGTGCAGAAATGAAGCAAGAGCAGTGCAGAAAGAAGCAACAGAGGTGCAGAAGGAGGCAAGAGAACTGCAGATAGAGGCAATAGAGTTGCAGAAACAGGAAAGAGAGGTGCAGAAAAAGGGAACAGGAGTGCAGAAAGAGGCAAGAGAGGTGCAGAAAGAGGCAAGAGGGGTGCAGAAAGAAGCAAGAGAGGTGCAGAAAGAAGCAAGAGAAGTGCAGAAACAAACAATAGAGGTGCAGAAAGAGGCAAGAGAGGTGCAGAAAGAGGCAAGAGAAGTGCAGAAAGAAGCAACAGAGGGTGCAGAAGGAGGCAAGAGAAGTGCAGAAAGAGGCAGAAGAGTTGCAGAAAGCAGGCAATAGAGGTGCAGATATAAGCAAGAGCAGTGCAGAAAGAACCAACAGAGGTGCAGAAGGAGGCAAGAGGGGTGAAGAAATTTGCAAGAGAGGTGCAGAAAGAAACAAGAACAGTGCAGAAAGAAACAACAGAGGTGCAGAAGGAGACAAGAAGGGTGCAGAAAGAGGCAAGAGAAGTGTAGAAAGAAGCAAAAGAGGTGCAGAAGGAGGCAAGAGGGGTACAGAAAGAGGCAAGAGAGGTACAGAAAGAAGCAAGAGAGGTGCACAAAGAGGAAAGAAGGGTGCAGAAAGAGGCAAGAGGGGTGCAGAAAGAAGCAAGAGATGTTCAGAAAGAAGCAAGAGAAGTGCAGAAACAAGCAACAGAGGTGCAGAAAGAGGCAAGAGGGGATGCAGAAAGAGGCAGGAAAAGTGCAGAAATAAGCAACAGAGGTGTAGAAAGAGGCATTAGAAGTACAGAAAGAGGCAAGAGAGTTGCAGAAACAGGCAAAAGAGGTGCAGAAAGAAGGAAGAGGGTGCAGAAAGAAGCAAGATAGGTGCAGATAGAAGAAAGAGAAGTGCAGAAAGAAGCAACAGAGGTACAGAAAGAGGCAAGAGAGGTAAAGAAAGAAACAAAAGAAGTATAGAAAGAAGGAACAGAGGTGCGAGAAAGAGGCAAGCAGGGGTGCAGAACAGAGGGAAGAGAGGTGCAGAAAGAGGCACAAGAGGTTCAGAAAGAAGCAAGAGAAGTGCAGAAAGAAGCAACAGAGGAGCAGAAAGACGGATGAGGGGTGGAACAAGAGAGAAGTGCGATGCAGAAAGAGGCAAGAGGGGTGCAGAAAGAAGCAAGAGAGGTGCAGAAAGAAGTAAAAGAAGAGCAGAAAGAAGAAAGAGAGGTGCAGAAAGAGGCATGAAGAGGTGCAGAAAGAGGGAAGAGGGGTATGAAATAGACACAAGGGGTGCAGAAAGAAGCAACAGAGGTGCAGAAAGAAGCAACAGAGGTGCAGAAAGAGGGAACAGGGGTGGAGAAAGAGACAAGAGAAGTGCAGAAAGGAGCAACAGAGATGCAGAAAGGGGTAGAGGGGTAGAGTAAGAGGCAAGAGGGGTGCAGAAAGAAGCAAGAGAGGTGCAGAAAGAAACAAAAGAAGTGCAGAAAGAAGGAACATAGGTGCAGAGAGAGGCAAGAGAGGTGCACAAAGAGGGAAGAGGGATACAGAAACAGGCACAAGAGGTACAGATAGAAGCAAGAGAGCTTCAGAAAGAAGCAAGAGAAGTACAGAAAAAGCAACAGAGGTGCAGAAAGATGGAAGAGGGTGTAGAAACAGGCAAGAGAAGTATAGAAAGAAGCAACAGAGATGCAGAAAGAGGGAAGAAGGGTGAAGGAAGAGGCAAGAGAGATAGCAGAAAGAAGCATGAGAGGTGCAGAAAGAAACAAGAAGAACAGAAAGAAGGAACAGATATGCAGAAAGAGGCAAGAGGGGTGCAAAAAGAGGAAGAGCGGTGCAGTAAGAGGCACAAGAGGTGCAGAAAAAGCAAGAGAGATGCAGAAAGAAGCAAGAGTAGTGCAGAAAGAAGCAACAGACATGCAGAAATGGGGAAGAAGAGGTGGAGAAAGAGGCAAGAGGGGTGCAGAAAGACGCAAGAGAGGTGCAGAAAGAAGAAACAGAGGTGCAGATAGAGGCAGGAGGGGTGCAGAAAGAGGGAAGAAGGGTGCAGAAAGAGGCACGAGGGATGCAGAAAAAAGCGAGAGAGGTGCAGAAAGAAGAAACAGAGCTGCAGAAAGATGCAAGAGGGGTGCAAAAAGAGGTAAGAGGGGTGCAGAAAGAGGCACGAGGGGTGCAGAAATAAGCAAGAGATGTGCAAAAAGAAACAAAAGAAGTGCAGAAAGAAGGAACAGAGGTGAAGAAAGAGGTAACTGTGGTGCAGAAAGAGGGAAGAGGGATGGAGAAAGAGGCAAGGGGTGCAGAAAGAAGCAAGAGCTGTGCAGAAAGAAACAAGAGAAGTGCAGAAAGAAGGAACAGAGGTGCAGAAAGAGGCAAGAGTGGTGGAGAAAGAGACAAGAGGTGCAGAAAGAAGCAAGAGAGCTGCAGAAAGAAACAAAAGATGTGCAGAAAGAAGCAAGACAGGTGCAGAAACGAGTAAGAAATGTGCAGAAAGAGGCAAGAGAAGTGCAGAAAGAAGCAAGAAATGTGCAGAAAGACGCAAGAGAAGTGCAGAAAGAAGCAACAGAAGTGCAGAAAGTAAACAAGAGAAGTGCAGAAAGAAGCTAGAGAGGTGCAGAAAGAGGAAGAAAGGTGTAGAAAGAGACAAGAGAGGTGCAGAAAGAGGAAGACAGGTACAGAAAGAAGCAAGAGAAGCACAGAAAGAAGCAATAGTAGTGCATAAAGAGGAAGAAAGATGCAGAAACAAGCAAGAGAAAAGCAGAAAGAAGCAACAGAGGAGCAGAAAGAGGCAAGGGAAGTACAGAAAGACGCAAGAGAGTTGCAGAAACAGGCAAAATAGGTGCAAAATGAAGCAAGAGCAGTGCAGAAAGAACCAACAGAGGTGCAGAAGGAGGCAAGAGAACTGCAGATAGACGCAATAGAGTTGCAAAAACAGGCAAGAGAGGTGCAGAAAAAGGGAACAGGGGTGCAGAAAGAGGCAAGAGAGGTGCAGAAAGAGGCAAGAGGGGTGCAGAAAGAAGCAATAGAGGTGCAGAAAGAAGCAAGAGAAGGGCAGAAACAAACAATAGAGGTGCAGAGAGAGGCAAGAGGGGTGCAGAAAGAGGCAAGAGAAGTGCAGAAAGAAGCAACAGAGGTGCAGAAGGAGGCAAGAGAAGTGCAGGAAGAGGCAGAAGAGTTGCAGAAACGGCAATAGAGGTGCAGATATAAGCAAGAGCAGTGCAGAAAGAACCAACAGAGGTGCAGAAGGAGGCAAGAGGGGTGAAGAAATTTGCAAGAGAGGTGCAGAAAGAAGCAAGAACAGTGCAGAAAGAAACAACAGAGGTGCAGAAGGAGACAAGAAGGGTGCAGAAAGAGGCAAGAGAAGTGTAGAAAGAAGCAAAAGAGGTGCAGAAAGAGGCAAGAGGGGTACAGAAAGAGGCAAGAGAGGTACAGAAAGAGGCAAGAGAGGAGCACAAAGAGGAAAAAAGGGTGCAGAAAGAGGCAAGAGGGGCACAGAAAGAAGCAAGAGATGTTCAGAAAGAAGCAAGAGAAGTACAGAAACAAGCAACAGAGGTGCAGAAAGAGGCAAGAGGGGTGCAGAAAGAGGCAGGAAAAGTGCAGAAATAAGCAACAGAGGTGTAGAAAGAGGCATTAGAAGTACAGAAAGAGGCAAGAGAGTTGCAGAAACAGGCAAAAGAGGTGCAGAAAGAAGGAAGAGGGGTGCAGAAAGAAGCAAGATAGGTGCCGATAGAAGAAAGAGAAGTGCAGAAAGAAGCAACAGAGGTACAGAAAGAGGCAAGAGGGGTAAAGAAAGAAACAAAAGAAGTATAGAAAGAAGGAACAGAGGTGGAGAAAGAGGCAGCAGGGGTGCAGAACGAGGGAAGAGGGGTGCAGAAAGAGGCACAAGAGGTTCAGAAAGAAGCAAGAGAAGTGCAGAAAGAAGCAACAGAGGAGCAGAAAGACGGATGAGGGGTGGAACAAGAGAGAAGTGCGATGCAGAAAGAGGCAAGAGGGGTGCAGAAAGAAGCAAGAGAGGTGCAGAAAGAAATAAAAGAAGAGCAGAAAGAAGAAAGAGAGGTGCAGAAAGAGGCTTGAAGGGTGCAGAAAGAGGGAAGAGGGGTATGAAATAGACACAAGGGGTGCAGAAAGAAGCAACAGAGGTACAGAAAGAAGCAACAGAGGTGCAGAAAGAGGGAACAGGGGTGGAGAAAGAGACAAGAGAAGTGCAGAAAGGAGCAACAGAGATGCAGAAAGGGGTGAGGGGGTAGAGTAAGAGGCAAGAGGGGTACAGAAAGAAGCAAGAGAGGTGCAGAAAGAAACAAAAGAAGTGCAGAAAGAAGGAACATAGGTGCAGAGAGAGGCAAGAGGGGTGCACAAAGAGGGAAGAGGGATACAGAAACAGGCACAAGGGGTACAGATAGAAGCAAGAGAGCTTCAGAAAGAAGCAAGAGAAGTGCAGAAAAAGCAACAGAGGTGCAGAAAGATGGAAGAGGGGTGTAGAAAGAGGCAAGAGAAGTATAGAAAGAAGCAACAGAGATGCAGAAAGGGGAAGAAGGGTGAAGGAAGAGGCAAGAGGGAAGCAGAAAGAAGCATGAGAGGTGCAGAAAGAAAAAAAGAAGAACAGAAAGAAGGAACAGATATGCAGAAAGAGGCAAGAGGGGTGCAGAAAGAGGGAAGAGCGGTGCAGTAAGAGGCACAAGGGGTGCAGAAAAAGCAAGAGAGATGCAGAAAGAAGCAAGAGTAGTGCAGAAAGAAGCAACAGACATGCAGAAATGGGGAAGAAGGGTGGAGAAAGAGGCAAGAGGGGTGCAGAAAGACGCAAGAGAGGTGCAGAAAGAAGAAACAGAGGTGCAGATAGAGGCAGGAGGGGTGCAGAAAGAATGAAGAAGGGTGCAGAAAGAGGCACGAGGGATGCAGAAAAAAGCGAGGGAGGTGCAGAAAGAAGAAATAGAGCTGCAGAAAGATGCAAGAGGGGTGCAAAAAGAGGTAAGAGGGGTGCAGAAAGAGGCACGAGGGGTGCAGAAATAAGCAAGAGATGTGCAAAAAGAAACAAAAGAAGTGCAGAAAGAAGGAACAGAGGTGAAGAAAGAGGTAACTGTGGTGCAGAAAGAGGGAAGAGGGATGGAGAAAGAGGCAAGGGGTGCAGAAAGAAGCAAGAGCTGTGCAAAAAGAAACAAAAGAAGTGCAGAAAGAAGGAACAGAGGTGCAGAAAGAGGGAAGAGTGGTGGAGAAAGAGACAAGGGGTGCAGAAAGGAGCAAGAGAGCTGCAGAAAGAAACAAAAGATGTGCAGAAAGAAGCAAGACAGGTGCAGAACGAGTAAGAAATGTGCAGAAAGAGGCTAGAGAAGTGCAGAAAGAAGCAAGAAATGTGCAGAAAGACACAAGAGAAGTGCAGAAAGAAGCAACAGAAGTGCAGAAAGTAAACAAGAGAAGTGCAGAAAGAAGCTAGAGAGGTGCAGAAAGAGGAAGAAAGGTGTAGAAAGAGACAAGAGAGGTGCAGAAAGAGGAAGACAGGTACAGAAAGAAGCAAGAGAAGCACAGAAAGAAGCAATAGTAGTGCATAAAGAGGAAGAAAGATGCAGAAACAAGCAAGAGAAAAGCAGAAAGAAGCAACAGAGATGCAGAAAGGGGTGAGGGGGTAGAGTAAGAGGCAAGAGGGGTACAGAAAGAAGCAAGAGAGGTGCAGAAAGAAACAAAAGAAGTGCAGAAAGAAGGAACATAGGTGCAGAGAGAGGCAAGAGGGGTGCACAAAGAGGGAAGAGGGATACAGAAACAGGCACAAGGGGTACAGATAGAAGCAAGAGAGCTTCAGAAAGAAGCAAGAGAAGTGCAGAAAAAAGCAACAGAGGTGCAGAAAGATGGAAGAGGGGTGTAGAAAGAGGCAAGAGAAGTATAGAAAGAAGCAACAGAGATGCAGAAAGGGGAAGAAGGGTGAAGGAAGAGGCAAGAGGGAAGCAGAAAGAAGCATGAGAGGTGCAGAAAGAAAAAAGGAAGAACAGAAAGAAGGAACAGATATACAGAAAGAGGCAAGAGGGGTGCAGAAAGAGGGAAGAGCGGTGCAGTAAGAGGCACAAGGGGTGCAGAAAAAGCAAGAGAGATGCAGAAAGAAGCAAGAGTAGTGCAGAAAGAAGCAACAGACATGCAGAAATGGGGAAGAAGGGTGGAGAAAGAGGCAAGAGGGGTGCAGAAAGACGCAAGAGAGGTGCAGAAAGAAGAAACAGAGGTGCAGATAGAGGCAGGAGGGGTGCAGAAAGAATGAAGAGGGTGCAGAAAGAGGCACGAGGGATGCAGAAAAAAGCGAGGAGGTGCAGAAAGAAGAAATAGAGCTGCAGAAAGATGCAAGAGGGGTGCAAAAAGAGGTAAGAGGGGTGCAGAAAGAGGCACGAGGGGTGCAGAAATAAGCAAGAGATGTGCAAAAAGAAACAAAAGAAGTGCAGAAAGAAGGAACAGAGGTGAAGAAAGAGGTAACTGTGGTGCAGAAAGAGGGAAGAGGGATGGAGAAAGAGGCAAGGGGTGCAGAAAGAAGCAAGAGCTGTGCAAAAGAAACAAAAGAAGTGCAGAAAGAAGGAACAGAGGTGCAGAAAGAGGGAAGAGTGGTGGAGAAAGAGGCAAGGGGTGCAGAAAGGAGCAAGAGAGCTGCAGAAAGAAACAAAAGATGTGCAGAAAGAAGCAAGACAGGTGCAGAACGAGTAAGAAATGTGCAGAAAGAGGCAAGAGAAGTGCAGAAAGAAGCAAGAAATGTGCAGAAAGACGCAAGAGAAGTGCAGAAAGAAGCAACAGAAGTGCAGAAAGTAAACAAGAGAAGTGCAGAAAGAAGCTAGAGAGGTGCAGAAAGAGGAAGAAAGGTGTAGAAAGAGACAAGAGAGGTGCAGAAAGAGGAAGACAGGTACAGAAAGAAGCAAGAGAAGCACAGAAAGAAGCATTAGTAGTGCATAAAGAGGAAGAAAGATGCAGAAACAAGCAAGAGAAAAGCAGAAAGAAGCAACAGAGGAGCAGAAAGAGGCAAGGGAAGTACAGAAAGACGCAAGAGAGTTGCAGAAACAGGTAAAAGAGGTGCAAAATGAAGCAAGAGCAGTGCAGAAAGAACCAACAGAGGTGCAGAAGGAGGCAAGAGAACTGCAGATAGAGGCAATAGAGTTGCAAAAACAGGCAAGAGAGGTGCAGAAAAAGGGAACAGGGGTGCAGAAAGAGGCAAGAGAGGTGCAGAAAGAGGCAAGAGGGGTGCAGAAAGAAGCAATAGAGGTGCAGAAAGAAGCAAGAGAAGGGCAGAAACAAACAACAGAGGTGCAGAGAGAGGCAAGAGGGGTGCAGAAAGAGGCAAGAGAAGTGCAGAAAGAAGCAACAGAGGTGCAGAAGGAGGCAAGAGAAGTGCAGGAAGAGGCAGAAGAGTTGCAGAAACGGCAATAGAGGTGCAGAAATAAGCAAGAGCAGTGCAGAAAGAACCAACAGAGGTGCAGAAGGAGGCAAGAGGGGTGAAGAAATTTGTAAGAGAGGTGCAGAAAGAAGCAAAAACAGTGCAGAAAGAAACAACAGAGGTGCAGAAGGAGACAAGAAGGGTGCAGAAAGAGGCAAGAGAAGTGTGGAAAGAAGCAAAAGAGGTGCAGAAAGAGGCAAGAGGGGTACAGAAAGAGGCAAGAGAGGTACAGAAAGAGGCAAGAGAGGAGCACAAAGAGGAAAAGAGGGTGCAGAAAGAGGCAAGAGGGGCACAGAAAGAAGCAAGAGATGTTCAGAAAGAAGCAAGAGAAGTACAGAAACAAGCAACAGAGGTGCAGAAAGAGGCAAGAGGGGGTGCAGAAAGAGGCAGGAAAAGTGCAGAAATAAGCAACAGAGGTGTAGAAAGAGGCATTAGAAGTACAGAAAGAGGCAAGAGAGTTGCAGAAACAGGCAAAAGAGGTGCAGAGAGAAGGAAGAGGGGTGCAGAAAGAAGCAAGAGAGGTGCCGATAGAAGAAAGAGAAGTGCAGAAAGAAGCAACAGAGGTACAGAAAGGGGTAGAGGGGTGGAGAAAGAGGCAAGAGGGGTAAAGAAAGAAACAAAGAAGTACAGAAAGAAGGAACAGAGGTGCAGAAAGAGGCAGCAGGGGTGCAGAACGAGGGAAGAGGGTGCAGAAAGAGGCACGAGAGGTTCAGAAAGAAGCAAGAGAAGTGCAGAAAGAAGCAACAGAGGAGCAGAAAGACGGATGAGGGGTGGAACAAGAGAGAAGTGCGGTGCAGAAAGAGGCAAGAGGGGTGCAGAAAGAAGCAAGAGAGGTGCAGAAATAAATAAAAGAAGAGCAGAAAGAAGAAAGAGAGGTGCAGAAAGAGGCATGAAGGGTGCAGAAAGAGGGAAGAGGGGTATGAAATAGACACAAGGGGTGCAGAAAGAAGCAACAGAGGTACAGAAAGAAGCAACAGAGGTGCAGAAAGAGAGAACAGGGGTGGAGAAAGAGACAAGAGAAGTTCAGAAAGGAGCAACAGAGATGGAGAAAGGGGTGAGGGGGTAGAGTAAGAGGCAAGAGGGGTACAGAAAGAAGCAAGAGAGGTGCAGAAAGAAACAAAAGAAGTGCAGAAAGAAGGAACATAGGTGCAGAGAGAGGCAAGAGGGGTGCACAAAGAGGGAAGAGGGATACAGAAACAGGCACAAGGGGTACAGATAGAAGCAAGAGAGCTTCAGAAAGAAGCAAGAGAAGTGCAGAAAGAAGCAACAGAGGTGCAGAAAGATGGAAGAGGGGTGTAGAAAGAGGCAAGAGAAGTATAGAAAGAAGCAACAGAGATGCAGAAAGGGGAAGAAGGGTGAAGGAAGAGGCAAGAGGGAAGCAGAAAGAAGCATGAGAGGTGCAGAAAGAAAAAAAGTACAGAAAGAAGGAACAGATATGCAGAAAGAGGCAAGAGGGGTGCAGAAAGAGGGAATAGCGGTGCAGTAAGAGGCACAAGGGGTGCAGAAAAAGCAAGAGAGATGCAGAAAGAAGCAAGAGTAGTGCAGAAAGAAGCAACAGACATGCAGAAATGGGGAAGAAGGGTGGAGAAAGAGGCAAGAGGGCTGCAGAAAGAAGCAAGAGAGGTGCAGAAAGAAGAAACAGAGGTGCAGATAGAGGCAGGAGGGGTGCAGAAAGAGGGAAGAAGGGTGCAGAAAGAGGCACGAGGGATGCAGAAAAAAGCGAGAGAGGTGCAGAAAGAAGAAACAGAGCTGCAGAAAGATGCAAGAGGGGTGCAGAAAGAGGAAAGAGAGGTGCAGAAAGAGGCACAACGGGTGCAGAAAGAAGCAAGAGAGCTGCAGAAAGAAACAAACGTAGTACAGAAAGAAGGAACAGAGGTGCAGAAAGAGGTAAGAGGGGTGCATAAAGAGGCAAAAGGAGTGCAGAAAGAAGTGAGAGATGTAGAAAGAAACAAAAGAAGTGCAGAAATATGGAACAGAGGTGCAGAAAGAGGGAAGAGGGGTGTGAAAGAGGCACGAGGGGTGCAGAAAGAAGCAAGACAGGTACAGAAAGTAGCAATAGAGGTGCAGAAAGAGGGAAGAGTGGTAGAGAGAGAGAGACAAGAGGGGTGCAGAAAGAAGCAAGAGAGGTACAGTAAGAAACAAAAGAAGTGCAGAAAGAAGGAACAGAGGTGTAGAGAGACACAAGAGGGTGCAGAAAGAGGGAAGAGGGGTGCAGAAAGAGGCATGACGTGTGCAGAAAGAAGCAAGAAAGGGACAGAAAGAAGCAAGAGAAGTGCAGAAAGAAGCAACAGAGCTGCAGAAAGAGGCAAGCAGGGTGCAGAAAGTGCAAAGAGGGGTGAAGAAAGAGGCACAAGGGGTACAGATAGAAGCAAGAGTGGTGCAGAAAGAAACAAAAGAAGTGCAGAAAGAAGGAACAGAGGTGCAGAAAGAGGCAGCGGGGTACACAAAAAGGGAAGAGAGGTGCAGAAAGAAGCAAGACAGGTGCAAAAAGAGGGAAGAGGGGAGCAGAAAGAGGCACGAGGGGTGCAGAAAGAAGCAAGAGATGTGCAGAAAGATACAAAGGAAGTGCAGAAAGAAGGAACAGAGGTGCAGAAAGGGGCAACAGTGGTGTAGAAAAGAGGGAAGAGGGGTGGAGAAAGAGGCAAGGGGGTACAGAAAGAAGCAAGAGATGTGCAGAAAGAAACAAAAGAAGTGCAGAAAGAAGGAACAGAGGTGCAGATAGAGGCAACAGAGATGCAGAAAGAGGGAAGAGTGGTGGAGAAAGAGGCAAGGGGTGCAGAAAGGAGCAAGAGAGCTGCAGAAAGAAACAAAAGAAGTGTAGAAAGAAGGAGCAGAGGTGCAGAAAGAGGCAGCAGGGGTGCAGAACGAGGGAAGAGGGGTGCAGAAAGAGGCACAAGAGGTTCAGAAAGAAGCAAGAGAAGTGCAGAAAGAAGCAACAGAGGAGCAGAAAGACGGATGAGGGGTGGGTCAAGAGAGAAGTGCGGTGCAGAAAGAGGCAAGAGAGTTGCAGAAACAGGCAAAAGAGGTGCAAAATGAAGCAAGAGCAGTGCAGAAAGAACCAACAGAGGTGCAGAAGGAGGCAAGAGAACTGCAGATAGAGGCAATAGAGTTGCAAAAACAGGCAAGAGAGGTGCAGAAAAAGGGAACAGGGGTGCAGAAAGAGGCAAGAGAGGTGCAGAAAGAGGCAAGAGGGGTGCAGAAAGAAGCAATAGAGGTGCAGAAAGAAGCAAGAGAAGGGCAGAAACAAACAACAGAGGTGCAGAGAGAGGCAAGAGGGGTGCAGAAAGAGGCAAGAGAAGTGCAGAAAGAAGCAACAGAGGTGCAGAAGGAGGCAAGAGAAGTGCAGGAAGAGGCAGAAGAGTTGCAGAAACGGCAATAGAGGTGCAGAAATAAGCAAGAGCAGTGCAGAAAGAACCAACAGAGGTGCAGAAGGAGGCAAGAGGGGTGAAGAAATTTGCAAGAGAGGTGCAGAAAGAAGCAAGAACAGTGCAGAAAGAAACAACAGAGGTGCAGAAGGAGACAAGAAGGGTGCAGAAAGAGGCAAGAGAAGTGTAGAAAGAAGCAACAGAGGTGCAGAAAGAGGCAAGAGGGGTACAGAAAGAGGCAAGAGAGGTACAGAAAGAGGCAAGAGAGGAGCACAAAGAGGAAAAGAGGGTGCAGAAAGAGGCAAGAGGGGCACAGAAAGAAGCAAGAGATGTTCAGAAAGAAGCAAGAGAAGTACAGAAACAAGCAACAGAGGTGCAGAAAGAGGCAAGAGGGGGTGCAGAAAGAGGCAGGAAAAGTGCAGAAATAAGCAACAGAGGTGTAGAAAGAGGCATTAGAAGTACAGAAAGAGGCAAGAGAGTTGCAGAAACAGGCAAAAGAGGTGCAGAAAGAAGGAAGAGGGGTGCAGAAAGAAGCAAGAGAGGTGCCGATAGAAGAAAGAGAAGTGCAGAAAGAAGCAACAGAGGTACAGAAAGGGGGTAGAGGGGTGGAGAAAGAGGCAAGAGGGGTAAAGAAAGAAACAAAAGAAGTACAGAAAGAAGGAACAGAGGTGCAGAAAGAGGCAGCAGGGGTGCAGAACGAGGGAAGAGGGGTGCAGAAAGAGGCACGAGAGGTTCAGAAAGAAGCAAGAGAAGTGCAGAAAGAAGCAACAGAGGAGCAGAAAGACGGATGAGGGGTGGAACAAGAGAGAAGTGCAGTGCAGAAAGAGGCAAGAGAGGTGCAGAAAGAAGCAAGAGAGGTGCAGAAATAAATAAAAGAAGAGCAGAAAGAAGAAAGAGAGGTGCAGAAAGAGGCATGAAGGGTGCAGAAAGAGGGAAGAGGGGTATGAAATAGACACAAGGGGTGCAGAAAGAAGCAACAGAGGTACAGAAAGAAGCAACAGAGGTGCAGAAAGAGGGAACAGGGGTGGAGAAAGAGACAAGAGAAGTGCAGAAAGGAGCAACAGAGATGGAGAAAGGGGTGAGGGGTAGAGTAAGAGGCAAGAGGGGTACAGAAAGAAGCAAGAGAGGTGCAGAAAGAAACAAAAGAAGTGCAGAAAGAAGGAACATAGGTGCAGAGAGAGGCAAGAGGGGTGCACAAAGAGGGAATAGGGATACAGAAACAGGCACAAGGGGTACAGATAGAAGCAAGAGAGCTTCAGAAAGAAGCAAGAGAAGTGCAGAAAGAAGCAACAGAGGTGCAGAAAGATGGAAAAGGGGTGTAGAAAGAGGCAAGAGAGGTGCAGAAAGAAGGCAGAAGCAGGAGGTGCAGAAAAGAGGCAAGAGGGGTGCAGAAAGAAGAGAATGCAGAAAGAAGAAGAGTAGTGCAGAAAGAGAGACAAGAGAAGATGCAGAAAGAGAAGCGAAAGAGAGATGCAGAAAGAAGAAACAGAGGTGCAGAAAGAGGCAAGAGGGGTGCAGAAAGAGGGAAGAAGGGTGCAGAAAGAGGCACGAGGGATGCAGAAAGAAGCGAGAGAAGTGCAGAAAGAAGAAACAGAGCTGCAGAAAGATGCAAGAGGGGTGCAGAAAGAGGAAAGAGAGGTGCAGAAAGAGGCACAACGGGTGCAGAAAGAAGCAAGAGAGCTGCAGAAAGAAACAAACGTAGTACAGAAAGAAGGAACAGAGGTGCAGAAAGAGGTAAGAGGGGTGCATAAAGAGGCAAAAGGAGTGCAGAAAGAAGTGAGAGATGTAGAAAGAAACAAAAGAAGTGCAGAAATATGGAACAGAGGTGCAGAAAGAGGAAGAGGAGAGGGGATGAGGGTGAAAGAGGCACGAGGGTGCAGAAAGAAGCAAGACAGGTACAGAAAGTAGCAATAGAGGTGCAGAAAGAGGGAAGAGTGGTAGAGAGAGAGAGACAAGAGGGGTGCAGAAAGAAGCAAGAGAGGTACAGTAAGAAACAAAAGAAGTGCAGAAAGAAGGAACAGAGGTGTAGAGAGACACAAGAGGGGTGCAGAAAGAGGGAAGAGGGGTGCAGAAAGAGGCATGACGTGTGCAGAAAGAAGCAAGAAAGGGACAGAAAGAAGCAAGAGAAGTGCAGAAAGAAGCAACAGAGCTGCAGAAAGAGGCAAGCAGGGTGCAGAAAGTGCGAAGAGGGGTGAAGAAAGAGGCACAAGGGGTACAGATAGAAGCAAGAGTGGTGCAGAAAGAAACAAAAGAAGTGCAGAAAGAAGGAACAGAGGTGCAGAAAGAGGCAGCGGGTACACAAAAAGGGAAGAGAGGTGCAGAAAGAAGCAAGATAGGTGCAAAAAGAGGGAAGAGGGGAGCAGAAAGAGGCACGAGGGGTGCAGAAAGAAGCAAGAGATGTGCAGAAAGATACAAAGGAAGTGCAGAAAGAAGGAACAGAGGTGCAGAAAGGGGCAACAGTGGTGTAGAAAGAGGGAAGAGGGGTGGAGAAAGAGGCAAGGGGGTACAGAAAGAAGCAAGAGATGTGCAGAAAGAAACAAAAGAAGTGCAGAAAGAAGGAACAGAGGTGCAGATAGAGGCAACAGAGATGCAGAAAGAGGGAAGAGTGGTGGAGAAAGAGGCAAGGGGTGCAGAAAGGAGCAAGAGAGCTGCAGAAAGAAACAAAAGAAGTGTAGAAAGAAGGAGCAGAGGTGCAGAAAGAGGCAGCAGGGGTGCAGAACGAGGGAAGAAGGGTGCAGAAAGAGGCACGAGAGGTTCAGAAAGAAGCAAGAGAAGTGCAGAAAGAAGCAACAGAGGAGCAGAAAGACGGATGAGGGGTGGGTCAAGAGAGAAGTGCGGTGCAGAAAGAGGCAAGAGAGTTGCAGAAACAGGCAAGAGAGGTGCAGAAATGAAGCAAAAGACAGTAGCAGAAAGAAGCAACAGAGGTGCAGAAGGAGGCAAGAGAACTGCAGATAAGAGGCAATAGAGGTTGCAGAAACAGGCAAGAGAGGTGCAGAAAGAAGGAACAGGGGTGCAGAAAGAGGCAAGAGAGGTGCAGAAAGAGGCAAGAGGGGTGCAGAAAGAAGCAATAGAGGTGCAGAAAGAAGCAAGAGAAGGGCAGAAACAAACAACAGAGGTGCAGAGAGAGGCAAGAGGGGTGCAGAAAGAGGCAAGAGAGGTGCAGAAAGAAGCAACAGAGGTGCAGAAGGAGGCAAGAGAAGTGCAGGAAGAGGCAGAAGAGTTGCAGAAAGCAGGCAATAGAGGTGCAGAAATAAGCAAGAGCAGTGCAGAAAGAACCAACAGAGGTGCAGAAGGAGGCAAGAGGGGTGACAGAAAGTTGTAAGAGAGGTGCAGAAAGAAGCAAGAGACAGTGCAGAAAGAAGCAACAGAGGTGCAGAAGGAGACAAGAAGGGTGCAGAAAGAGGCAAGAGAAGTGTAGAAAGAAGCAAAAGAGGTGCAGAAAGAGGCAAGAGGGTGCAGAAAGAGGCAAGAGAGGTGCAGAAAGAGGCAAGAGAGGATGCAGCAAAGAGGAAAGAGGGTGCAGAAAGAGGCAAGAGGAGCTACAGAAAGAAGCAAGAGATGTTCAGAAAGAAGCAAGAGAAGTACAGAAACAAGCAACAGAGGTGCAGAAAGAGGCAAGAGGGGTGCAGAAAGAGGCAGGAAAGGTGCAGAAATAAGCAACAGAGGTGTAGAAAGAGGCAATCAGAAGTGCAGAAAGAGGCAAGAGAGGTGCAGAAACAGGCAGAAGAGGTGCAGAAAGAAGGAAGAGGGGTGCAGAAAGAAGCAAGAGAGGTGCAGATAGAAGAAGAGAAGTGCAGAAAGAAGCAACAGAGGTACAGAAAGAGGTAAGAGGGGTGGAGAAAGAGGGAAGAGGGGTAAAGAAAGAAACAAAAGAAGTACAGAAAGAAGGAACAGAGGTGCAGAAAGAGGCAGCAGAGGGTGCAGAAAGAGGAAAGAGGGGTGCAGAAAGAGGCACGAGAGGTTCAGAAAGAAGCAAGAGAGGTGCAGAAAGAAGCAACAGAGGAGCAGAAAGACGGATGAGGGGTGGAACAAGAGAGAAGAGCGAGTGCAGAAAGAGGCAAGAGAGGTGCAGAAAGAAGCAAGAGAGGTGCAGAAATAAATAAAAGAAGAGCAGAAAGAAGAAAGAGAGGTGCAGAAAGAGGCAAGAGGGGTGCAGAAAGAGGGAAGAGGGGTATGAAATAGACACAAGGGGTGCAGAAAGAAGCAACAGAGGTACAGAAAGAAGCAACAGAGGTGCAGAAAGAGGGAACAGGGGTGGAGAAAGAGACAAGAGAAGTGCAGAAAGGAGCAACAGAGATGGAGAAAGGGGTGAGGGTAGAGTAAGAGGCAAGAGGGGTACAGAAAGAAGCAAGAGAGGTGCAGAAAGAAACAAAAGAAGTGCAGAAAGAAGGAACATGAGGTGCAGAGAGAGGCAAGAGGGGTGCACATAAGAGGGAATAGGGATACAGAAACAGGCACAAGGGGTGCAGATAGAAGCAAGAGAGCTGCAGAAAGAAGCAAGAGAAGTGCAGAAAGAAGCAACAGAGGTGCAGAAAGATGGAAAAGGGGTGTAGAAAGAGGCAAGAGAGGTGCAGAAAGAAGAAACAGAGGTGCAGATAGAGGCAGGAGGGGTGCAGAAAGAGGGAAGAAGGGTGCAGAAAGAGGCACGAGGGATGCAGAAAGAAACAAGAGAGGTGCAGAAAGAAGAAACAGAGCTGCAGAAAGATGCAAGAGGGGTGCAGAAAGAGGAAAGAGAGGTGCAGAAAGAGGCACAAGGGTGCAGAAAGAAGCAAGAGAGCTGCAGAAAGAAACAAACGTAGTACAGAAAGAAGGAACAGAGGTGCAGAAAGAGGTAAGAGGGTGCATAAAGAGGCAAGAGGAGTGCAGAAAGAAGCAAGAGATGTAGAAAGAAACAAAAGAAGTGCAGAAATATGGAACAGAGGTGCAGAAAGAGGCAAGAGGAACACAGAAAGAGGGAAGAGGGGTGTGAAAGAGGCACGAGGGGTGCAGAAAGAAGCAAGACAGGTACAGAAAGTAGCAATAGAGGTGCAGAAAGAGGGAAGAGTGGTGAGAGAGAGAGGCAAGAGGGGTGCAGAAAGAAGCAAGAGAGGTACAGTAAGAAACAAAAAGAAGTGCAGAAAGAAGGAACAGAGGTGTAGAGAGAGGCACAAGAGGTGCAGAAAGAGGGAAGAGGGGTGCAGAAAGAGGCATAGACGTGTGCAGAAAGAAGCAAGAAAGGGACAGAAAGAAGCAAGAGAGTGCAGAAAGAAGCAACAGAGCTGCAGAAAGAGGCAAGCAGGGTGCAGAAAGTGCGAAGAGGGGTGCAGAAAGAGGCACAAGGGGTGCAGATAGAAGCAAGAGTGGTGCAGAAAGAAACAAGAAGTGCAGAAAGAAGGAACAGAGGTGCAGAAAGAGGCAGCGGGTACACAAAAAGGGAAGAGAGGTGCAGAAAGAAGCAAGAGAGGTGCAAAAAGAAGGAAGAGGGGTGCAGAAAGAGGCACGAGGGGTGCAGAAAGAAGCAAGAGATGTGCAGAAAGATACAAAGGAAGTGCAGAAAGAAGGAACAGAGGTGCAGAAAGGGGCAACAGTGGTGTAGAAAGAGGGAAGAGGGGTGGAGAAAGAGGCAAAGGGGTACAGAAAGAAGCAAGAGATGTGCAGAAAGAAACAAAAGAAGTGCAGAAAGAAGGAACAGAGGTGCAGATAGAGGCAACAGAGATGCAGAAAGAGGGAAGAGTGGTGGAGAAAGAGGCAAAGGGGTGCAGAAAGGAGCAAGAGAGCTGCAGAAAGAAACAAAAGAAGTGTAGAAAGAAGGAGCAGAGGTGCAGAAAGAGGCAGCAGGGGTGCAGAACGAGGGAAGAAGGGTGCAGAAAGAGGCACGAGAGGTTCAGAAAGAAGCAAGAGAAGTGCAGAAAGAAGCAACAGAGGAGCAGAAAGACGGATGAGGGGTGGAACAAGAGAGAAGTGCGGTGCAGAAAGAGTCAAGAGGGGTGCAGATAGAAGCAAGAGAGGTGCAGAAAGAAATAAAAGAAGAGCAGAAAGAAGCAGCAGAGGTGCAGAAAGAAGCAAGAGGGGTGCAGAAAGAGGCAAAAGGGGTACAGAAAGAAGCGAGAGGTGCAGAAAGAAACAAAAGAAGTGCAGAAAGAAGGAACAGAGGTGCAGAAAGAGGCAAGAGGGATGCAGAAAGAAGCAACAGAGGTGCAGAGAAGAGGGAACAGGGGTGGAGAAAGAGACAAGAGAAGTGCAGAAAGGAGCAACAGAGATGCAGAAAGGGGTGAGGGGGTAGAGTAAGAGGCAAGAGGGGTGCAGAAAGAAGCAAGAGAGGTGCAGAAAGAAACAAAGAAGTGCAGAAAGAAGGAACATAGGTGCAGAGAGAGGCAAGAGGGGTGCACAAAGAGGGAATAGGGATACAGAAACAGGCACAAGGGGTACAGATAGAAGCAAGAGAGCTTCAGAAAGAAGCAAGAGAAGTGCAGAAAGAAGCAACAAATGTGTAGAAAGATGGAAGAGGGGTGTGGAAAGAGGGAAGAGAAGTATAGAAAGAAGCAACAGAGATGCAGAAAGGGGAAGAGGGGTGAAGGAAGAGGCAAGAGGGGTGCACAAAGAGGGAAGAGGGATACAGAAACAGGCACAAGGGGTACAGATAGAAGCAAGAGAGCTTCAGAAAGAAGCATGGGAAGTGCAGAAAGAAGCAACAAATGTGCAGAAAGATGGAAGAGGGGTGTGGAAAGAGGGAAGAGAAGAATAGAAAGAAGCAACAGAGATGCAGAAATGGGGAAGAAGGGTGGAGAAAGAGGCAAAAGGGTTGCAGAAAGATGAAACAGAGGTGCAGAAAGAAGCAACAGAGGTGCAGATAGAGGCAGGAGGGGTGCAGAAAGAGGGAAGAAGGGTGCAGAAAGAGGCACGAGGGATGCAGAAAAAAGCGAGAGAGGTGCAGAAAGAAGAAGCAGAGCTGCAGAAAGATGCAAGAGGGGTGCAGAAAGAGGTAAGAGGGGTGCAGAAAGAACCACGAGGGATGCAGAAAGAAACAAACGTAGTACAGAAAGAAGGAACAGAGGTGCAGAAAGAGGTAAGAGGGGTGCATAAAGAGGCAAAAGGGGTGCAGAAAGAGGCACAACGGGTGCAGAAAGAAGCAAGAGAGCTGCAGAAAGAAACAAACGTAGTACAGAAAGAAGGAACAGAGGTGCAGAAAGAGGTAAGAGGGGTGAAGAAAGAGGCAAAGCGGGTGCAGAAAGAAGCGAGAGGTGGAGAAAGAAACAAAAGAAGTGCAGAAAGAAGGGACAGAGGTGCAGAAAGAGGCAAGAGGAGCGCAGAAAGAGGGAAGAGGGTGTGAAAGAGGCACGAGGGGTGCAGAAAGAAGCAAGACAGGTACAGAAAGTAGTAATAGAGGTGCAGAAAGAGGGAAGAGTGGTGGAGAAAGAGAAAAGAGGGGTGCAGAAAGAAGCAAGAGAGGTGCAGAAAGAAACAAAAAAAGTGCAGAAAGAAGGAACAGAGGTGCAGAGAGATGCAAGAAGGGTGCAGTAAGAGGGAAAAGGGGTGCAGAAAGAGGTACGACGTGTGCAGAAAGAAGCAAGACAGGTGCAGAAAGAAACAAAAGAAGTGCAGAAAGAAGGAAGAGAGGTGCAGAAAGAGGCAGCGGGGTACAGAAAGAGGGAAGAGAGGTGCAGAAAGAGGCAAGAGAGTTGCAAAAAGAGGAGAGAGGGGTGCAGAAAGAGGCACGAGGGGTGCAGAAAGAAACAAGAGATGTGCAGAAAGAAACAAAGGAAGTGCAGATAGAAGGAACAGAGCTGCAGAAAGAGGTAAGAGGGGTGCAGAAAGAGGGAAGAGGGGTGCAGAAAGAGGCACAAGGGGTACAGAAAGAAGCAAGAGAGGTGCAGAAAGAAACAAAAGAAGTGCTGAAAGAAGGAAGAGAGGTGCAGAAAGAGGCAGCAGGGTACAGAAAGAGGCAAGAGGGGTGCAGAAAGAAGCAAGAGATGTGCAGAAAGAAACAAAGGAAGTGCAGAAAGAAGGAACAGAGGTGCAGAAAGAGGCAACAGTGGTGAAGAAAGACGGAAGAGGGGTGGAGAAAGAGGCAATGGGGTGCAGAAAGAAGCAAGAGATATGCAGAAAGAAACAAAAGAAGTGCAGAAAGAAGGAACAGAGGTGCAGAAAGAGGCAACAGAGGTGCAGAAAGAGGGAAGAGAGGTGGAGAAAGAGGCAAGGGGGTACAGAAAGGAGCAAGAGAGCTGCAGAAAGAAACAAAAGAAGTGCAGAAAGAAGGAACAGAGGTGCATAAATAGGCAAGAGAGGTGCAGAAAGAGGCAAAAGGGGTGCAAAAAGAAGCGAGAGGTGCAGAAAGAAACAAAAGAAGTGCAGAAAGAAGGAACAGAGGTGCAGAAAGAGGCAAGAGGGGTGCAGAAAGAGGGAAGAAGGGTGCAGAAAGAGGCAAGAGGGGTGCAGAAAAAAGCGAGAGAGGTGCAGAAAGAAGCAGCAGAGCTTCAGAAAGAGGCAAGAGGGGTGCAGAAAGAGGTAAGAGGGGTTCAGAAAGAGTCACAAGGGATGCATGTAGAAGCAAGAGAGCTGCAGAAAGAAACAAAAGAAGTGCAGAAAGAAGGAACAGAGGTGCAAACAGAGTAAGGGGTACAGAAAGTGGAAAGAGAGGTGCAGAAAGAGGCATGAGAGGTGAAAAAAGAAGGAAGAGGGGTGCAAAGAGAAGCACAACGGGTACAGAAAGAAGCAAGAGAAGTGCAGAAAGAAACAAAAGAAGTGCAGAAAGAAAGAACAAAGGTGAAGAAAAAGGCAACAGAGGTGAAGAAAGAGGGAAGAGGGGTGGAGAAAGAGGCAAAGGGGTGTTGAAAGAAGCAATAGAACTGCAGAAAGAAAAAAAGAAGTGCAGAAAGAAGGAACAGAGGTGCAGAAAGAGGTGTGCAGAAAGAGGCAAAAGGGGTACAGAAAGAAGCAAGAGGTGCAGAAAGAAACAAAAGAAGTGCAGAAAGAAGGAACAGAGGTGCAGAGAGATGCAAGAGGGGTGCAGAAAGAGGGAAGAGGGGTGTAGAAAGAGGCACGACGGGTGCAGAAAGAAGTAAGACAGGTAAAGAAAAATTCAACAGAGGTGCAGATAGAGGTAAGAGGGTGGAGAAAGAGACAAGAGGGGTGCAGAAAGAAGCAAGAGAGGTGCAGAAAGAAACAAAAGAAGTGCAGAAGGAAGGAACAGAGGTGCAGATAGACGCAAGAGGGGTGCAGAAAGAGGGAAGAGGGGTGTAAAAATAGGTATGACGTGTGCAGAAAGAAGCAAAAAAGGGGCAGAATGAAGCAAGAGAAGTGCAGAAAGAAGCAACAGAGCTGCAGAAAGAGGCAAGAGGGGTGCAGAAAGAGGGAAGAGGGATGCAGAAAGAGTCACAAGGGGTAAAGAAAGAAGCAAGAGAGGTGCAGAAAGAAACAAAAGAAGTACAGAAAGAAGGAACAGAGGTGCAGAAAGAGGCAGCGGGGTACAGAAAGAGGGAAGAGAGTTGCAGAAAGAGGCAAGAGAGGTGCAAAAAGAGGGACGATGGGTGCAGAAAGAGGCACGAGGGGTGCAGAAAGAAGCAAGAGATGTGCAGAAAGAAACAAAAGAAGTACAAAAAGAAGGAACAGAGGTGCACAAAGAGGCAACAGTGGTGCAGAAATAGGGAAGAGTTGTGGAGAAAGAGGCAAGGGGTGCAGAAAGAAGTAAAAGGGTGCAGTAAGAAGCAAGAGAGGTGCAGAAATAAACAAAAAAAGTGCAGAAAGAAGGAACAGAGGTGCAGAAGGAGGCAAGAGAAGTGCAGAAAGAGGCAAGAGTGTTGCAGAACGAAGCAACAGAGGTGCAGAAAGAGGCAAGAGAAGTGCAGAAAGAGGCATGAGAGGTGAGGAAAGAAGCAACAGAGATGCAGAAAGGGGGAAGAGGGGTGGAAGAAGAGGCAAGAGTGAAGTAGAAAGAAGCAAGAGAGGTGCAGAAAGAAAAGAAGTGCAGAAAGAAGGAACAGAGGTGCAGAAAGAGGCAAGAGGGGTGCAGAAAGAGGGAAGAGCGGTTCCGAAAGAAGCAAGAGATGTGCAGAAAGAAGCAACAAACATGTAGAAACAGGAAGAGGGGTGGAGAAAGAGGCAAGAGAGGTGCAGAAAGAAGCAAGAGAAGTGCAGAAAGAAGTAACAGAGCTGCAGAAAGAGGCAAGAGAGGTGCAGAAAGAGGGAAGAGGGGTGCAGAAAGAGGCACGAGGGGTGCAGAAAGAAGCAAGAGAGGTGCAGAATGAAACTAAAGAAGTGCAGAAAGAAGGAACAGAGGTGCAGAAAGACTCAGGGGGTACAGAAAGAAGAAAGAGAGGTGCAGAAAGAGGTATGAAAGGTGAAAAAGAGGGAAGAGGGTGCAGAAAGAGGCACGAGGGGTGCAGAAAGAAGCTAGAGAGGTGCAGAAAGAAGCAACAGAGGTGCAGAAAGAGGGAAGAGGGGTAAAGAAAGAGACAAGAGAAGTGCAGAAAGAAGCAACAGAGATGCAGAAAGGGGTAAGAAGAGTGGAGAAAGAGACAAAAGGGGTGCAGAAAGAATCAAGAGAGGTGCAGAAAGAAAGAAAAGAAGTGCAAAAAGAAGGAACAGAGGTGCACAGAGAGACAGGAAGGGTGCAGAAAGAGGGAAAAGGGGTGCAGAAAGAAGCAAGAGAAGTGCAGAAAGAAGCAACAGAGCTGCAGAAAGAGGCAAGAGAGGTGCAGAAAGAGGGAAGAGGGGTGCAGAAAGAGGCACGAGGGGTGCAGAAAGAAGCAAGAGAGGTGCAGAATGAAACTAAAGAAGTGCAGAAAGAAGGAACAGAGGTGCAGAAAGACTCAGGGGGTACAGAAAGAGGAAAGAGAGGTGCAGAAAGAGGCATGAAAGGTGAAAAAAGAGGGAAGAGGGGTGCAGAAAGAGGCACGAGGGGTGCAGAAAGAAGCTAGAGAGGTGCAGAAAGAAGAAACAGAGGTGCAGAAAGAGGGAAGAGGGGTAAAGAAAGAGACAAGAGAAGTGCAGAAAGAAGCAACAGAGATGCAGAAAGGGTAAGAAGAGTGGAGAAAGAGACAAAAGGGGTGTAGAAAGAATCAAGAGAGGTGCAGAAAGAAAGAAAAGAAGTGCAAAAAGAAGGAACAGAGGTGCACAGAGAGACAGGAGGGGTGCAGAAAGAGGGAAAAGGGGTGCAGAAAGAAGCAAGAGAAGTGCAGAAAGAAGCAACAGAGCTGCAGAAAGAGGCAAGAGAGGTGCAGAAAGAGGGAAGAGGGTGCAGAAAGAGGCACGAGGGGTGCAGAAAGAAGCAAGAGAGGTGCAGAATGAAACTAAAGAAGTGCAGAAAGAAGGAACAGAGGTGCAGAAAGACTCAGGGGGTACAGAAAGAGGAAAGAGAGGTGCAGAAAGAGGCATGAAAGGTGAAAAAAGAGGGAAGAGGGGTGCAGAAAGAGGCACGAGGGGTGCAGAAAGAAGCTAGAGAGGTGCAGAAAGAAGCAACAGAGGTGCAGAAAGAGGGAAGAGGGGTAAAGAAAGAGACAAGAGAAGTGCAGAAAGAAGCAACAGAGATGCAGAAAGGGGTAAGAAGAGTGGAGAAAGAGACAAAAGGGGTGCAGAAAGAATCAAGAGAGGTGCAGAAAGAAAGAAAAGAAGTGCAAAAAGAAGGAACAGAGGTGCACAGAGAGACAGGAGGGGTGCAGAAAGAGGGAAAAGGGGTGCAGAAAGAAGCAAGAGAGGTGCTGAAAGAAGCAATAGAAGTGCAGAAAGAAGCAACAGAGGTGCAGAAAAGGGGGAAGAGGTGTGCAGAAAGAAGCAAATGAGGTGCGGAAAAAGCAAGGGAAGTGGAGAAAGAAACAACGGAGGTGCAGAAAAGAGGCCAGAGGGGTGCAGAAAGAGGCAAGGGCAGTACAGAAAGAGGCAAGAGATGTGCAGAAAGAAGCAAGAGTAGTGCAGAAAGAACCAACAGAGGTGCAGAAAGAGGCAAGAGGGTGCAGAAAGAGGCAAGAGAAGTGCAGAAAGAAGCAAAAGAGGTACAGAAAGAGGCAAGAGAATTGCAAAAGAAGCAACAGTGGTGCAGAAACAGCCAAGAGAGGTGCACAAAGAGACAAAGAGAGGTGCAGAAAGAGGGAAGACGAGTGAAGAAAGAGGCAACAGGGGTGCAGAAATAAGCAAGAGAGGTGCAGAAAGAAGCAAGAGAAGTGCAGAAAGAAGCAACAGAGGTGCAGAAACAGGCAGGAGATGTGTAGAAAGACGCAAGAGAGGTGCATAAACAGGCAAGAGAGGTGCAGAAAGAGACAAGAGAGGTGCAGAAAGAGGGAAGACGAGTGCAGACATAGGCAACAGGTGTGCTGAAAGAAGCAAGAGAGGTGCAGAAAGAAGCAAGAGAAGTGCAGAAAATGGCAAGAGATGTAAAGAAAGAGGGAACAGGGGTGCAGAAAGAGGCAAGAGAAGTACAGAAATAGGCAAGAGAGGTGCTGAAAGAGGCATGAGATGTACAGAAAGAGGGAAGAGGTGTGCAGAAAGAAGCAAGAGGTGTGCAGAAAGACGAAAGAGAGGCACAGAAAGAAGAAAGAGAAGTACAGTACGAAGCAACAGGGGTGCAGAAAGAGGCAAGAGGGATGCGGCAAGAGAAGTGCAGAAAGAAGCAACAGAGGTGAAGAAGGAGGTAAGAGAACTGACAGAAAGAGGCAAGAGAGGTATATAAAGAGGCAAGAGAGGTGCAGAAAGAGGGAAGAAGGGTGCAGAAAGAGGCAAGAGGGGTTCAGAAAGAAGTAAGTGAGGTGCAGAAAGAAGCAAAAGAAGTGCAGAAAGAAGCAACAGAGGTGCAGAAAGAGGCAAGAGAAGTGCAGAAAGAGGCAAGAGAGGTGCAGAAACAGGCAGGAGAGGTGCAGAAACAGGCAGGAGAGGTGCAGAAACAGGCAGGAGAGGTACAGAAAGAGGGAACAGGGTGCAGAAAGAGGCAAGAGAGGTACAGAAAGAGCAAGAGGGGTGCAGAAAGAGGCAAGAGGGGTGCAGAAAGAAGCAAGTGAGGTGCAGAAAGAGGTAAGAGATGTGCAGAAAGAGGCAAGAGAGGTGCAGAAACAGGCAAGAAAGGTGCAGAAAGAGGCAAGAAGGTTGCAAAAAGAGGCAAGAGAAGTGTAGAAAGAAGCAACAGAGGTGCAGAAACAGGAATGAGATGTGCAGAAAGACGCATAGAGAGGTGCAGAAACAGGCAAGAGAGGTGCACAAAGAGACAAGAGAGGTGCAGAAAGAGGGAAGAGCGAGTGCAGAAAGTGGCAACAGGGGTGCAGAAAGAAGCAAGAGAGGTGCAGAAAGAAGCAAGAGAAGGGCAGAAAGAAGCAACAGAGGTGCAGAAACAGGCAGATGTACAGAAAGACGCAAGAGAGTTGCAGAAAAGGCAAGACAGGTGCACAAAGAGACAAGAGAGGTGCAGAAAGAGGGAAGACGAGTGCAGAAAGAGGGACAAGGGTGCAGAAAGAAGCAAGAGAGGTGCAGAAAGAAACTAAAGAAGTGCAGAAAGAAGGAACAGAGCTGCAGAAACAGGCAGGAGAGGTGGAGAAAAGAGAGGAACAGGGATTAGAAAGAGCCAAGAGGATGGAGAAAAAGAGGAGAAAATTCAGCCTTTAAAAAGCAATGCAATAACTT